>CM076582.1:21024585-21475780 GCA_034641835.2 Pinus albicaulis | reverse complement strand
TTCAGCAAATCAGGAACAACCGACCGTCGGAACTCAGCGAAACTTCAGGTAGGCTCCTTAATCATCCTGTTTATTCATTTTGTCCGTTTGAAAATTAAAATTAAGTGATTTTTTGCTTTGAAACCCTTGCTAAAAATTGCGTATCTGTGCATACGCGGGTTCAATGAAGGCAAGTCGCGTATACACGCGACTGTGCACAGGGAAAGTAGCGTATGCGCAGGTCCGATTTCAAAAAAGCGTTTCTAATGCAAATTTTGATGAAATTTCTCAGGATGACCATCTCATGGAGGGAATGTGAGCATAGCGCAATAGACCAAGAGGTCATGCAGGATCGCGCAGCACAAAATGTCCTCCGAAACTGTGGATTGTTCAAATTCTTTAAAATGCCCAATATGAAAAGTAATGTGCGATTGCTTGAAATGCTCGTAAATTACTGGGAACCAGATCAGGATTACTTCATAATTGATCAGATGCCACTACGCATAGAAGTGGAGGATATATACTTCATCACTGGACTCTCCAGGAGGGGAGATCCAGTGGACTTGCACGGAAAGCCCCTGGGAGGGTTGACCGTGGAAGATTATGTCCAAATATATTGCGTAGATAATTCCAAGAAGGTTGGAACGCAGATTGCAATTAGAGATATCAGGGATTTGCACATAAAGATCCTCCTGTTCACCATCGGCAGAGTGGCAGGATCTGCCTCACTACATCAGGCGTCCAGGACGCAAATGAGCATAGCTGTAGAGTGCTTAGTTCATGTGTATGATTGGTGCACAGCCCTGCTACTGAATATGAAACAACAACTGACCTCCATTCGCCAAACAAAGACAAAACACTTTGGCTATGGGACCATTTTGACAACATTCTTCTTCTTCGAGAGTTCCAGCTTTGAGACCCAAAGTCATCTCGACTATCAGCAGCCCGCGGGACCCAAGAATTGCCCGTTGGGCAGACATGATGAAGAGACTGGGGGGCAGCGAGGTACCCCGAACCACCTGGGACGATGAGTTCTTCCTGTGGTGGGGAGAACAGATCATCGCAGTGGACGACTATCCCTATGCTGGGATGGATTTCCGAGGAGATCCAGATCTAGTACTTCCACCCGGCGCAGCATGGGGAGCAGTCGGTAAGTTTTTTGCAAAAAATTTTGACTTATATGATTTTTTGGATTTTTTCAAATATGTATGAAAAAATGAAAACAAACATGTTTTTGATTGGATTCATAATGACTGACAATTAAAAATGATCATGTTTCAGATGTTGGACCAGTTCGTCCTGAGGGCCTACCGCGCCACAAGCGCCGCAGAGGTGAGGCGGAAACAGCGGATTCCGACAGGACACTCCAGGCCGTGCAGAGAAACTTGGAGGGATTGACCCGCCAAATCCCTATGGCTGCCGTGGAGGACTTGCCGGAAGCCGTCCAGAGACGGGTTGTAGGAGTACCCCGGGACTGGGTTAGACTATTCCGCCGTGTGGCCACTGCAGTTATGTTCTATAGGAACACGACTTCTGGGCAGGGTCCTCAGGAGTAGACATATTTTATATGTTAGATGACTGTATATGCTTTTTTGAGACTGAACATGATGGGGCATAAGCCCAAGTTTTGTACGAGATTATGGATCCAAATTTTGTAAAGTTTTTTGACACTCCGATGATATATACAGCGATATTTGATGTGATGTGATAAATGTATCAAATGTATGATGTTTTTGATGATTTAGAAAATTTATTGTATTGAATGATTAATATGCCAATCTAAAGCTTGATTAGCTAATGAGTCAGCAAACCAATTGTCAGCTCGAGGAATATGAATGAATGTTAAAAATTGAAATGACCTTTGTAACAAACGTAACCTCAAGAACAATCGTAATAAAACTGGATCTCGTACCCGATAAGTGTTGTTCAACTGCGACACCACCAGCTGGGAGTCCAAGAAAACTACCAACGAATCAACACCCAAAGATATTGCCTTCGAGAGTAGATGAATGACTGCAGTGTATTCTGCTACATTATTGGAAGCAGGACCAATGCAGACCCCTCTTGATACCAACAGCTGACCGGAAGGATAATGAAGCACCCAAGCCGCGGAAGCTAAGTTCCGGGTGTGTCTACTAGCACCATCGGCGAAACCAAAATGACTCATGACATCAACACAACCTGCCAAAGCAGATAAAAAACATCACCATCTCATCAAAAATCGAAAATCAAACAGATATGTACAAAGAAAAAAACTACTATATACAAAGCAAAATGCCAGGCCAAAGCCTAGGCATAATACTTCTTCAAATAGAGCCCATTTCGGGGCTCCGGCAACTCGTTCCCTTCAAAGTCAACCAAGGTATACGCTCCTTTCTTAAGGACTTTCTTAACGATATAGGGGCCATACCACATCGACTTAAACTTTCCTGCCCCCAAGGCATCTTTTTCTTGGGCATAGACCAAAACAAGGTCACCTTCGGAAAAGACCCTAGGCTTAACCGCCTTATCGTACTGGACTTTGACTCGGTTTTTATGCACTTCATTCAATGTGGCGGCATCTCGACGCTGCTCATCAAGATGTTCCAGATGAAGAAGCCGCTCTGCCAGACTAGAAGTGTCAGGAAGAAGCTCAACAGCCAGTTTAAGAGAAGGAATCTCGCATTCAATGGGAAATACGGATTCCACCCCGTGACCAACCGAAACGAGTAAAGCGTCATGTGCTTTTAACTGACGTCCTGTATGCCCAGAGTGCAGGATATAGCATAATGTGCCAGTTGGATCTATGTTTATCAATTGTCCGTTGAAGAATTGTCTTCAAGGATTTATTCACGGCTTCCACTTGCCCATTGGCCCGAGGATAATATGGAGATGAATGCTCCTGCCGGAAACCCAATTTAAGAGCCAACTCAGCCATCATACTATTCTGAAAGTGACTGCCATGGTCAGTGACAATCTCTCTAGGTATACCGAAACGAGAAATAACTTGGTTGAAGAAGAAAAGAGATGCAGTCTCACCATCGTTCCCAAAAGTAGGCATAGCCTCGACCCACTTCGTAAAGTAGTCTACTGCTACGATAATGTACTTGTGACCTTTTGCCGAAGGCGGGTTACAAGTAGTATAATCCATACCCCACTTTGTAAAGGGTACGACAGTAACGACTGGAAAAAGCGGAGCTGGATGAGCGCGCATTTTTCGAGTATACACTTGACAAGGATGACACTTCTTGACCGATTCAATACAATCTTTGAAAATCGAGGGCCAGAAGTAGCCAGCACGCAAAATCTTTTGGGTTGTAGCAAGCCCTGATAAATGACCCCCACAAGCTCCACCGTGAGAATCATTGAGCACAGCCTCAGCTTCTTCGAAAGTTAAGCAGCGTCTTAGGATTGAATCAACCCCTCGATGGTACAAAGCATCACCAATAATCAGATAACTTTTAGCTAAGTGACGCAGCTTACGACGCTCATCTTTCGAAAAAGAAGAGGGAAACTTCGCAGTCTGGAGATATACAATGATGTCCCCATACCAAGGATCTGGTGGAGAGATCAGAAACAAGTGTTCGTCCGGAAAGGACTCATCATAGATCATCGCCTCTCCACAAGGCAACTCGGAGATCAATTCCGCAAAAACTAATGACTTCTTGGATTTGGCGGACATGAACTCTAGATCAAATTCCTGTAAAATCACAATCCATCTATTATATTTGCCCCCAATCACTCGCCTGCTGAGGACAAACTGAAATGGATTGGCAGCTGCCAAGACATAAGTTTTGCGAAGAATAATATAATGCCGGAGTCGCTGCACAGCATGGACTGCTGCTAAGGCTAATTTTTCTATCGGGGTGTATCGAAGTTCAGGTCCTACCAGTCCTCGACTAAGGTAGTAAATAACATGCTCAACAAGAGCATCATCCTTTTGAACCAGAACCATACCAATGGTAGATTCTGCTGTAGCCAGATACAAAAGAAAATCTCTTCTATAATCGGGTGGACTCAGTAAAGGAGCAGAGGTCAATGCCTTTTTCAAGGCATCGAATGAGCGTTGAGCGTAGTCGTCCCAAAGAAAAGGAACTCCTTTTTTCAACAGTCTCATATATCCCTTTGTAATCTCAGCATAATTGACGATAAACCTCCGAAGAAAATTAGACTTCCCTTGGAGACTTTGAAGCTGACGAATTGAAGACGGGGGAGGAAACCGAAGTATTGCCTCAACCTTGAAGGGATCTACCCTTATCCCTTCCCTAGACACAATGAATCCCAATAGCCGACCGGATGTAACCGCGAAAACGCACTTGTTCGGATTCAATCGAATTTTATAAAAACGACATCTCTCAAATATTTGCCTGAGGTGACCAGGATGATCCATCCTCTTTCGAGAATGAGCAGCTAAATCATCTAAGTATGCCTCGATAATCTTCTTGATGTCGTGGAAGGCGTAAGACATGGCCCGCTGAAAGGTAGCTCCAGCATTTTTAAGACCAAAAGGCATTTTCTTATATGCAAACGTACCCCAAGGACAAATAAATGCGGTCTTATGTTGATCTTCTGGACGGATAGTAATTTGATTATAACCAGAGAAACCGTCCATGAAGGAGAAAATCTCGTTACCGGCACACTCGTCAATAATCTGATCAATGAAAGGTGTGGGGTAATTATCCTTAGGACACGCCTTATTCAGGTCTCTGAAATCGATGCACACTCGAATCGTTCCTTGCTTCTTATCTACCGGAACGGGGTTCGAAACCCATTCAGTCAGAGGAACTGGGAAAATGAATCCCGCCTTAAGCAGCTTTTCAACTTCAGCTTTGATAGCTGCTGCCTTCCTAGGATTAACCGGACGAAGTTTTTGCCTGACCGGCTTAGCATTTTCATACGTCTTGATCTCATGTTGGACGATAGATGGGTCTATGTCAGGCATTTCCTCATAAGACCAAGCAAATACATCCCTATACTCTTTGAAGAGCTCGGTATAGATTTGAATCTCTTCACGGGAACATTCAGCTCCAATGAAGACATTCTCGATAATGTTGGGATCCCTGGAAATGTTCACCGAGATAGTAGGAGAGATCACAGCCATGTTCCCTTCAGCATAAACCTGTGCTGGTGCTAAAGGGCTCAAGACTGGGTGAACAGGTCCAGGAGACTAAGGACTTGGAAAACTTGTTTCGACTTCGCTCAAGTCAGGTAGGAAGTAAGACCGATGATGCAAATCATCCCACGGTCTATCTATACCTGTCATCGCTTCCAGGATGGCCTCTTCAGATGGAAGAGTGGTATCTAGACAATCTTGGGCAGAAGAAGAAGTAAGCGTCCAAGCCGGAGCCACATCACCATCCAACTCTTCCGGCGAAAGAGGAGCTGGATCAGACTCTGCAGTGTCAACAACAGACTGATATGCAATCTCAGCTGCAGAAATCGGGAATGCCATTCCGCCCACTTGCCCTTCTTCCAATGTGGCAGTTGGAGAAGGTAAGGTCCAAGGGTCCGAAAAATAATGAGTTCGAAAGAACTCTCTTCGAAGGGGAGCCTTGGAGGATGAAATATCATTAATAGACACCTTAGGAGGAGGAAGATCAAAAGAACCCATCAGGGAAGAATACATTCCAACTCTCAGATTCTCGACAGGCGCCTTGGTATTATCCAAATTCGGTACAGATGAGTCAGAAGGCGCATCCAGGTCTACAGGAGGACAATCCAGTTGATCCACTGTGACTATCCTCCCTTCGTGGGGAAAACATACAATTCGAAATAATGAGGATGCAATGGCATCCATCTCATATATCCAGTTCCTCCCCAACAGAAGGTTGTAGTCCAAGGCTGCATCTACTACCTCAACTTCTATGTTAACGATTTTGCCCCCAACACAGATGCGCAAAGCCGGGACAATACCATGGGGTCTGTGAGAATGACCATCGAATGTAGTAAGAATAGTGCTAGACGGAGCAGCTTTTGGAGATCCAAGTGTCTTCCAGCATGCGAAAGACATCACGCAAGTAGAAGCACCCTCATCAACAACCGTGCGAAAGATGTTAGTCTTCCGATACGATGATTTAATATGGAAGGCCATATGATGAGGAAGTCTCTTCTTAAAATTATTCATATCAAAATTAATCAGAAGAGAATTTTTCGGATCAATAGCCCCAATGGCAGCGAGCAAAGCACTGCGCTGAGCCGGACAAGACTGGAGTACCTCTAAAGCTGACATAGCACAAGGACTCTGCGCCAGATCTTCTACAATCGAGTAGTTATGGGCAGCCCTCGCGTTCGGATTAATCGTTGACCGCTTAGAAGATGCTTTCGGCATCCGAGGCATAGACTCAACAGTCGGCTTCATGATGTGAAGCGGCTCAGTAGCATCAGGAACTTCCTTAGCTTTCGAAGATTCCTCTCCGCCATAATCACGGGATCTCGTAGCGACATCCACGTGAGCACTCATCATAAAGATGTTCGATGGAATTTCCCCTTCCTGGGCACCTCCAGAGGAAGCCCCATGATTTTGGTTCGCGCCAACAATTAATTGCTGCCCTTGGGGAAAAGGGTTTGTTAGCACAGCCTGGGAACTAGAAGAACCCTGCTGAGATAACAGGCGCTGAGCATCCTAAATTTTCGGGCAAAGGTGTGTGAGATGGTCTCCAGTACAAAGCTTGCATGGAAACTTCACTTTCTTTTTCTCCTTTTTCCCTTCACCAACACGCTCGTTGGTTTTATTTGCATTGCCCTTCCCATTCTTGCCCTTCTTCTTGTTATTACGTCCCTTCTTCTTCCCATCGGATTGTTGATTTCCTTTGGGCTCAGAAGATTGGACAGCATTTATGGACAAGGACTGGGAAGGTGATGAATCAGCAGGCACAGCCTGACCAGAAGGAGCAGATTGTAAAGACAACTGCTGCAATTGAGAAAGCAGGCTGGCTGCACTACTATTGACCGATCCGACAAGTCCGTCACCATGCGGACCAGGTTTGGGTTTCGATAGATCCAATTTGGAGCGAGGAGCATTAGGCAAATACTTGTAAAGCATGCCAGACTGAGAATAGATCAACTCTAACTGCTGGGCCCTAAAGATGGCCTGCTCCTCGGAATATACCCCTGACATGGATACATCCTTTGAAATATCTGACTGAAGCGATTTCAAAAACCACTCGAGAAGGAACTCACCCGGAATATGGGCTTTGATAAGCCTCTTCCTTCTCCTCCATTCCTGAATATGATCAGAAATGTGAGTTGCCTCATCCTGCTTAAAATTAGCCAGGAGTTCGGTCCCAGCCTCATATCTGACAGGCAACTGAAAATGGTTAAGAAATGTAACAGCCAGTTCTCCAAATGTGGCGAAACTGCCCCCAGTGAGCTCTATATACCATTTGGCAGCATTCCCAGTTAGGGTGCGTTGAAATAATCTCAACCTAATCGAGTCATCGATCAGGGAGTTCGATGAGCACCATAAGTGGAAAGTGGTAATGTGGTCCGCCGGATCCTCTCCATTCTTACCTTCAAACTTTGGAATGTCTGAAGGAAGTTTGGTCGGGACCGGAGGCCACCCCGGACTATAACGAATCGGGTCATTAGTTAACTTCGACAAATCTGGCAAGTTTAACGTTGCCAGAAAAGGTAAGCGAGGCGGAGCCTGAGGATTCCATCCTTGATGGGATGGATTCCCAACATTCTGAAAAGAATAGCCTGGATTTGGTGAGGCACCAGGCTGCCAGAAAGGACTCGTAGAAAACGGAGAAGAACCTCCTCCCCACGCCGAGTTACCAAAACCCAGACTAGTTCCCCCCGCTGAAGTATTGACTGAAGAGGAAAGCCCCTGGTAGGGGTTCCATGCATTAGACAGAGGAGAAAAATATTGATAAGCACTCGATGAAGGGAAAGAAGCATTCCCTTGATGACCCGCGAAGAACTGATTCCCTGCCCCAGCCGTTGTAAACACAGGATTCCATCCTGTAAAAGTAGTCGAACTTTGCCCCCCAGACCAAGGGTTAAAACTATGGGTCTGGGATGTAAAAGGAAACGAACCTAAAGAAGGATTGGAACTGGGAATATGCCCAGTCCCAAAGGGGAAACCCTGAAACGAAGCTGATCCACTAGCCATGTTAGACATGGGCGTAGATCCAGCTACACCGGCGGAAAAGGAAAAAGAGGGATTTCCACTAATGGACATCCCCGAACAGAAGGGACCAGAATGAGAAGCATATGCTTGGGTGAACCCAGAGCCAAACATAGCAGCACTAGAAGCAATCGAAGATGAAGCAATAGTGCCCCCTGCCTCGACAGAAGCAGGGGTCTGAATGCCTGCAGCACTCACGGTAGAAGTCGCGTTCCCAGTCGTGGCCATCGAAAGATAAGAATGATATGGAAGATCCGGCGGTCTCTCAGACTCCGGTCCGATGTACTGAAGAACAAACGGATGATCAGGAGGAAGAGGAGATGGACCTGTAGCAGGAGGCTCAGGTATATCTTCTATCTGAAAATCTTCTTCCTGAGGAAACAACACTCGCGAGGTGAGCGGAACGCTCCTCTCGGAACCGACACCGGAATCAGCAACGAAACCTTCAGACCTTAGCGGAGGATCTCTCTCCACAACGTCAGAATCCATAGGGTGATAACCACCTGCTAAATCGCTCCTACGCCTTCTCGAAGAAGGCTCTGCACTCTCGGGAGATAATCCCCGGATTCTCCTCGAACGTCGAGGCGCTTGATCAGCCACTTTTATAGATTTATTATATTAGACTCAAAAAAGTGAAAATCTAGGCAAGCTAGGAGCAAAGAGCACTCACTAAAATAAAAATCTCTGAGAAACAGCAAGAAAATAGCCTCCAAGTATTTCCGCTCCGGGTGATGAGGACCGGACACCAAAATACAGGAAAGCGAAGTATAGGGCCTTCCGAAAGCAGTCTGGGATGATTAGGGCCCAGAACAACTAGCGAAGGTATTAGAAACAGTTACGCCGACCTCCTAACGACAACCTTTGCCGGCTCAAGCACCCAAGCTTCGCAAGGGCACCCCCCAGAAGTACTGCTGAAAGTGATGCGACGTCTGCCTCAGGTACCACGGGTATTCCCCCCCGCAGTCACCTGTGTGGAACCTAGGAGAGGCAACTATGGACACCAATCCGTATCAGAAGCTGGGCGGAACGGTCTTGAGGTCAGATTCAGCTAATCGGAGGGGGGGTATCCCTCTTTTCAACCTTCACTTCCCCTCGCGCTTGACTCTCGGATGAGAGCTTTCCCAGTCCACCTCACGGAGTTGGATTTCGCTCAATTAATCAACTTCTATGTTTGTTTGAGCGGCCTTGGAGAGTTAACTCTCCACTCACCTATTCCAAGGCCCTACAACCTAGCTAGCTGGTGATTGACACTTAGTAAAACTTGCTAGTTGATTTTAGATTAAATCGCTTATTTTAAGGGCTGTTATATTAAGTCACAAGGATATGGAGATGAAACCAATGGTGTTTTTGACGCAAAAGAAATTAATAAAAACTTAACTACATGCACATGCAGCTCTTTGTCTTTCGATGAAAAGTAATCTCTATACAGGTTCTACGAGACTAAAAAATTGTATTTTTCTTTTCAAATGGCAAACTCACACTCACAAAAACTAAGAAGCTAACTAAATGCTGAAATGCACCTAATGCAAATCACTACAAGCATGTAAATCCTAAGATGCAAAAATCTCTTAAAACAAGGTGAAATTTCCCAAAAAGCTCCTTCAGTTTTAACTCATCTTTTGTTGTCCAGAAAGCCAATTCTTGAAAACAAGAACTCTTAATATAAGACACCAAAAATACTTAACAACAAGAAGAAGAAATCAAATGACAACTTCTCCTCAAAATCAAGCCGAAAACTAGAAGCAAGAAACTTCACAAAAGCTCCAAAAGATATGGCCAAACGAAAATGAAAATGCAACAACAAAAACAAAAACAAGAGACAATGTTTTTTGAGTTTTTGAAATGCAAAAAACAAAAAGCAAAACAAATGTTTTTTGGGCTTTTTAGTTTTATAAAGCAAGAGCTCAAAAAAGACCAAGCACAACTATCAAAATCCAAGCCAAAACGAGACCAAATTTCAAGCACAAACTTCAAGAATGCTCCCAAACCTTATAAGGCTAACAACAGCAAGATCAATAAGAGCAAGAGAAGACCAAAACTCAGCCAATCAGCCTAGACAAATAGTGCAAACTCGCTGCAACACAAGACTCCAAAGAAGCAAGAAAAGTTCTTCGAAAATTGCAACCAAAACCCTAGCCTATGGAACTCAACGAAAACCAATCAAAAACGAAGCAAAAATCGCAATGCAAAGCACAACATAAAGATAGGAGCGAGTCAGTGAGCAGAAGCTCTCTGTTCTGATAAAGCAGAACAGCCAAGAATGCTCAGAAAGCGATCTTGGAACTCAATCCAGGAGTGCCAGCACTAACAAGAACATTTTGCCAGAAAGATTAGTTTTCGAACAAACGAAAGAGAAACAAGACTTGAAACCACTTCCTTCACACTCCAGTAAGTACAGAGACACTGTAGACACAGGCCTCCACAGCCAGAAAGGACCAAAAAGCCAATAAACTCAAAAATTCAAAATCTGCCTAGGTATACGCGACCTTGCAGTTATGCAACCAGCGTGTATACGCGTCTGTGTTGAGGGAAACTCGCGTATACGCGGGTCCCTTTAGACAAACTCGCGTGTATACGCGACTGTGTGCAGAAAAAAGAGCGTATACAAAGAAAGATAATGAAAAACAAAAAAGGACAAGCCTGGGAAAGACACCAAGACTTCAGACTGACTGCAAGAAAATAAACTGGACTGTAAAAGACAGAAAAAACTGTTGGCAACATACCAAACAGCTGAAACAACCCAACAGGAGAATCACAAGAATGTGATCCCCAGCGGAGTCGCCTGTTTTGTTTCGGGGAATGAACACCCTAGAGGTTGGTTGGGATACAACCTCCACAGAGCAGGGGCGTACTACTTAAAAGAGACTCACACAACCATGCACGTTCAGAAAAACTAAATAGAGCAGAATGAGAGATTTACCCGTTGGTCCTACGTTTGAAGTAGATCCACGTGGAGTCCAAACTCCCTGCAACCGTCCTTCCTCCTTAACCTGAAATACAAGAAGAAACCAACACAAAGGACAAGTTGTACAACATATATCTACTCTATATGTTAGTGAGATTCATATAAAACATTAAATAAATCATAATGAATGCTTGTATAACAAATATTCTCATACATAAAAGCATACACTAACACGTTTATTTCTGGAACAGCATGATACTTCTGTATTATAAATAGTACGTACAAAAGTAATCAAGTGGAGAGATCACCTGATCCTTCCAAGGCCTTCACAGACCGTCGTCCGGATCCGTCCAGCCCTTGCCTCGCTAAGACTCCTTCCAAACTGGTGCATACGAGATAACATATAAAGGGATGTATATCTCAAGGAAACAAGGGTTTCCTGAAATGAACTGGGAAAGTGCAGGAGGCACGGGGAATCAGACTTGGATAGGGAATACCAACAGAGTATAATATCAATAATTCTCTCTCTCTCTTAGGCCATACATATGAGGGCTTTTTATAGTCCCTCCAAGTAGTTTCAGCAGTTGGAAACAGTTGGCCACGGGCTGGGGTGGTTGAACTACCTGAGTAACCATCAACCCAGCGCGAAATTAGGGATTTTTTATATATATTTTTAATCATTTTAATGGCATACGCGGAAAAGTCTAGCTGTACTCGCGTATACACGCGGAAAAACACGGGCATAGTCGCGTATGGAGGATTTTACACTATTTTTAAGTGAATTTGTCCAAAAATTCGCCCTAATAAAATTTAAAATCCCTTAAAATTCGCCTTTGGGCTAAAATTCGCCCCTAAAATTTTCCTTGCTTCCATCAGGGATTAAAACACATTTTGCATGTGCATCTTAGGTGTCCCATTCTGAAATTTTCAATCATTCCATTAGGTCATGATATAAAATTATTATGCTGGTGGTTTTCCTTATCAATTAAGTTTTTTCTCCCTCAGAAGATCATATTGAATGACTCATTCTCATGATTCCCTGAGTATAATAACACCTACGGAAATGGTCTGTTCACTTGGAAATATTTAAAAATCTCATTCAAAAGTCAGGTCAAAAGCAGTCCCATTAGGTCATTAGGGTTCTGCATTTCTCAAGGTCACTCCTTCTTTTATATGAGGTCAGTAAATATATGAGAGGGACTAAAATAAGATCATCATGAAGTAATTTTCATATTTTCAGAGTTGTAATTTTTGAGTTTCACAACTTTTATATCAAAATGTCATTTTTATATAAAATTCAATATGTAATTTATATGTTGTTCCAAATGTAATTTTATGTTCTCATATGTAATAAATTCAATCCCAAGTTGTCAAATGCCATCATGTCCGGCCTAATTGGAGCAAAGAAAGAAAAACTGCATGTTTGATCAACCTGCGATGCCAAAAAGTCAGAAAGATAAAGATTATTAATGCCCAAGCCATGGTTGTTCACAAGCACCAAACCCAAAATTTCCTCTCCCACTGAGCTAGGGTTTTCTATGGAAACGATACATTTGAGCAAAGGAGCCATAAGGTATCATGATTTGGGATAAATGTCAAAATTGTAGGTGCTACAAGAGGTTTGATGTACTTCTGGAGTGACCTTGGGAAAATAAATTTTTCTCGTAGCTGAATTGTCCAAATTATTTTCTTGATGAGTCAAATGAAAACTAGACAGATAGGGCTTTCCAATGACCTATCATGAGCTCAATTTGGAGTTGAGGAAGGCCTCCAAAAGTTGCTTGCACTAGCACTATGCATTTCTGCACCCTCATTCAGCACTTTTTGACCAGTCTTGGGAAAATCAACTTTTGAAAAGGAAATTGAACTCCAAATAGAAAACCAATGGTATATTCGAAAGTAGACTTCAAGGGCTTTCCAATGAGCTATCCGGATCCCAATTTGGACACCGGGAAGGCCTCAAAATGTGGTCTTCAAAATAGTGATTCTTGGCACTGTGTGTTTGATTTGGCGCTGCGCGTTTGGAGATTGGGGTTGCGCATTTACCCTGAAATCCCAGAGAAATTAACATAGGAGCTGAGCATTTGGATATTGACATTGTGCGTTCATCTCGGCGCTGTGCTCTTACCCAAAAATGTTGCATGTTTACACAGTGGTTGTTTTGAATATTTTCATTGTTTCCATCCAGCTCCAGTTCCCTCATAAATTTCTCCAAGGATTTTTTGATTAGTAAGTGGATATAAAACACCTCTCTTTTCACATCTTTGTTGTTCCTTTTAATAGTTGAAAGTTTTATAGCTTATGAAACCCTAGTTTCAGTTCATTATCAGTTTTCATACACCATAAATTTGTTCACCTCCCTAAACACATATCAGTCAAAGCTATAATATGCTAGGGTTTTCATTGACCTAGGTTTTCCATTTACACTCATTCCATTCATTTATATAAGCTAGCTATCTCATCTCCTATTCCCTTCATCTCATTCCATTTACCCTAGGGTTTTCACTAGCCTATGCCCCCTTACATATTCCCATTTCCTTCATTTCCCCACACCTCCATTCACTTCACACTACTTCATTTCATTCTTCATCTCCCTAGGGTTTTGAAACCTCATGGAAACCTAGAAGAGGTGAAATTAGCAAGCCTAAGAGGGCTGATTTTGGCACATTTGGCAATGTGGTGCAATTTTTGAGTTTTTGGGCAATTTTGACAAACACAAATTTTTCTAAAAGCTCAGTGCCACTGTTGTTGCGCTCTTTCTTGGAGCATCCAAATGGTAAATTGTCAGCATCCTCATGTTCATAATGATGTTTACCAATCTTGGGAGAACAGGTTTTTGACAGAGAAAATGGACACCATTTTGGAAACTGGAGGCATATTTGGAAACTAGACTCAGATATATTTCCAATGAGATATTATGGAATTGCTTTGGACATTAGGAAGCCCTACAAACGTTTCCTGGAAGACAGGTCATTTTTCTGACATGGCGATGTGCGTTTACTAAGAAAATGAAGTTTTCATCAGCATCAGCAAAATTTTGACTTTTTACTTGAGAAAATGAGAAAATTACTAATGTAAATGGTCATGGTGAATGTAAATTTCCTGTTTTGACTTTAGTCTAGGGTAGATGCATCAGATAAGTCCTCTAGAGGTCAAATGAATTAGTTTCCTCTCTTTTAGAGGAAAATTGTTGAGTTTTCCTAGTCTTCAAATTCTTGGTTGGGAGTAGGTGAAACTGATCCCTATCTCATGGATTCGACTCCCTGAGGCTAGGGAGAGTAGTTTGAAGCCTATTTAATGTAGTTTCTCAGTCATTTGTAAAGGTTGGACTCACTTGGAGCTTTGGTATCTCAAGAGACATTTTGTATAATTTTGGCTTGGACAATAATAGAAATTTGCAACTATTTCTTTGGGATCCATGTGGTATGCAGTGCTTGAGATATTTTCTCATTTTTTATCATTTTTATGAATGTATTGTAGCTCATAAATCATTTCCATGTCTATGGTATGCTTAATTTCAAGTTGAAAGGTAGAATTCATGTTTCATGCTCTGTTTTGGGAAATTTAGCATAATTTGTTTAATTTCTTCAGTTTAGGGAGAATCCATATTGTATGCTCTTCCTAACTCCTCACCAGTCTATTCACCTCACCATAATCATCTTTTAATGTCAAAGATTTTACCTATCTTGCCCCTTTGAAACCCTGCAAAATTTGACCTAATCTCCTTGCCCTAGCTGTTTGACTCCTCCTGATCCAGCAAACCCAACACAAAATAAAAATTCAAAACCCCGAGCTACTATACGTAGCCTAAAACCTTCTATCCTCAGTCATCTTGACTGTGATCAATACGGAGAGAGCCCTCTCCTGGCCTAGTAGGACTAGCTACTTGGCTAAGCGTGGTTTGAGGTTACCTTAGAATTTCCTCTCTCAGCCTAAGGTTCGATCTGAGTGATAACACTCATAATAAGCTTTTCAGCCCCCAATAATCCTTTTCTTGATGCTATAATCCCAGTTGAGATGATGAGGGAAGTCAGTGCTCAAATACTTATAAGAAGAAACCTGCTCTAAGCACTCGTTATTAAACACGAAACTACCATGGGTGATATTTTTGGATTTAATGATCATGACTTTAGTTTTGTCGGTATTAACTATCATACCCATCTTGGAGCAGTAGTCATGAAGAATCTGGAGCTGCTTGTCAAGGTCATCATGGATTTTTGCAAGAAGAACGATATCATCGGCATAGAGGATAAGAGTAATGAGAACACTAGCAAGCTCGATACCCTTGCACCCCGCAGATTCCAGACACTCCTCTAGCTTATCGATGTATATGCCAAAAAGGGTAGGGGATAGGGGACACCCTTGCTTAACTCTAATATTGAATTAAATGTCTTTAGACCACCCCTCATTGGTTTTAAGCTTGGTAGTGACGGTCTCCTAGAGACGGATCACAGCAATCCTCAACTCAGGAGGGACCATGATCTCTTTAAGTCTCTCCCAAATTTTCTCTCGAGGGACAGTGTCGAAAGATTTTCTAAAGTCCACAAATAAAGAGAAGAGATCGACTTTACTATTGTGACATTCCTCTGTAATGATTCTAAGAGTGACCAAATGGTCAATATTCGAGTGATGTCTCCTAAAACTAACTTGTCCTTTAGCTCTTTTTCACTAGCTTTCAAGCCAAAGGCTAAGCTTCTTCTCCAAAATGAGCCCATAAAGCTTGGCCAGGAAATGGCTAACCATAAAGGTCTTGTAGTTGGATGGAACACTCTTGTCCCCATTTTTAAATATAGGTAAAATAAGGATTTGTGTCCAAATTCGAGGGAAGCCATGCATTATAGCCAAATTGAGAAGATTGTGGAGATAAGGAATGAGGATAGATCTTCCCATTTTAAGGATCACAGCTTGGTATCCTTCAATATATTTAGCTTTCCCACTAGCGAACTTATTAATACCAGACTCAATGTTGTAGAGAGAATACATCCTCCCTAATTGGAGTGATTATGGTGGTTTCCATAGTGTTCGGAGAGTCATACAACTTCTTAAGATAGTTGTCCAAGTTTTCTAAGGGGATAGAACGGTTATCTTTGGTTTTATAGGCAAGAACATTCCACCAAAATTTTTTGGGCGTGGCTTTAGAAAGGTGGAGAAGATAATCATGTCTTTTAAAAATATATGATCTTTTCTTCCTCTTGATGACATTTTTGTATATATTGATATTCTGCAGCTTAATGATTTCATAAGGAGCGTCTCTAATCGCTTTCCTAGCAATTTTTCAATCTTTTTCATTCCATGGATTGGAAGTTCTATTAGACTGCTTAAACGAAATCTCATTAGAAAACTTGCTAATGGTGTTGGAAAGGATAGTAGTGAAATGGTAATAAAATTTATCAATGTTATTATTATAATTAATGGGGCCTAAATCCCCCTCTAAATCCCTTAAGAAGAGGTCGATTTTACTTCTATCGAAGCGAATGTGTATTTTTCTTTCATTGGTCTCTTGCATGTGGGTGGTATGCATTGCAAGATTGAGGGATAGAGACAGAGGTATGTGGTCAGATTCAGGCTCGAATCCATTAAGAAGCTCAAAGTTTGTAAAATGGTTGAGTACGCGGATGTAAGAAATTTCATAATCCACAACATTTCTACCCAGCACATGGAAACATTTCATCTGACCATAGAGGGGCCACTTGTTAATCCCATTACAAATAAATAGGTCTTGGGAACTGCAAAGTTTGAGGAGCTCGGTGCCAAATAAGTTCTTGATAATGTCTTTAGAGTTGTTGCTTAATGTAATGGCTTGGTTAGTAGAAATTCTAACATTAAAGTCTCACAGTAAAAGGATATTACCATCATTTCTCAGGTTGAAGATGTTTTTTTGTAAAGAATTGAAAGGGCAATTCTTATCCAGGTTGTTCTTCTTATAGGATGTAGAGTTGATAGGAGTGAAATAGTAGATTGCAAGAAAGATCCTATTGGTGGTATACTCAGAGATTTCGATCCAAATGTATTAATTGAAGGGGTTGATTTTATGAAGTCGGATGTGAGAGGAAAAAGTGTTCCTTTTATAGCAGGCTATACCACCAAAACCCCTCTGAGAGGATTTCTTATTCCAACCAGACCAAAGAGTGAAACCGTCGAGGTGAGGGACCCTAGATTCATCATGCTCCCATGTTTCAACTAAGAGAATAAGGTCAATATCACTCGGGATCCAACTTAACATAGGACCTTTACAACATGGAAAGCCACGATAGTTCTAGAAGAGGATCTGGAGTGATTCAAATCCTTATTTATCACTCATGCTTGAGACTCTATCACTTATTTCCCTTCTCTTTGAGCATAGAAACAAGATTTTGAAGAATCAAACTTAGATTCTTTCTCCTCTCTTAAGGTCTGATAGATTGCATTGGTCTTAACGGACGGTAACCATCATCATCATCATCATCATCATCATCATTGAAGGAAAACCACCCAATCCCATGGTCAATAAGGGACAAGATTTCACTCTTGTTAGATGTCTTTGGATATTAAGCTATTAACTTGTTTCCTTACATCTTAAAAAGATGAACTCTTAGCCAAACAAAAAATAATTTTAAGACATACTCTAAACCCATATATAATAATTTAATTATTTAAACAAAAACTACATGATTCTATTATTAATTTAATACTATAAATAATAAATCAGTAAATAGATTTAATAGTAATTTTCACAATATAATAACAAAAAACATTTTCTAAATAATAAATTCATATTATATATTATTTAATTAAAATATAAAATAAATATTTAACATTAAAAAATAATAAGTTAAATAAAACGCCTTATTAGTTATTTTTCTAAATAATAAAATCATATTTTATATTATTTAATTAAAATATAAAATAAATATTTAACATTATTTAAAAAAAATATTTTAAATAATAATATTTAAAATATAATAGAAAATATTAAATATAATAATGTAAATTTATTCTTTCACTCATTAATAAAAATTTACTTTTTATTTTATAATTTAATTTTTTTCTCTATTATTATTATTTTAATTTTTTTATACATTTATTGAAGGTGGAATGTTATTTTTCATAAATATTTTTGAAGGTAGAATGTTGTTTCATTAAAAAAAAAAAATTAAATAAAATTTTTATAATATAATTTCATTCTTATTTTAATTTGATATCAAATATTTTATTTTTCATAATATGTTATATTAATAAAATTAGTAATATTTTTTTCATAATATATTTTATTTTTTATAAAAATGTTATAAAATATGATTATTTTTTTTATAAAAATGTTATAGAATATAATTATTAGTTTTTTAATGTGATTAATGATCACTATAATATAATGAATTTTAAATATAATTAGTAAATCAATATAAATTTATTTTAAGTATGGATTTAATATGAGTCTAGAGGGATCAAATTTCTTGAGATGAAAACTTATTTTAAAGTATAAAACACGATGTGTATTTTCAATAGTCTAAATTGAATTTTTGAATTATATAACACAAACTTCCAGATCAAAAAAGTCTTTGTTAGATTTCCACCAAAAAAAACCAAACTTTAAAATACTAAAATGACTTCAAATAATTTAACCAAAAAAATTATTTATAATATATACATAACAATTTTAAAACAATATATAATATATTTGAATTAAAATATTTTACATAACATGTTCATTGAGATTAAAATGGTTTTTTTTATTAATATATATGACATTAAAATATTTTACACAACATGTTCATCGAAATTAAAATTGGCTTTTTTATTAATATATATGACATTAATATATTTTACACAACATGTTCATCAAGACATTTTATCAAGGCATATTAATATGGTATTTTTTTTATTTTTATTTTTTGTGATCAGGCGCTATGTTATGGCACTCCTTGATGTGAAGTAGCTGGTTCATCATTGATTGGTGTTAAAATATTTTATTGATAACTCACGTTGAATATTTTATTATACACAACATTAAATTATTTTTTTCTATATATACATATATATGAAATTGATATCACATATTACTTAATATAGATCTTCAAATAGTTTATTTCAATTCTTGTTGAAATATTTTTGAAAGGTATAAAGTTTAAACATTTTATTAACATATTTTTAAATAATATTTTATTATTTTTAAAGAATATTTTATTTGTATTTTAAAATGTACACTTGTCAATTCCACATTAAATATTGATGGAATTACACATCTCCCTCATACTAAGTTGTAAAATAAACTTTTAGACTCAATAATTTTAATTATAAAATTTAATATTTTAAAAATTATATATATATATATATATATATATATTCTAAATAAAAATCAATTAAAATAATTAATTATATTAATATACAAATTTTATTATTTTCTAATTGTGTGATGAGAAAAAAATATATATTATACAATAATTTTAATAATTAATAGTTTTGTGGTTATAGGGAGTAGACACCTCAACCCACATAATGTCTTGTGGAGAGGTTTCTTTATTAGTTTATGTTGGCTTTATTCTTCATTTATTCCGGGAAGAGAGGAATTGTGAGGAGAGTTTGTTGCAGACATTCCACATATGTATAAGCAAGCATTCATCCAGACCTATGGAATCTCGCCCAACATGTCGTGGAGACACGTTTTGGTCTAATTTTGAGTAGGATTATGTATATTTATGAGCCATTTTAAGTATAATTTTTCGGTACAAATTTTCAGTTAAAAAAACCACTAGAGCTAGGAAACATAATCTCTTTATTTACGATTTTTGAACTAATTCAAAGATTGTCATAGCCATTATTCCCTACCAGTCCATGTCTAACATAATGCCTATGTTAAATATTGCTCTTACATTCTTAGCAAATTATTTTTCAAAGAAATTTATTAGATATAAAAAGAAAGAAAGAAAGAAAGTATTTTTAACATCCATGAGGGTAAAAACAGCTTATGGGACAAATTGTTTCTCCATATGGTTCTTGTATTCGGCCATTTTTATGTGGAGTTTTACAATAAACGCTCTCAGCGTCTCAACAAACTCTTCGTTGAATAAATTATCCCAAGAGTTAGCTGCCAGAATACCTACATAATTAAAACGGATTTGATCTAATTATGCAGACTTCCAACTCAATAATGTTAAAAATAACAGGGATAATATAAGAATAACAGAGATGAATTTCAATAGAAATTTTTAATGTGTCTTATTGCCTATGTACATCTTCACAGGACAGTTACTTAAAAATATAGTCAGAAAGTGTGCTGATAAAAGAATCTACTAACAATAACAGGGATACCTCCAAATAGAGGAAATAAGATATCTCCAAAAGAGTAACTATAATAAAAACAGAAATGAATTTAAATATAATTGATTGTCTATTCACAATTTCATAAGACGGTTGTTTATAAATATGCATTGAATGTGTTTTTGTTTGGTGTTTGGTGTGATGAGGATAAGATTGAAATTCTAGATCTCAGATCCTACTATTTAGAGAGTGGTTCAAATCACCCTCATTATATGCAAATTTATATGTACAAAATTCTTTTGTATGAAGATATAGTATATTGTGTGGAGTACTTAAGCACTCTCCAAATATCTCAAATAGAGAACCATTTAATTAATAATTTTGATAAAAGAATTTCCTCCCTAATTGAAAGACCAGCGAAAATTAACCTTTTGATCCCTCTTAGCTATGCTGTGGTAAGAATATAATAAATTGAGGACTGGCATTAACAATTTTTAATATCATTTAAATGTTTTTATTCTGAAGAAGATGCATAGAAAGTTCCATTGATTTTTTTCCATACGAAATTTGACACTATGAAATTTCACGTTGTGTCGTGTATAATAAACTGGAAGGAAGGAGATCGAAAATTTTGTAATATTATTTAAATGTTTTGAGACTGAATGCAATGCACATAAAACTAAACAGATTTTGCCCACATGAAAATTAATTAAAAAAAAGTCATAAATGAAAATATGTTAGTCATAGGAAAGAAATTATAAAAAGATCATTACTATATAAAGGTTGTTACTTGTCTTTTGGGATTTTTTTGGGCTTTCGTTGAAAAGTTTTGTTGGCGTTGTTGTTATAAAGGAAGAGGATATTAAACACAAAATAACACAAGTATTTTATACACGAAATGTGAGAATAATCTAGATCATGCAGAAATAGATTTAGTTTTGAGTTGTTGAACGAGAGTGTTTACTTAGAAATTGGTTCCATGTATTTAGGTTTGTTTCCTCTTCTTCAGGAAGATTAGGTGAGTGCAATCTGCTATATAAACGTAATGTAATTGTGCAGTGAAATTCAATTATTCAGTGAGATTTGTCTCACGATAGATGTGTTGTGTTGTTCGTTTAATTTAAGTTGGTATCAGAGCTTTGTTTGGGTATTGGAGTGAGCTCTGGCTCATCCGCTTTCGAAACCCGCCGAGAGCCTGTGTGATTGGTCTTGTTCGCTGGTGAGAGTGTAATCTGAGACAGCTGAGACATCGCATTGTGACCTTTCGCTGCTGTGAATTTTTTGTTGTTTTGTTTATCTGCTGTGTTACACCAACGTTGAACATCTTCTTCATAAACGTTAATCGGATCCAAAGGATATTGTGAAGCTTGATGTTCGTGCCTTCCAGCGCATAGAGTTTGTGGAGGTTGCTGCCTATTCAAGCCAGCGCGTGGAGAATCTGTCATAGGCCAAGCTGTGTAAAGGCAGATTGCACAAATAAGCGCAGGGGCAGAGTTCGAGGTAAGAATCTGACTGTTGATATTGTATAATCGCTAGTCCATCAACTGCAGAGTTGAGCGATTCAGCAGACGCCTGTGGTCGTTGACGAGGACAGAAGCTTTCGAGGCATTCCCAATCACACATGTGTCCCTATTTATATGCGTCCCTTTTGAGCTGCATATAAAAAGACTGCGTTCAACGTGAAAAGCGCAGGGGCCATCCCTTGCGTCCCTTTCATAAAAGGGTATTTTCATTTTTAAATTCGCACTTCTTGCGTGCATAATTGTATTCACATTTCTCACCGCGATCAAAGGCTCGATGTGCTACCATTTTTTTTGTGTTGAGAAGGCCCATTAAATAGCTCACCAAGTTTCGCTTTTCTCCAAGAAACAGTTAGAAATTCTTGTGTTGTTTATCATTAAGATTTTTATCAAAGATTTTTGTTGACCATAATGGCTAATCCACTTGCTGATTCCTATTTAAATGAATCTACAAAACTTGATGGTGAAAATTATGTAAATTGGAAATTTAAGCTGATCACAATTCTGGAGGCATACAATCTTTGGACAATTGTTAAAGGTGACGAGCCCAAGCCTACACTTGCTGCTGCAATTCTAGATTGAGATAAGCGAGAAATGAAAGCAAAGGTGCTGCTACGCATGTCAGTGAAGGACAATATTATTCCTCACATTCGGGACTGTGAAACTTCAAAGGCGACATGGGACACTCTCAAAGGTTTGTATGAAACTACTAATGCAAACCATATTTTATTTTTAAAAACAAAGCTGCTATCTATCAAAATGGAAGCCAATGAAAGCATTAGCAACTTTGTTTCCCGAATTACAGACTTGAGTGATAAGCTTGGTGATATTGGTGAAAACGTGTCTAGTACCGATTTGGTAATTGTTGCGTTGAAGGGGTTAGTCCAAGACTATAAAGTCTTTATTTCAGCACTCTCATCTAGACCAACACCTCTTACATTTGAAGAATTGGCTGGAATTCTTCTTCAAGAAGATGAGCGAATGAAAAATTTTGAACTAGAGTCAAATGGTCCTGATTTGGCTTTGACTGCAAGAGGTAAAAGATCATTCCGAGGGAGACCATGGGACAGGAACAGAGGTCACTTTCAAGCAAAGCAGAAAGGTATGAAACCTCCTGACTCTTATGTTAAGAGGAACATTGAATGTGATTATTGTGGAAAACCTGGACATCTAGCTAAAGATTGCTTTAGAAGAAAGAATCATGAATCAAATCAAATACATAGAAGGCATAATGGAAATTTCATAAACAGAGACACCTCAGTTACTGATGGATTTAAAAATCTTAAGTTGTTTCTTTCTGATGCTGCATTGTCTGCTGAAACTGATGATGAGAATGCTTGGTTCATAGATTCCGGTGCATCGGCACATATGACTTGTAATAAAGAATGGTATGATAAATATTATGAGAAATCTGATGGCACACACATTTACCTAGGAGATGACAGGTCACTTAAAGTCCAGGGCTATGGCATAATAAATGTGTACTTACCTAATGGACAAATGAGACAGATTCATGATGTGATGTATGTACCTGCTCTCAAAAAGAATTTGATATTTGTTTCCACTATCACTGATAATCATTTAAAAGTGGAATTTGGTAAATTGGGGTGTATTATGAAAGATGTTCAGAACCACTACAGGGTTGTTTCTACAGGTACCAGGGTTGGAGGATTATATAGATTGGATGTGACAGTGAAGCGCCATGTTGCATTGACATCCAAAGAGACATCAATAGCAGAGTTATGGCATCACAGGTATGGACACCTAAATTACAATGATTTATCGTTGTTGCAAAGAAAATCAATGGTTGAAGGTCTTCCTGTTATGAAGTGTGAACATTTACCATGTGAAGCTTGTGCACTTGGTAAGCAGCATAGAGAAGAGTTTCCTGTTCATACCGAGAAACGACAATATGATATACTTGAATTAATTCACACTGATGTATGTGGACCTATGCAAACTAGGTCTCTTGGTGGTGCTTCATACTTTGTTATTTTTATTGATGATAGATCTAGGTATACGTGGGTCTATTTCATTCGAAGGAAAAGTGATATATTTGAGTATTTTAAAGAGTTCCGAAGTATTATTGAAAAACAAATAGGTAAGTACATTAAAATACTCAGATCTGATCAAGGGGGTGAATATAAGTCAGGCGCATTTAACAGCTATTGTAAATCTAATGGGATTCAACAACAGTTCACAATACCTCATACCCCTCAGCAAAATGGTGTTGCTGAGCGATGGAATAGAACCTTGGTGGAATGTGCTCGCAGTATGCTTCAAGGTAAAAATATTTCTAATGGTTTCTGGGCAGAGGCCATTAATACTGCTGTTTATTTGAAGAATCGATGTCCCACTAAGCAATTAGTTTTTCAAACTCCTTTTGAGGTTCTTCATGGTTATAAACCTGATGTCAGTTATTTACGAGTCTTTGGCTATACTGCCTTTGCACATATTCCTAAGGCTAACATAATAAAGCTTGATGTAAAGTCAATCAAGTGTGTTTTTATTGGGTATTGTACAGATCAAAAAGCATATAAATTGTTTGATCCAAGTTCACATAAACTATTTGCAAGTCGAGATGTGGTGTTTCATGAGCAGGCTGATAAATGTGACACAAAGAATGATGCATGGCATATATCTAATGATGCTCATGTCAAACTTGATACTTTGGTTAAACAGGAGCAGGAACAGGTACAGGTACATGTTCAAGATCAGGATGAGAGCAGTATGAGCACATCCAGCAGCAGTGATTCATCACGAGAGGGAGATTCACCTCAAAGCCGAAGAATCATGGATGGAACTCCAACAGGTATTATAGCACCAAGAAGGTCAACCCGACAAACTCAGCTTCCTGCAAGGTATAGAGATTATGCCTTGATGTCTAATATCATGAATGTTGTAGAACCAGTTGATTATGAACAAGCTAAAGAACATGAACAATGGAGAAATGCTATGAATGATGAATATGACTCTCTTATGAAAAACCAAACATGGGAATTAGTGGAACTTCCTGAAAACAAAGTTCCAATTGGAAGCAAATGGTTGTATAAATCTAAATTTAAAGCAGATGGTAGCATTGATAAATTTAAGGCGAGATTAGTTTCAAAAGGATATGCTCAATAGGAGGGAATTGATTATGAAGATACTTTTGCACCAATAGCTAAATTGAATACAATTAGATTACTGATTGCCTTAGCTACAAAACATAATTGGAATATACATCAATTGGATGTCAAATCTTCTTTTCTAAATGGTGATTTAGAGGAAGAATTTTATTTGGTTCAACCTGAAGGGTTTGTCAAACAGGGACAGGAGCATCTAGTCTGCAGGTTAAGAAAAGCCTTATATGGTTTGAAACAGGCACCGAGATCATGGTATGTAAAGATTGATACCTTCTTTCTTCAGAATGGGTTTGTGAAAAGAAAAAATGGTCCTAACTTGTATGTTAAGAAAGATGAAAAAGGAAATGTTGCTTTAATATCTCTGTATGTGGATGATCTCATTAGCACAGGCAGTGCTCACATGTTAATTGAAGAAATTAAAGTTCAGTTGTCACAGGAATTTGAAATGAAAGATTTGGGTGAATTGCACTACTGTTTAGGAATTGAGGTATAGAGAGAGCCTGGTAAAACATTAATCACTCATATTGAACTTTTTAAGAATTTCATTTGAAAAGTTTTGTTGGCATTGTTGTTATAAAGGAAGAGGATATTAACAACAAAATAACACAAGTATTTTACACACGAAACACATTGGATTTGTTGTTGGAAAGACAGAGGATATTAAACACAAAATAACACAAGTATTTTACACATGAAACACATGAGTTGCGACTCTTCTATTAATCATATGAACTTCAATCTCACTCAATGCTTACTTAACTGATTGTCTAACTCTGCATGCGGGAGTTAATTAACTATTTTAACACTCCCCTTTAATTACGATTTCTAAACTAAAACATTAACTCATGACAACTCAAACATGTCTACTGGTCTATGTCTCAGCTAGGCTTACAACACCCAATTTTCTTTTGTGAAAATCAAACACATCTATTGCTAATGGCTTTGTAAATATATCAGCCAATTGATCACTAGATTTACAAGGCTTCAAGTGAACTTCTCCATTGCTCACAAGTTCTCTAATAAAGTGATATCTAGTATCAATATGCTTGCTCTTTTGATGAAACACACTATTCTTGGATAGTGCAATCGTTGATGTGTTGTCACAGTATATCGCTTTTGATCCTTGTTTTTGCTGCTTGAGTCCATCCAATACTCTTCTTAACCATACTGCTTGGCTGCATGCTACTGAAGTTTCTGCTACATATTCTGCTTCCGCTGATGATAGTGTCACAATAGGTTGCTTCGTAGATGCCCATGCTATCACACCTGAACCAAGATGAAACACATAACCGGATGTGCTCTTTCAATCATCCAAATTTCCTGCAAAATCACTATTTGTGTATCCAATCAAATATTTCTTTTCTGTACCTGCATACATTATGCCATAATCTCTAGTTCCTGCAATGTATCTCAGAATTCTTTTTCCAACACTCCAATGTGTGTCTTTTGGAGTCTCCATAAATCTGGAAATCAAACTCACTCCTTGTATAATATCTGGTCTTGTAGCTGTGAGATACATGAGGCTGCCAACCAATATTTTGAATAGAGTTGGATTAACATCTGATCCTTCATCATCCTTACTTAACTTTGTACATATTGCAACTCGTGTAGGTACAAGTTTGCAATTATCCATGTTGAATCTTTTCAGAAAATCTATGGCATATTTATTTTGGCAAATAGAAATTCCTTTTTCCATATTGCTCCATTTCAATGCCAAGAAAATATTTCATGAGACCAAGATCAGTCATCTCAAATTATTTCATCATGGCTGCTTTAAATTCATCTAACTCAAAATCACCTGTAAAAATCATATCATCAACATATTTAAGAAAACAATAAAAATCTATTCATGCTCATATACCTTTGTGTATAAGGTAGCCTCAATGTTGCTTCTGCAAAATCCATTCTTAATCATGTAACTGTTGATTCTGCTATTCCATGCTCTAGGTGCTTGCTTCAGTCCATATAGCATTTTCTTTAACCTGTAAATTGTATCTTCTTTAATTTCAACTTCATATCTTGGAGGTTGCTGCACATAATTTTCTTCTTTTAGAATTCCATTCAAGAAGGCTGATTTGACATCCATATGATATAATTTCCACTTGTTCTGAGCTGATGTCGCTAGAAATGCTCTTACAGTATCCAATCTGGCTACTAGAGAAAATGTTTCTCTAAAGTCTATTCCTGGTTGCTGCGAGAATCCTTTTGCTACAAGTCTTGCTTTAAATATGTCAATTTCACCTTTCTCATTCAACTTTGTCTTGTACACCCACTTCACACCAATGATGTTTTTATCATTTGGTAAATTAAACAAAACCCATGTATCATTATTTTCAATAGAATCTATTGCTTCATCCATGGCTTGCACCCAATTTTCATCTCTGATTACTTCTTCAAATGAAGAAGGTTGGAATGCCAACAATGAAAAATTTGAACTAACATCCAAATCATCATAAATATCTTTTGAAATTCTCATATTTTTCGTACCATTGCTTGATTCATTACCTGGTTGGATACTTGGAGAATTATGGTCTGTTGATCTACTTGAAGATCCATGCTGCTCTAAAAAACTTGGAGTCCTTGCTGGTGTGACTATGTTTGGTGTCTTCTCTATTGATTCTCGTTGCTCCGTTTCTGCTACATCCTCCTCTTCCAGCAATGGTGCTGGTGCATCAATTTGTTTTTCTACAGTCCCATTCCATGACTCTTTTTCTTTAAACACAACACCTCTGATAATTATTGTCTTCTTGGTGACAGGGTTATACAATTTATAAGCTTTTGACTGCTCACTATAACCAGTAAATATGCAGTTTTTACTTTCATCATCTAATTTTCCTCTTATCTGCTTAGGCACATGTGCATAGGCTACACATTCAAAAACTCTGAAATCAGATACACTGCATGACATACCTGACCATGGTTCTTTTGGTACTCTGTTCATCACACTCTTTGTAGGAGATCTATTTATCACATGAACATCACATGCAACTACTTCTGCCCAATACTCATTAGACAAGTTTCTTTCCTTCAACATGCTCCTCGTCATGTTCATGATTGTTCTGCTTTTTCTCTCTACTACATCATTCTGCTGCGGTGTGTATGATTGTTTGCAGTACTCATGGAATGCTTTCGAATCATATTCTCCACCACAATATGATCTCAGTGCCTTGATCTACCGATCACTTTGATTCTCTGCTAAGGCTTTGAACTCTTTGAACTTTGCAAAAGTTTTAGACTTCTCCTTCAAGAAGCAAACCCAAGTCTTTTTGTTATGGTCATCAATAAAAGTGAGGAAGTAACAACTTCCACCAATCGACTGTGTCATCATAGGTCCACACAAGTCTGTATGCACCAACTCAAGTGGTTTCTTTGCTCTGTATGAAACTCCCCTCGGAAAAATTTCATGGTGTTGCTTTCCCAAGATGCAACACTTACAAGTGCTAGCACATTCTTTTATGGGAGGTAATCCTCTGACCATCTATTTTTGCTGCAACAATCTTAAATCAGAAAAATGAAAGTGTCCAAACCGAAAGTGCCATAACCAGTAATCATTAGAACATTCAATTGTAAAAGAACTAATATGATCATTGTAGTTCATAATTAGAGGAAAGAGTTTGTTCCTCGTCATCTGCACCTTTGCTATCAGTTGCTTGCTTGGGGGTTTGTCATAAATAACACACTCTTGCCCCTGAAAGATAACTTTGTATCCTTTCTGAATCCATTGACCAACACTTATCCAATTATGTTTGAGTCTAGCGACATAATATACCTCTGAGATTGTTTTTGGCTCCCCTTGCTTAGTCAGAATGTTGACCACTCCTTTGCGATCTACATCCATAGCCTTTTCAATCCCCAACTTTACCTCTGTCTCCACAGATTCATCCAAATTTGCGACCCAATTCTTCTTGTCTGTCATTTGGTCACTGCATCCATTGTCTAATAGCCACACCTTATCAGACATTTCATGCATGGTGTTGCATGCTAGGAACATGGAGTTAGCATTCTCTGTACTAACATTAGCTCTATGATTTCCTTGATCAACTATATTCTTCCTGCAATCACGAGCATAATGACCAAATTTATTGCAATTATAACATTTCACCTTTGATTTGTCAAGCCTTTGATTATTTTGAAACCTTCTGCTGATGTTGCTTCCACTTTGATGTTCATGCTCTTCTCGGCCATCTCTCTGATCACCATAGCTTCCGCCTCGTCCTCTGCCTCTCAATCGACCTCTGCGTCGACCTCTTGAAATAGAAACTTTACTTTTGAAAGTAGTTTCTAAAGTGGAATCCTTATTTCTATATTCTTGCCTCATGCGATAGAAGTGATCCCATCAACTCATCAACTATCATTTTTTCCAAATCCTTGGCTTTTTCTAGGGCTGCTACCACAACATCAAACTTGGTAGACAAAGATCTAAGGACCTTCTCAATCACTGTTTGATTTTTAATGTCTTCACCGTAAATTTTTAACTAATTTACTACAAACATTACCCGATTAATGAAAGAATCAATGTCCTCTGTCTCCTTCATTTGCAGACTTTCAAAATCTCTCCTAGTATTCTACAATTTAACAATATTGACTTTTGCCATACCTTGATAGATTGTCGCCAAAGTTTCCCATGATTCCTTTGCTGAAGACATGATCATTATCTTCTGGAACATTGTTCGGTCCACTCCCTGTTGGATAAGAAGAAACTCTTGTGCATTATTCCTTTTGTTTTTCTTCCATTTTTCCCTCTTTGAATTACTGAGAGCTCGTTCTTCTGCATCAATCTCAGGTTCTGCAAACCCAAACTTGACATGATCCCAAACATCATGCACTTTTAACATGGTCTCCATTTTAAAATCCCACACATCATAATATTTCCCTGTGAAAGAAGGAAGTCGTGGTTGGAAACTCGATGTGGCCATCTTGTTTCAAAAAAAATATTCTCTAATAAAATCCTAAATTCTTTTATATATATATATAATAAATATTTTATATATAAAAAAATTATATATAAAAAAAATCTTCTTACCATAACCCTCTTTTAAAAACTTGTATTTTAAAAAAGTTTTTTTTTTTTTTAAATAAGTATTATAAAAATACATTTAAAAAATATATATATATTTATATAAACTCTCTTTTTTCAATTCCAATATACCATTAAAATTTTTAGAAAAAACATACTTATATCAAATCCCTTTTTAAAAAAAGGTTGGTACGATTTAGTAACACAAACCTCCCACTCACCTTTTAATATTAAAAAATTGAAACCTTTAAAAAAAGGAGTGGGCTAACCATTCGACGGAATGGCCTTTGGGATTTGTGCCCCCGGCTACTAGCATGAATCTCCCAGCGAACTTATCTTGACCATGGCAAAGGGACGTTAACGTCTGTTAATGCGGGTAGTGATTTGTTCCCGTTTGGGTGCTCCGTCCCTCGTTTACAGCCCTGCGTACACATCCACACGAGACGCCCCACACAAGCAAGCTACCTCGCGCAGTCGGTTGAGGGCCAAAGTGACAGTATTTGGATCAGAATTTCAAATTTGAACCATCAGAAATGTGGGAGTAATGGCTGCTACCTTCCAGAGCTATGGTGTTATCGCCCAAAACTATCCACTCAGTCATTTCAATTTTTTGCGCACACAGCTCCTCCCTTATTCATTCCGTCGACCCGCGCCTTCCTCATTACATCGAGTAATTCTGTCGAGAGAAGTTCATCCCATCATTCCTGCATTCCATCGTGTAAGTCCACTTTCTGTCTTGAAGACTCAACTGTATTTGTAAGTCGAGGAAGTCGCAGGGATAGTGAGGACTAGTAGAGCAACATAGCCAAGAAATTGAGGAAGTCACAGGGACAATGAGGACCAACAGAGCCGAGAAATTGAGAAAGTCATAGGGATAGTGAGGACCAACAGAGCAGCAAAGCCGAGAAATTGAGGAAGTCGCAGGGACAGTGAGGATCAGTAGAGCAGCAGAGCCGAGAAATTGAGGTTGTTTTCATTTCTATTTGTGTTCATACATTCTTTGGTATATTTTTCCATCTTGTTGATTCGACAAAACTTATTGGCCATTTCCAGAAGGTCCTTATAGCTATTAGAAAAATCTGTATTTGTTCCATAGCTATTGGAATGATTTTGGACATCTTCCTCTGTTGAATAAGGATATTCAGACAGGGTACATAGGGTACAGTGTAGGTACTCCCTTCCCACCTCTTTGATTTCTAGTTTTTATTTCTAGTTTTGATGTTGAGCACTACACTAGTTTTTATTCTCACTTTATTATGTTTTTCCTCCTTTTTATATAATGCAAATTTAAAAATTGCAGTGGCGGCAACTCGTTGTTGCCGCTACTGCAACACCGAATTACTGCCATTGAAAATTTTACTTTTGAGCAGTGGTGGCAACTCGCTGTTGTAGTAGCAGCAACAATGAGTTGCCACCACTGTAACGATGTATTGCCGCAACTTCTTTAAATTAAATTTTTATTTATATTAACAAAATTTCAAACTTCATTTTTTATTTCTTTCATAGAGAGAGCGGCAACTCGCTGTTGCAGTAGCGGCAACCACGAGTTGTCGCCACTGTAAATTTTAATTTTGAGCAGTGGTGGCAACTCATTGTTGCAGTAGCGGCAACAACGAGTTGCCGCCACTGTAACAGTGTGTTTCCGCAACTGCAATTAATTTTTTTATTTATATTAACAAAATTGCAAAATTCATTTTTTGTTTATTTCGTAGAGAGAGCGGCAACTCACTATTGCAGTAGCGGTAATAGCGAGTTGTCTCTACTGCAACAACGAGTTGCCGCTACTACAACAATGTTGCCGCTATATTTAATTAAATTATTTTCTTGTTTTGTAGATGGTTGCAAAATGGGTCCTGGCAATCCAGATATGGTGCCACCCAAACCCAGGGCATGCACAAACAAGTTTTGTGCTTCATAATGAAGCCCTTAGCCAAGTTTACCAAAATAGTAGAGAATTACCTGGAATTACAAAAAACGACGAAGCATACTACCATGCTTTGATCGAGGGCCTCACAACTACACGGAGTTATGGTGCAAGATACATTGTCACTTACAAAAACTCTGAATTAATCACCAACCAGATGAATGGTACCTACCAAGTCAGAATACCTAACCTGAAACCCCTTCACCAACAGGCAAGATCCATTGTTGCACAGTTCCACCATTTCGAGATTATGTACAAATATGATGTCCAAAGGGTGTGTGATTCGATACTCATTGAAGCAGCATTCAATGGATGTGGATGTGGCAGATTTGTGGAGCCAACATGTACTCCACCATTTATTATTGATAGGCATCGATATAAATGGCCTATTAATTAATGAATTGTTGTTCTGATTGGGATTAGGGTTGTTATGGGGGGAGTCATATTATTATGTTCATATTTCTTGAGATAGATTGGAGCAACCTGATGTCCATCATTTTTGTATGAGCTATTTTTTATAGATGGCCTCACTCTATTTTTTGGTGTTATATCTCAACACATGTATGTAGAAAATGTATTTTTCAGTAATAATTTTAATGGAATTACATTTTTATTACAGTTTAGTTATTTCATTAGATTATGTGATGGTTGCTTTTATAATGCCTTTTATTCTGGAAGTCAGATTCCAATTTCATTCAATTGCGTTGGAACATGTATAGAAGCATTGTCATGTATTTAATAGTTATATCAACAAATAGAGGATTCCAAAATATGCTACAAAATGAGACTATTTATTCATTATAATTCCTTCAATACACCTTCACAATTCCAACTTCTATGAACATTCATTCATTCATTATCCACGAGCAGCACATGCTCCCATAATTTATACAAGCCTCTAATTTGAGTATAATGAGATCTAATTCTTAAAGAAGTCTCTTCATTGACAAATTATGTGAGATACCATTGGTTACAAGCCAACCAAGAGAGGTTATATATAAATCATTATTTTTCCTTTATACATACATGGTTAAATGCAAAATGCAAATGTGACATCTTGCACTTTTGCAATCCATAGATCCAACCTCATTTAAGGGGCAGAAATGTATAAATATCCAAACAAACAATCCAATTGTTGTGAATTTCTCCATCATCAACATCTACAGCCACAAGGCCAGGTGTTTTGAACTGAAGCACGTTTTGTCATCCATGACAACAAAAATAGCTTAGCCTACAAACAGAGAAAATAATATGAAGAACTTGCAAATCAATGAAGTTATCTTAACAACCCAACTCTTTAACATTGTTATGTACTGAGAATAGAACCCACACAGGTACCAATGCAAGTGAATAATCCCGAGGGATATGATTTGAAAAGCATTAAGGTATATATGATTTTATAATTTGAATGAATTGAAAAGTTAGCTTCACATGGACTTGTAAAGGGGAACATTCATCCCCATCATAATATGTTTATATGGAATCGAGCCATATAGAGGCTATTGATCTCAATGTTCAAGGTCTGGTGTCTTGAGAATCTCATATAAACTTTGCCTAAAGTTTTAATAAAAAGCCAATCTTTTGATTATGAAAAAATGCACATGTGGTGTTATTAGATAGGTCAACAATTTCATAATGGAAAGAATTGCTACAGCATGGACTCTTTATTTTCACATCTTACCAAGCATTATTGATACATATTTATATATTTTAATTTTAATTTTTTTAAATTAAAGTAACTTCAATATCCTATCCTAAAAATTTGTGTCATACTATGTACTCTGTATTGCAACAAAAGTTTAGGATAAAATATTAAAAACTCCATGGAAAGTTTAAAATAACAGGTTAGAACTTCCAAGAAATCTATGAAACATTAGGAATCCCAACTCTAGATTAGTTAATTTTAATAAATGGTAACTATCAACTAATACACCACACAGAATGAATCTTGCTCCTTACATTAGTTCTTTAACATGCTGTTGAAGATATCCAAAGAATAAAGGAATGCATAGGAATTTCCATCTTGGGATAGATCTCAAGGGAGTTCATCCCATATACCAAGAAATAAGTTTGATAAAAATGAAAAATGGCCAACCTGAGAAAAAGTTTGACTTTCCAGGCCTTTGGTATGGTGGACTGTAAGTCCGTGTCATTACCGATGGAACTCAACTTTAAGAAGTTGAGCGGAATCGCTGTTGGGCCCATGCTAACAAATTATACCAAGTATCAACAACTCGTAGGGGTGCTGATGTTCTTAGGGAACATCTGTCCAGACGTATGTTATGTAGCGACACTTTGAGTCAACACATGATTGATCTTCATAAAATTCACTCGGTTGGAGCCAAGAAACTCTTGAGATATCTCTAGGGCATGATAGACCTTAGGCTGAGATACACTGCCAGGAGTTTGAGACTTCGTGGATATACTGATGCCGATTGGGCTAGTAGTGTGGTGGATTGCAAGAGTACATGTGGATGCTGCTTGACACTTGGGTCTGCTTTGGGTAGGAAGCAGAAGTCGGTGGCTTTGAGCACCGTTGAGGCCGGTTACATTGCAACGTGTATGTCCTATTGTTTAGCTACTTCGTTACGAAAGCTCTTCAGTGAGCTGTTCAGATTTGTGCTAGATACCATCGTTATCCTTTGTGATAACCAGAGGGGGATTCGTTTTCCAGAGAATCTTGTGTTCCAGGATCGATCCAAGCATATTGATATCGGGTACCATTTTATCCGAGATATGGTACAGAGAGGTGCCGTAAGGCTCGATCATATAGGAATTGATGAGAAGGTCGCGAATATTCTCATAGAGCCCTTGGGGAAGGTCATGTTCTTAACCTTTCGTGAGAATTTTGGAATCATGGAACGACCCTATTTGGAGGGTCCTGTTGGATGGTGAGCTCTGGGAGCTCTAGGGGGGTTTTGGGGATAACTTCTTAGAGATATAAGCAACCACAGGGCTAGGCTTGTCAAACCTTGTTGGTGTGATTTCGCCCCACCATGATGATATTGAGTTGGTTTACCTCTCTTTTATCTATGCCTCGTATGCATCCTACCCATGGAGTTCTGGACTAATGGGAAGTACCTCTTATTTGGCCAATGAGGTGGTAAATGTGGATAGATACCGATAGCAAGACCGATGGACGCATCAAATATTTCCATACTCTCTATGTCTAGGATGGCATGTGTCCAACCACTTGATCTGGGATCAAGTCAAGTAAGGTTTCAGACCTCCAACTGACTTCGGGTCAGTTAAAATAACTTTGGGTTAGTATATGACTCTTTTGAGTCTAAGTGAGGTTTTGGAACTCCAACTGACTTCAGGTCAGTTAAACTAACTTCAGGTTAGTATGAGACTCCTTTGAGTCCTATAGAGGTTTCAGATCTCTGAGCTTATTTTGTCAGCTAAGAGTGATGTCTTTATGACTCACATTTTTGTTCTGAAATAAAGAGGCAGCAAAGCAAGTTACGTCGGGATGATGCACAATGTTTGGATGGCACTGGTGGATGGAGTTCTCCCTAGTTGAGAGGAAGTGTTAATTTTGGGAAACTAGGTCCAAACTCGATGTTGTGACTCTCAGATGATGATGCCAACATTTTCATTAGATTTCTCTTTCAGAGATATGCAATATCGATCTAGAGATCATCTTGATCGGATGAGCAGAACATGTATTTTGAATTTATTCCACATGTGCAAGGTCGACCAGATTTATCCCACTTGCATAAGAGATGTGTCACACACCCACCATATTTGACTATATATTGGAGAGATTTGGAGTTCATTTTACAAACATATTTTGGAGGCATTCTCGTCTCTCACGAATGGTGCTGCTATTAGGGCTTCTCATGATGATGCAGTTAGGGCAGCTTGGTGCAGCATCTTGATGGAGCGTTTTTTATGAGAAGTCTTGGGGTTGTAAAAATTTTAGACCCAATCCCGGTTATTAGTTTCTCCTTATCACTCCCATATAGTTAAATTCCCATTCCCATGATCATACATTCAACAATATGGAAATGATAAATATTTCTGAAAACACAAATTCTGGAAATTTCACAGTGCTGGAAATTGCATAAATAAACATAGAAAATAACATGCTGATTTTTGGTCAATATGACCCTGGAAGACCCCCCTACAACTCTTGGAGAAAACCAATTCGAAAGATCTTCTTTATTAATGAATATTTCTTTTACAGAGAAATAAAATACACAGTAAAAATTCCAGCAACCAATAATGTTTACTTATCTCGAAAATCGTGCTTGTACTCCACCTCGATTTTCTTTCCAATGCAAAAAAGAAAAATTACAGTGAAAGGTACAACATTAAATGCTGTATGGATAACATGTAAAAGTGTGCTAGAACAGTTGTACATCCCTCCTCAAAAATTGTGCCAAAGGCTGCCTCAAAAATTGTGCCAACTGTTGCTGTACAGACATTGATTTCTGTGCAATTTTGCTGATGTACATACCTCGAAAATAGTGCCTCCTTTGATGTTGTACGAACCTTGAAATCTATGCTAGTATTGCTGTAGTAAATGCTGTTATCCATTCCTTGATTTTCATGCCACTTTCCTTGAAAACCGTGCTCCTGATTTGCTGAAATAGTGCTGCCTTGGTAAATGTGCCAAGGTGTTGTTTCTCCTTCTTCTTCTTTGCTTAGAAATTTCTCCTGCTCTCCTTATCTCTTTCTCTCAATCTACTCATGAAAGACTGAATGAACTTTTCTCTTCTTTTCCTCCTTTAACGTAACCCTAAGTGACTTTTGGGGAATCCCTACATCCAATGGCTGAGATAGCTTTAGATCTAGGGTTGAGATTAAATGTTCATTTAATTCTCACTTTCTATTTTTCAATTCACCCCACTTAAATAAAGACCCACTTAGCCTTTTATTCCTATAGTCACTTTTTCACTTTCTAATTTCAGATTGACTTTAATAAAGTCACTTTAAAATTAGACCTAGTAACTTTATCACTTATAAAGTCATTTTTAAATTAGATTTGACTTTACCAATTATAAAGTCACTTTAGAAGAAAAGTTAAATACATTTGGACACTTTTCCCTTCGCCAAATATCAAAGCCTTAGGGAACCACTTGTCCTCTGGTACCCAAATTTTAATAGGGGTTGTGTGACACATTGGTTTGGCTGACCTTATGGAGACTTTGATGGTTGAAGCATCATGCTGATCGCCATAACGCCACCATTCTTTATCTCCGTTTTTGGCTTGTCTTCCATCGATCTATTGGTATGTTCTATCTGCATCTTACTTTCAAGTGATTGAGCCCTATAAGTTTAAAGTAACTTTGCATCTAGCATAGAAAATCTTCAGAAATTTACAAAAAACCCTAGGAACAAAACCCTAAAGCTAATAATTTCGTCTATAAGAAGAAACCCTAACACTTGATAATGATAGAAATGACATCATGCTGACATAAGGATCAGGTTGATGAAAAGATCCAATATTGAAAGGGTGTCGACTTTCCTCAAAAAGATAACTCTACATCTCATTATTTATTAATTAAAAATTGACTAAACTGAGAGGGGAGTGGCAGGGGGTGTGAATCAGTTTAGTACATTCATGGACATTAAATCTATTTTATTTTGACTAATTAACTAAAACATTAAATGAACAACAGATTGAATATGTCAACAACAAGTAATAAGTAATCGAAATCATCACATAAGCACATAAAATAAACACATATGGACACAAAATATAAATAAACACATATGGACACAAAATATAAGTGGAAACCCATAAAGGGAGAAAACCACAATTTGTTATTGTTTTCATGCAAACACAAGCTTCTGCTCCCTTATCACATTTTATTTTATGTAGGCTCCAACATATAGGAGGCTACTACCTCAAATTTTCTACAAGCTACAACATGTAAAGAAGTTCCCACTCCCATATATTTTTTGCATGCTACAACCCATAGGAGGCTCCTACCTCAACAAGCTCCAACCTGTTATTTATCAAGCTACAACTTGAAAGGAGACTACAATCCCCTAATACATAAATAAAATGTTGATTTACCTAGTCTATAGTTCTGCACACCTCCATTTTTGTCTCAACTTCCTCTCTTCATATCTTATTTACATATCCTCTCTATGTGTACTAGATAGTTAATAAAAAATTCTACAATCATCGCTCACATTCTCTGAGCTCTCATTCTCTAACCCTCTTCTTTCCTTCCAAAATCACACCTTTTATGTAGATAGTTTGTTGGTCGTTTGTATTCCACACAAGAAGATGAAATGAAAATACCCGACTCTTTGAATTCCACTCATTCGTTAACAACCTCTTCACATTTTGAATACTAAAACACAATTAAGAGCCACCTGTAATGATTAAATGCACCAACATAATACCAAGACCATGCAAATAAATAATACATTATAACATCATAGCATATATGTAAACCAATCACTCTCCAATGTAAGCAATATGGAAGATACCAATGAGAGCAATATATCACTCTCCAACATCATATTATATTATGCAACCTCTTGCATCAAAATTTATGCATGTCATTGCCTCAACTACCTTGTGTCTTGCCTTGTTTTTCATGGAGTCTTGCCTTTGTTGTCATGTAGTCTTGTGTTTTATTTTGCGTTGCATCACAAAAATGATCATGATTGTGTCTTGCTTTGCATCTCTGCAAAAACATCTGTCCTGAAGCATTTTCCAACAAATTTGTTGTTGTTCCTAGATATCAAACATGCCTTGTTGCATAAATTGTTTCTTTGTCAATACCTTGCATGCTCTTGTTGTTATTTTTCCAACAGTATCTTGCAACATCCTGTCCTTGTTTCTCCTTTCCTTGTTTCTTCTTTGATGCTCCTTTTCATATTTTTGTTGATCATGTTACTGCTCCTTTATTGACCAAGCTACTTCTGCCTTTCTATTCCTATTTCTTCTTTGCCTTCAATGATAATAATGCCATCAATCTTCCCCTTTGGCATTGATGGCATCATAATTGTCCTCTCCTCTACCTAAATACCCCTTTGACATCAATGGCAAGGGGGTACAATGAAAATCACTTGCCTCATTAGACCAATCTCCTTTTGAGCATATGAGCAGTCTTTTAGTACTGGGGCAGTTAAATAATATATAAAAAAATATCAGATTCACTGAGTTTCTCATGCATTGTTAGGAAACACATTGGCTATCAATTTCATCAATAGGTCAATATCATAGTAAGAGAAAGATCATTACTAGGTATCATTTTTTTGAGCACTTCATGGTGACCTTTGTCAAAAGCTTTGAACATACGCTATATGTTTGTAGATCCATGTGAGATGATAGAAATGGAGCTTCAAAGTTACTGAGCCTTATTCTTTGAGATTCCACCATAATTTTATCCATGCTTTCTTTATAATAAGTCCATCTAAAATGAGAAGGGATGTTAGCATCCATCCACCACATTGGTGCTCTCTTAGAGGAAGGCACCATTGTTTTCTGGATAAATCCCTCTTGCGGACAAGAGCATGTTGGAAATGTTGTCATTGATGTCAAAGGAGATGGAAAAGGAGGAACACCTAGCAACAGGGCAAAGAGAGCTGCATAGAAGCAGAAAGAGGAAAAGAGAGCAGCATAGAAGCTGAGAGAGGCAAAGAGAGCAACATAGAAGCAGAGAGATAGCAAAAGAGGCAGCAAGCTGTAGAGAGGGCCGAGCAGCAGAGACAGGGCCATTTAAAGAAGCAGGGCAGCAAAAAGAAGCATCCCAGGTTATAGAGATAGAGAATATAGAGAGTACAGTGAAACAGTCATGCACAAAGAATATAGAGGCAGAGAATACAGAGAACACAGAGAACACAGAGAACACAAAGACAGAAAATACAGAGACAGTGAATACAAAGAATATAATGGAAGGGTTTATATGAAATGGGGAGAGGCGGAAGCTACAGAGAAATGTATCTGAGGTAGAGTCGTTAACAAATCAACTGTGAAATGAAAACGGAAGATCTGGAACCATGCAGAAAGTGCAGAACCAAAAGGCAAAAGAAAGAAATGGATAAATATATATTCTAGTTATAAAGCATGGTTAATGCATAAACTACATATTTAAACGAACTATGGAGGACAAATAAACATTGAAGTGGAATTATAAGAACCAGAACCCTGAGTCACGAACGAAACTGTGAAGAAATAGTAAACCCAGAGTTGAGAAACCAGCGGGTTCACGTGGTTCATAAGTGGTATAAAGTTTTTGTGGAAAAAACGTGATTAGGGTCGCCGCTCGCCATGTGTCCTTGGGTGGTATTTGAATACCATTTACATCGCGCAATTTTTATGTGTTAACCCTCGGCCCAAAGAAAAACGTGATATTTCGCGTCATCCATCGGATGGGGGTCCAATGTTTAGTTGGAGCGCGAGAACATATCCACCGTTGGATCATGACTAAAAGTGCACAGAGGTATGGCATAAGTTGCTATGGGCCCGAAAACGATTATATATATTATCACTTGGGTAATTCCAAAGGGTTTTGTTATAATTTATGACGGAGGAGGTAATATATGTCAATATAGTATTGTGAATATGAAATATCACAAAGGGTGCACATATAAAACATTGTATATGTGGATATAAGCTGCGGTGGGCACGGTTGAATTATCACGTTAATGGTTAGTTATTAACTATTGGAGAAAATGTTGAATGGTTGATATGTATATATATATAAATTGTGGACCCCGACTATGTTGCAGATTAACGAGAGGTAAGCCAAGCCTTAGACATTGCATTATATTATTATAACCAAGGCGAGTTAAATTAAATTTGGAGCACAAGGATAGGAGTGAAACATATGCATTGACATGGGTTTTAATATAAGCCACGGGTTATTAATGTTTACAACATTTGATTGGGGAATACATATATATGGCGGTATATATATATATATGTGTGTGTGTGTGTGTGTGTGTGTTATGATTGATATGAGTTGAATAGAGTTGTGGGCCCAAAAGTCCCTGTTGATATATGCACCAGCGTGTTGGTTTAACAAAGTTGAACAATGAAATTTAAACATTGAATATGTGGGGCCAAGGGAAAGAATAAAGACCAGACCCGAAAGGTTATAGAGCGAGTAAATGATCCATCGGATCCGCAGAACTCAATCGCATCGGCGGAGAACGAGAGACGCAGAGAGGCGAACAAATTGGAAATTGCAATTGCGATCGAGCGATCAAATCACAACCATCGGATAATTGAAGATAGCAACCGTTGTATCTAAAGGAATTCGGAGTGGGGTCTACAGTGACCCATCGCATCGGCGGAGATTCAAACACATAAATTTAAGACCTTCATTTGTTAAAACCCTTCGACAGGTAAAAGGAAGTGTAACACAAAACATTGAAATGCCGAAACATTGATTGGTGGGACCCTTAGTTCATTGCACCGATTTGTTGGAGGGCGCGATTGCAATATTGCGATCGCGATAAAGAAGCAGACCCGATATATTATAAATGGTGATTCTCATGTGTTTGAGTTCTAGCTTAAAGGGCATCGAAGTGATTCATCGCATCAAAATAAAACAGAACAGCGGAACATTGAACCATGTGATTGCGATGTTGCGATTTAATCACAACCGTCCAATCCCAATCAATGGCAACCATTGGATTCACAGTGAGTGATCGCATCGGCGCAGCGGAGGTGTGAGTGAGTAAGGAATTATAAGTTGCGATTGCGATTGAAAAGATAAAACAGGCGGAGTGCATATGTAATGTGGGCTCCATACAAAAAGAAATATTAATATACGTTTACTTCGAGTTTTTTACCAATGCTGAAGAGTTAAAATAAAACAAAGCGGAAAATATATATATGAAAAAATATATATTCATATTTACATCGGTGAACAGTGAATCATCACAATGGAGTGAAAGCAGAGTATCGAAACATACAATTGGAAATGGCGATTGCGATTAATCGCAATCGGGATTATTCAAGAGGTTATTCATCGCATCGGAGAATAGAGCAAGTTTGGCGAGTGGGCCCGAAAGGGCATTTTATGTATTAAAAGGGTCTATTATTATTATATCGCCGAGAGGAATTTGCGTTATATACGAAAAAGACAGAGACAACCACAGAAAAGACATACACACGGTGATCCAAAACTGAATGGGTTGATTTGGAATCCATACTGTAACTGAATGTAAATGTTTAATTAGTTTTTTATATTGTTTGAGATGCACTGGCAAGTCTCCGGAGGAAAACAAAAATCCCACTGTAATATTGAAGTTTGTACATAGTGTTATATTTTTTAATGAGTTGGACCAAGGAATTGAAAAGGCAGAAGCCAAAAGGTCTTGGTGTTTCACTCCAAATTCTCTATAGAATACGAACAGTCAAGAGGGGAACTCTATAAATGATATCTCATAGATATGCATAAAGAGGTTATAGAATGTAGAAATGAAGTAGTGAGGCAGAGAAGATGGAGGAGCGGAGCAGAGAAGGAGGAGCTGAGAGTAAATCTGAGAAGATGCAGAAATGAGATAAGCCAGATATGAAGACTGATGCACAACAGTGAAGAAGATACAGAACGGAGTTGATATCCAAGGTAAATCAGCAAGTGTTTTTCTTTTGAGAGAGTGAGGAAGTTGGAGCTTCCCTATCAAGTTGTAGCTTGATAGATGTCAGTTGTAGCTGACTAAGGTTGGAGCCTCCTGTAGGTTGGTGCCTACAGAAAATTGATGGGAGTCAGAGCTTCCTTGCAAGTTGTAGCTTGCAGAATTGAGGTTGGAGCCTCTTGTAGGTTGGTGCCTATAGAAAATTAGTGGTGAGAGGGAGTTGGAGCTTGCATTTGCATCACAACAATAATAAGATGTGGTTTTCTCCCTTTATGGGTTTCCACTTATATCTGTTGCCTCTGTGTGTGATGTTTATGTGTTGATATGGTGTATCCAATCTACTTAATACTTGTTGCTCTCATATTAAGTCTGCTGTCACATTATCTTAATACTTGTTGTTCACATATGAAGATTGTTCACATATAAAGTTGATCATGAAATTAAGTTTTAAATAATTTTTAAAGATCGGTTTAATTATTCATGACTGTGTTAAACTGATTCACCCCCCCCCCCTCAGATTAACTAAAGGTTCAACAATTGGTATTAGAGCCAGTTCCTTTTGTATCAGTTTAACAATTGAAAGGAGATCCTAGGTTCCCAGGATGGCCAGTAAAAAAGGAAGCTCAACCAATAAAGCCCCTTTTTTCACCGGTGCTAATTATGCCTTCTGGAAAATCAGAATGAGAGCATACATAATGTATCTAGGAATAGAAGTTTGGGTGGTTGTGGAATTTGGATATGCCCTAAAGGAAACTAACTCAGAAAAGGAAGCCAAACAATATTTTGTAGCTAACGCAAAGGCCATGAATGCAATCTTAAATGGACTGTGTGAGGCAAAATTTATCAAAGTAATGCACAACAAGACTGCCAAAGAGATGTGGGATACTCTGGAGAACATCCATGAGGGAGACAAAAAAGTTAAGATAGCCAAACTTCAAGTCTATAGAGCCCAACTTGAAAATTTAAAAATGAATGATGATGAAGACATTTCCAGCTTCTTTTTAAGGGTTGCAGAAATTGTGAATAACATGAAAGCTCTAGGAGAAACCATAAAAGAAGCTGTAATTGTTCAAAAGATTCTGAGATCTCTTCCATCCAGCTTTAACCCCAAGGTTTCTACCATAGAAGAAACAGCTGATTGGGAAACCTTGACCATGAACCAGTTACTTGGAAATCTAATAGCCACAGAGGAAGTCAAATGTGAGGAAGGTAGCCTTTAAGACAGAGAAGAAAGAAGAAAAGGAAGATATATGCTCTTGCTCTGATGAAGAAGAGGCCAAATTTGTCAGGAAATTGGATAGAGGCTCAAGTAAATATAAAGGTAAACTTCCATTTAAATGCTTTAACTGTGGAAGAGTAGGACACTATGCTACTAAGTGTCCTCATAAGAAAACAAAGAATCAGACTTAAGAGTCAGAGAAAACCATATCAAAGAACTGGCAAAAAGGAAAGAAATTCAATAGAAAACTTTTCTATGCTCAACAAGACAACAGTGCGTCTGAAGCCTCAGATGAACCCTCAAGTGAAGAAGGAACCTCTGAATTTATATTGATGGCTATAGAAGAGCTTGAAGGATTCCTTCTAGAAGATGAGGAAGAAGGTGAAGTTGATCTTGAGGGGGAGCTAAGAGGTTCCTTGGAGGAAATTGACAGACTCAAACTGAAGTGCAGAAAACAGAAAGACATTCTCCTCAAATATGTAAGAGAAAAACAAAATTCAGAAGTCCTCATTCAGTTGAAAGTAGAGCTTGAAGAAGCCAAGAAGGTAGAAGATATTCTACTTAAGAAAATTAAGGATAAAATTCAGGAACAAGAGAAATTGGAAGAAGAAGTAGTATGCTTGAGGAAGAAATTAGAAAACACCCAAAGGAAAGTGTCAATAAATACTTCTCAAATGACAAGCTCTGGTAAGTTGAATGAAATTCTAGATGCTCAAATGTCTCCTCTGATAAAAACTAGGATAGGCTATGAAGGAGAATCAAGTAAAGGAAAACAAAAGGAAAACAAAAATATCATTTTTGTAAAAGCATCTCAGATGATTCCTATAGAAGAAGAAACCTGCAATGAAGTATACAGAAACCAGAAGGAACCTCTAATGACAAAGAATGAAATAAATAAACAGTCAACAGAAAAAGGCTCATATACTCCTGATTATGTCAAATTTGGAAGCCATCAAAGGAGATTCTTCCCTCCTATGAAAAATGCCACCTGTTATGCCTGCCACAAGCTGGGACATATTGTTGCATATTGTCATACAAGAAGAATTAATTCAAACCAGAAAAGGATGCAAACAGTGAAAATATTATCTCAAGCAAACAAATGGAGAAGACAACCTTTCATCAGGTATGCAAATTGTTTTTATGGATACTGTTTTTACTGTAAGGAATTTGGCCATAAAATCATAGAATGCAAAAAATATGGACAAAGACTGATGTTCAAAACCTCAAGGAGGTTTATGAATCATGGAGAATCTACTCGTACTCATAATTCTACTAAAGATATGATCAAATTCTGTGCATGCAATAAAATTGGACATATGTCTTCAAAATTTCCTCTCAGAGAATGTTGTCCATCATCTCAGAAAGGGTACCAAACAAAAGGATGCTTCAAGTGGAAAAAGAAGGTAAATAAATGTGACTTGGCTCTAATAGCTCAAGATCTTAAAAGCAAATGGTATTTAGACAATGGATGCTCAGAGCATATGACTGGAGATAGAAGCAATTTTATAACCTTTGATGATAAGAAATTTGGAAATGTTACTTTTGGCAATGATAAAGCAGGGAAAATCAAAGGAAAAAGCTCAATCAGTCTGGATAATGGCAGAGGAAAGGCCCAAGATGTACTATTTGTGGATGGGTTGAAAGAAAATTTGCTGATTGTCAGTCAAATGTGTGATAAAGGCTGTGAATTTTTGTTTAGAGCCCAAGAATGTGAAATAAAATCAAGTACCACAGGAAAGACCCTGATCAAAGGTGTTCGAACAAATAGTAATGTTTATGTAGTGAAGGAAGAGAATGAAGCATGCTACCTTAGCAAACTTGAGGAGTCATGGTTATGGCATAGAAGATTGGGACACCTTAACTTCAACCATATCATCAGTCTGAACAAGAAGAAAGTAGTCAGAGATATGCCAGCAATAAAGAAGCCTTCAAATACCATATGTAAATCTTGCCAATTGGGCAAACAGACCCGCACATCCTTTAAGATCAAAGAAGAGCTATCAACAAGTAGGCCACTTCAGCTTGTACACATGGACCTGTGTGGACCTTCAAGAACTAAAACACCAAGTGGAGAATCCTATTTCATGCTGATAATAGATGATTTTTCCAAAATGACATGGGTTGCATTTCTCAAATATAAATCGGAAGCACTTGAGAAATTCAAGATATTCAAGGCATTGGCAGAAAATCAAACAGGATGCAAGCTAAAGTGCATCAGATCAGACAGAGGAGGTGAATTCATAGACTATGATTTTGCAGACCTATGCAATGAGCATGGGATAAAACAACAATTTACAATTGCAGGTACACCTCACCAGAATGGAGTGGCAGAGAGACAAAACAGGTCAGTACAATAGATTGCCAGAGCAATGATGCAAGAAAGTAACATTCCCCAAACCTTCTGGGCAAAAGCAGTACACACAGCTGTTCACATTCTTAACAAAGCTCATTTAAGACCAAACTGTGACAAGACTCCTTATGAACTATGGCATGGTAAACCAACATCAATCAAGCACTTTAGAGTCTTTGGAAGCAAGTGTTTCATAAAAAATAATGATGAAAATCTGGGAAATTTTGATGCAAGAGCAGATGAAGGAATATTTTTAGGATATGCATCCAAGAGTAAAGGTTACAGGTGCTACAACAAAACACTTCGCAAAATTGTGGAAAGCATTGATGTAAGATTTGATGAAGAACTACCAAACAAGACAAGAAGTACAGGTTGCAGCAATCCTTCAGAAGATCATGAAGAAGAGAAACAAGATGATGATGAAATAAGCAAGACAACAGAAGATACTGAACTGAGCTCAAAAGGCCCCTCAAGATACACTCAAAAGAACCATCCAGAAGATGAAATCATTGGGGACAAGAGTGTAGGAGTCCAAACAAGAAGACAACTAACTGAACAGATAGAAGAAGTATACCTAGCTATGTTATCACAAATAGAGCCAAAGAAGTTTGAAGAAGCCAGCAAGGACAAATATTGGGTGAATGCTATGAATGAAGAATTGGACCAAATTGAGAAAAACAATACCTGAGAATTAGTTCCAAGACCCACTGAGAAAAATGTCATAGGCTCAAAATGGGTATTCAAGAATAAGATGAATGAACAAGGACAGGTAATCAAAAATAAAGCCAGACTTGTATGCAAGGGATATTCACAAATTGAAGGTCTTGATTATAATGAAACATTTGCCTCTATAGCCAGAATGGAAGCTATCAGAATGTTTTGGCCTTTGCATGCTACCAGGACTTCAAGGTATATCAAATGGATGTGAAATCTACCTTCCTGAATGGAGATCTAGAAGAAGTCTACATGGAACAACTTGAAGGATTCTCATTAATAGATAAAGAAGACTATGTGTGCAGATTAAAGAAAGCCCTATATGGGCTGAAACAAGCTCCTCGTGCATGGTATTCAAGACTGGACAAGTACTTGCAAAAGCAAGGCTTTAAGAGAGGAGGAGTAGACAACAATTTGTACATAAAGGCCAATGAAAATGAACTCCTGATTGTAGTAGTGTATGTAGATGACATCATGTTTGGAAGCAGCAAAGATGAGTTAGCAAAAGGATTTGCTGAAGAGATGAAATCAGAGTTTGAGATGTCTATGATTGGAGAGCTCACCTTCTACTTAGGACTTCAAATTCAGCAAAAGAACACAGGTACATTCATCTCACAAGAAAAATACTTAAAAGAGATGTTGAAAAAGTTCAAAATGGAAGACTGCAAACCTATGTCAACTCCCATGATCACTGGATGCAAGCTATGTGCTGATGATGGATCTGCTGATATAGATCAAAGACTTTACAGATCCATGATAGGAAGTCTGCTATACCTAACAGCATCTAGACCAGACATTATGTTGGCAGTAGGACTTGTGGCTAGATATCAAGCAGCACCAAAACAAAATCACCTTCTAGCAGTCAAAAGAATATTCAGATATCTACAAGGAACTGCACAGTATGGGCTATGGTATCCAAAAGGCAAGAGCTTCACTTTGACAGCATATACAGATGCAGATTGGGCCAGCTGTGTGGATGACAGGAAAAGCACAAGTGGAGGTGCATTCTATTTGGGAAAGAGCCTAGTCCTAAGCAAGAAACAAACAACTATCTCTCTATCTATAGCAGAAGCAGAATACATAGCAGCAGCAGCATGTTGCACACAAGTCATGTGGATGAAACAAACCCTCCAAGACATGAAGGTAAGCATTGATGAACCTATCTCTATCAAATGTGATAATACAAGTGCAATAAGTATATCAAAAAATCCTGTACTTCATTCAAAAACTAAACACATCCCAATCAAGTACCATTTCCTCAGAGAAAAAGTAGCAGAGAAGGTAGTGAGTTGGAATATGTGCCAACAAAAGAAAAAACAACAGATATATTCACAAAACCTCTCGTTAGAGAACCATTTGAATATATGAGAGACAAACTAGGGGTAGTATCTGCAGATGCTGCTCTCTGACATGAAGAGAAAGCATCATTCCAGGGGGAGAACAGAAAAGAAAACGTCATTCTAGGGGGAGATCAGTCAACAAAGAGAGTCACAAAAGAACCAGAGCAAGTGAGCAGTGCATGAAATAGGTCCTCAAGATCATAGTAAAATGGACAAGAGTTGAAAACATCACTAGGTAATGTGCAACCCTTTGCCATTGATGTCAAAGGGGGAGGAAGACTTGGAGGGAGAATTGGATTACTGGGGGATGTGTTGCCATCAATGCCAAAGGGGGAGACTGTTGGAAATGTCGTCATTGATGGCAAAGGAGATGGAAAAGGAGGAACACCTAGCAACAGGGAAAAGAGAGCAGCATAGAAGAAGAAAGAGGCAAAGAGAGCAGCATAGAAGCTAAGAGAGGCAAAGAGAGTAGCATAGAAGCAAAGACATAACAAAAGAGGCAGCAAGTTGTAGAGAGGGTCGAGCAGCAGAGACAGGGCCATTTAAAGAAGCAGGGCAGCAAAAAGAAGCAGCCTAGGTTACAGAGACAGAGAATACAGAGAGTACAGTGAAACAGTGAAATAATCTTGCACAGAGAATACAAAGAACGCAGAGAACACAGAGACAAAAAATACAGAGACAGTGAATACAAAGAATATAATGGAAGGGTTTATATGCAATGGAGAGAGGCGAAAGCTACAAAGAAATTTATCCGAGGAAAAGCCGTTGACAAATCAACTGTGAAATGAAAACCGAAGATCTGGAACCATGCAGAAAGGGCGGAACCAAAAGGAAAAATAAGGAAATGGATAAATATATATTCTAGTTATAAAGCAGGGATAATGCATAAACTACGTATTTAAACAAACTATGGAGGAAAAATAAACATTGAAGTGGAATTATAAGAACCGGAACCCTAAGTCACGAACGGAACCATGAAGGAATAGTAAACCCAGAGTTGAGAAACCAGCGGGTTCGCGTGGTTCATAAGTGGTATAAAGTTTTTGTGGAAAAAATGCGATTAGGGTCGCCGCTCACCACGTGTCCTTGGGTGGTATTTGAATACCATTTACATCGCGCAATTTTTATGTGTTAACCCTCGGCCCAAAGAAAAATGGGATATTGCGCGTCATCTGTCGGATGGGGGTCCAATTTTTAGTTGGAGCACGAGAACATATCCACCGTTGGATCATGACTGAAAGTGCACAAAGGTATGGCATAAGTTGTTGTGGGTCTGAAAACTATTATATATTTTATCACTTGGGTAATTCCAAAGGGTTTTGTTATAATGTATGACGGAGGAGGTAATATATGTCAATATATTATTGTGAATATGAAATATCACAAAGGGTGCGCGTATAAAACATTGTATATGTGGATATAAGTTGCGGTGGGCCCAGTTGAATTATCGCGTTAATGGTTAGTTATTAACTATTGGAGAAAATGTTGAATGGTTGATATCTATATCTATATATATATATATATATATATATATATATATATATATTGTGGACCTCGACTATGTTGCGGATTAACGAGAGGTAAGCCAAGCCTTAGACATTGCATTATATTATTATAACCAAGGCGAGTTAAATTAAATCTGGAGCACAAGGATAGGAGCGAAACATATGCATTGACATGGGTTTTAATATAAGCCACGGGTTATTAATGTTTACAACATTTGATTGGGGAATAAATATATATGGCGGTATATTTATATGTGTGTGTGTTATGATTGAGATGAGTTGAATAGAGTTGTGGGCCCAAAAGTCCCTATTGATATATGCAACAACGTGTTGGTTTAACAAAGTCGAACAATGAAATTTAACCATTGAATATGTGGGGCCAAGGGGAAGGATAAAGACCGGACCCAAAAGGTTATAGAGCGAGTAAATGATCCATCGGATCCACAGAACTCAATCGCATCGGCGGAGAACGAGAGATGCAGTGAGGTGAACAAATTGGAAATTACGATTTCGATCGAACGATCCAATCGCAACCGTCGGATCATTGAAGATAGCAATCGTTGGATCTAAAGGAAGTTGGAGTGGGGTCTACAGTGACCCATCACACTGGTGGAGATTCAAACAGATAAATTTAAGACCTTCCTTTGTTAAAACCCTTCGACGGGTAAAAGGAAGTGTAACACAAAACATTGAAATGTCGAAACATTGATTGGTAGGACCCTTAGTTCATCGCACCAATTTGTTGGAGGGCGCGATTGCAATATTACGATCGCAATAAAGAAGCGGACCTGATATATTATAAATGGTGATTATCATGTGTTTGAGTTCCGTCTTAAAGGGCATCAAAGTGATTCATCGCATCGGAATAAAACAGAATAGCGGAACATTGAACCATGCGATTGTGATGGTGCGATTTAATCGCAAACGTCCAATCCCAATCAATGGAAACCGTTGGATTCACAGTGAGTGATCGCATCGGAGATTGCAAATCTCATCGACACAGCGGAGGTGTGAGTGAGTAAGGAATTATAATTTGCGATTGCGATTGAAAAGATAAAATAGGCGGAGTGCATATGTAATGTGGGCTCCATACAAAAAGAAATATTAATATACGTTTACTCCGAGTTTTTGACCAAAGCTGAAGAGTTAAAAGAAAACAAAGCGGCAAATATATATATGAAACAATATATATACATATTTACATCGATGAATAGTGAATCATCGCATCAGAGTGAAAGCAGAGTATCGAAACATACAACTGGAAATTGCGATTGTGATTAATTGCAATCGAAAGTATTCAAGAGGTTATTCATCGCATCGGAGAATAAAACAGGTTCAGCGAGTGGGCCCGAAAGGGAATTTTATGTATTAAAAGGGTCTACTATGATGATATCGCCGAGAGGCATTTGCATTATATAAAAAGGGCAGTTATATATATATATATATATACAGGAGTTACGCAATTGCTGTGAACAACAGAGCAAGCAGAGACGAAAAAGACAGAGACAACCACAGAAAAGACATACACACGGTGATGCAAAACTGAATGGTTTGATTTGGAATCCATACTGTAACTGAATGTAAATGTTTAATTAGTTTTTTGTATTGTTTGTGATGCACTAGCAAGTCTCCGGAGGAAAAAAAAATCCCACTGTAATATTGAAGTCTATACATAGTGTTATATTTTTTAATGATTTGGACCAAGGAATTGAAAAGGCAGAAGCCAAAAGGTCATGGAGGTTCACTCCAAATTATCTGTAGAATACGAATAGTCAAGAGGGGAACTCTATAAATGATATCTCATAGATATGCATAAAGAGGTTAGAGAATGCAGAAATGAAGTAGTGAGGCAGAGAAGAAGGAGGAGTGGAGCAGAGAAGAAGGAGGAGCTGAGAGTAAATATGAGAAGATGCAGAAATTATATAAGCCAGATATGAAGACTAATGCACAGCAGTGAAGAAGGTACAGAACATAGCTGATATCCAAGGTAAATCAGCAAGTGTTTTTCTTTTGAGAGAGTGAGGAAGTTGGAGCTTCTGTATCAAGTTGTAGCTTGATAGATGTCAGTTGTAGCTGACTGAGGTTGGAGCCTCCTGTAGGTTTGTGCCTGCAGAAAATTGATGGGATTTGGAGCTTCCTTGCAAGTTGTAGCTTGCATAATTGAGGCTGGAGCCTCTTGTAGGTTGGTGCCTATAGAAAATCAGTGGTGAGAGGGAGTTGGAGCTTTCCTTTGCATCACAACAATAATAAGATGTGGTTTTCTCCCTTTATGGGTTTCCACTTATATCTGTTGCGTCTGTGTGTGATGTTTATGTGTTGATATGGTGTATCCAATCTGCTTAATACTTGATGTTCTCATATTAAGTCTACTGTCACATTATCTTAATACTTGTTGTTCACATATGAAGATTGCTCACATATAAAGTTGATCATGAAATTAAGTTTTAAATAAGTTTTAAAGATCAGTTTAATTGTTCATGACTGTGTTAAATTGATTCACCCCCCACTCTCAGTTTAACTAAAGGTTCAACAGAGCGATCTCCCTAGTATCCCAACAAATAACTAGAAACAAAAAACCATCTGAATATATCTTTCCCTAAACTATTAGCATTGAGATTATTAAAACTTAGAAAAGAGAGGGTAATGCTCCTACCTTTCAACGAGATGTTTGATGTAGACCTTTCCTTTCGTCCCGAAGAAGTCCTTCAATGTTGAGAAGAACTTGCAATCACAAACATGCAAAGAATCAAAAGAACCTGTAGTATATAATAATCCAAACACCAGTTTAACTTAATGATCAAGGAGATTAAGAATTCTCATTGTTTTAACGAATCTAAAACAACACAATGAGAAAAAGTATCCATATGTATTATCAAGAATATAAAGATAAATTTTACAACCTGAGCCTTGATGTCATATATATTTCTCCCGTATGCCTTCACAACCGTGCTCCTTGGTTTGACAAGATTTCCTCTCTAGAATGACCAACATACATTTATCTTTAGTCAACTCTTATGTGTACATATGTACAATATACCATCCAAAATATACCCCTAACCTTGAAGTTTTAGCTCAATTTATATGAGAATTTGAGGAGGTTTCAGATCCATCAATAAAGGGATGAGATCCTCTATTGAAGGGATTAGGGTTTCTTCATCCAAGCGGATATTTCCATGATTGGAGGGATATAGCTTGAACTGGCGTGACTTAAGAGGCTTTTAGTTGGAAGAATATGTGGCCAACTATCCTTCTAGAAGTTACTTTTCAATTTTAATTTCTTTTAAATGGGGTGCACAGGTTTTATGGGAAAACATAATGAAAATGTCTGCAGTTACGGTGAGGAATATTAGTGCATGCGCAGGAAGCGACCGCAGAAAGTGCGTAGGCAACCTTTAAGAGTAGTTAAGAGATTTTTCCCAATTCCCAAGACTTGGTTAAGGAATATAAGTGTTTTGAATTCTAAGGAAGCATGCGTATGGATGGTGATAGATCCATATTGACAGTCAAATGTCATGGTGACAAACTGACGTGTAACAGATTTCCCCCTAAAGTGTGAAGTATGAGAAAAATTTTCAATAGAGTGAAGTGTGTTATCATCCCAAGGATTGGATCGAAGACATCGGTTGAAAAAATATACGAAACATTCAATGAAAATATATAATCATCACTGAGGTAGGCATTCTCATACTCAGTTAAAACTAACTATATGTTCTGGTGCAGATGTGACTTAGATTTACATCAAAAGTAGACACAATATGGACGCAACCATCTGTTATGAATTAGTCTACTAAAACATTGTTACACAACATTTTGTCATCGTCCTTTCAATTCCCATCCCGCACATTGGAGGACCACTTTTGTGACTTATATGAATTGTCATGCCTTGCAACAAGCATCATTGCATCCCTTGCCTTGAGAACAACACTTTCTCTGTTGACAATTTCCAGAGCAGAGAAGAAAAAACACATGTTTTTTGGTTGGCGATGTAGACCGTTATGCCCTCACGCCAATGAGGAAGATTAACATTGGGCCCTGCACCCATTGGCGCTCTGTGCCAATGAGCTACTTGCGCCAAGTTTTTTTTTGAGTGTTTTTTAAATATAAAGGCAAAGTTTCCATGCTAACAACTTTGTGGGCGACTCAACTTGGGTAGTTCGCCTGCATAACCACGAACACCCTCCTTTGGCCTCTTGTTTCCACATTTTGGGGAAACCTCCCAAAGGATAAGGCCTCCCTTCCACCATTGTATGGATTCCAACCTCCTCCTCTCCCTCTATAAATAAAACTATCTCCCATTGATACACTAGCTGAACAACTGAATAGTTGAAGAGGAATTGCTGAACATTTTGTTGGTGAGATAGAGCAGAGAAAGAGACCTTTGTTGAGAGAGAGCTTAGGCTTGTGTCCTCACGTCATCCCAATTCCCGGATGAACCTTCAAGACGTGCTTCGACTGAAGCCACTGAAGGAGGCTGTGACGTCAAGGCTCCGATTGTAATCTCTTTCTTTCTATTTATATATACATGACTAATGTCTAGTTCCCATCTTGTGTTAATATGATTTATTTTACGCAACCTGTTTAATCTTCCTTGATTGATTAGCTAGTTATGAATGCAATTATTGCCTTGTATTCTGCTTTTTTCCTTTGATCTTTGTGTAGGAATCTGAGTACCATTGATGAAGGACCGCGACTTGTTGGGACAGAGATCAAGAGGCCGCCACTACTACAGCTGCGACAATAGTGTTGGACCACAAGTAGGACAATCTATCCCAACCTATTTCATTCGTTAACTAGGAACCTACACATTATCTTGTTCCCTTGTTGCTATACCCACTCTAGGGCTAGAGGGATCCTCTCTACCCGTAGAGAGGATTTACCTACACAACAAGTTGGCGACTCCGCTGGGGACCAGTGTGAGTTTGTTGTCTCGTTGGTCATTGGGAATTTTCCTTGTCAAGTCGACTTCGGTCGTTTGATTGCTTTTATGTCTTGTTTTTCTTTCTTGACTATTTGGAATCCTCCTGTTCAGCTCCAGAGTGTCAAGATTATTGACCTCTTCTCATTTTTTTTTCCTTTTCCCATAGTTTTCTGGCTTGGCATGTTTTTTCCTTGAACAATCGCACCAATTGGCGCTTGTTTCTTTTGTTGCAGTAGCACCAACCCCTATTTGGTGCGGATTACTGCCTGACAGTCGTGCCGAATCCTGTAGGATTTGGTTTGACCTTCCTCCTGAGTTTTGGTTAGTTGTTCTTGACTCTAGGTTGTTTTTTTTATTTGCAATTATTCTGTTGGAATTTTTTTGGCTTGGTAGGCTTGCTCTTCTCAGCTGTATGTCCATTGTCTCATTGTTGAAGTTAATAGCCCTAGGGTTTCTAGGTGTCTTTTGCTCACTGAGCCTTCTGATTGAAGCTTGAGTCTTCTTGATTTTTGTTAGTTCGGTACCCTGATTGATTGTGTTAGTATTTCTTGATCCTTCGTGTCTTCAGTTTGCTGAATGATCAGTTTGGTTTCCATTTGACTCTGCATTTCATCACTTTGAGCATAGATCACATTGCTCATTTGGGTCATTTTGAAATCTTTCTGTTTGTTTGAAAGAGTGCATCATTGTTTTGAGTGCATTTTTATGTCTGTATTTCTTTTGAATTATTAATTTTAAGATCTCTACATTCGCAATGCTCCAAAATAGTGTTCGCTTTGCTTTTTAATGTAATAGTGCATTGTGTGCTTCATTAATTCATCGAAAGTGAAAATTTCTTTTGCATAACTAGCTCTTAATGAACGAGGAAAGAGTTTTTCGTTTTTCGTTTGGTTGTATTAGATGCAGCAGTGAACTTCTTCTGATTTCATTGTTTGCTACTTTGTTAAAAATCTCTACCCTTCCCTTAGTTAGCATTCATCGAATGGCAATGGTGTTCTTTTTCATATAGCGTGCATTTAGGAATTTCGAGATCAAATTCGGTAGGGACTTGAAACTCAAACATTAATTCAAGATCAACCTTAAAATTTATTGAATAAACCTACGGAAGCATTGAAACCTAACACACATTTTTAGAGGTCTAGGCTAGTGACGTGTCCCGACATCGTTAAACCTAGTAGTTGTCATTTGCCATCTAGTTTTAGACAGCACTAGTATGAACTTGTGCTCCCCATATCGTCACGTATATAAAGGGAGACCCTGATAGGTTGAAAAAATTTATCCATAGGAATCCGAGTCTGCTGCCCTGTAACCGTGATACACTAAACACAACATTTAGGGACACTACCTGCATGTATGTCAAGTCCTTGGTCATTTCTCTTTCATTTGATCACCAAGGTGTATCTGGTAGTTCACGGAAACTTGGTACACCCTCTTGCTTAGATTACCTGATTAGTCATTTTGGTCTTTTCGTGACTCTCTAAAAGTGAAAAGATCATCAAGCGCTTGTCCTTTCATGCTCGTTCAACCTAAAAGTGATTGAGTCACCTTTTGCCTATTTCTTGACTCTTAAAATATGACACAACAGAGTTTTGTTTTAGTGTCTTAAAAAATTAATTGCCCACGAAAAATTCTTGGTTCAAGTTATCTTCCTTGGTGTTTTTTGAGGGTTGTTTCCAATGTCAATGTTTCCAGAGTTTACCAACCAAGCAATCCCCTTTGAAGGGAATCCTGGTCCTTTTCTTGTTTTTGGGAATGTTGGTGCTCCTTATATGGCAACATTGTCCCTTCTTGGGTTAACTGTTGGTTTTCTTGTTTGGTTGTTCTCGACCTCTATGGTCTTTAGTATTCCGCCCTCTGTACAACCATCTCCTCCACTTGGACAACATCATGTTGATTCTAAGGTGGACCTCCCCCTTTCTTCTCCTATTTCTTCATCCTCCTCTTCTACTTCACCTGGTGAAAGTCTAGAGCCTAGTAACCAGGTGGCTAAGCAGAAGAAGAAGAAGACAAAAAAGAATAAGTCAAGTAAGAGAGAGGCCAACTCTGTAGATATTGCGCCTCAGACACCTTCCCTTGATAAACCATCCAACCTTCAAATGAAATTCAAATTCCCTTGCATGTTGTGAAAAGGTGACCACCTTCTTCGAGATTGCCCTGGCATTCCCAAGGTACTTGAAGTATGGTCCAAGGGCCGTCTGTCATTGCCTTTGGCTTCTGGAAGTCATATTGGTGGCACATCTTCGACTAGTACTGATAATGCTCATAAGAAACAGGTTGAGATTACGAATCCTTGTAGGTTGTGTGAAGGGCATCATCCCATACACCTTTTTCCGTACATGGATGAAGCGACGAAAGTGTTGGACAACCCTACTGTTTCTACACCCTACCTTCCGGTTGGTTACCAGAAACTTTCTTTGAGTCCTCAGCTAGTTGATTCCATGATCGGTCAAGATTCATCCTTGGTCGATCCCGTTCCCCTAGAAATTCAAATTCATGAATCCATTCCCAACCAACCATTGGTCACGAAACCGGTCGATCTAATCCCGCCTATGGTTCATCAGATATTTTTATTTGAGAGTGGCTCACATACCCCTCACGTTCTTATTGTTTCTTCAGATTCCTCGGACTTGGATAAATATTCTCCCATCCCTGTGGTTCAAGAAGCTACTCCTCCTGCTCCCATGATGGATGTCCTAAAGGATGCTCCTCTTGATCCTGTAACACAAGGGGATGAGCATTTCATTCCTATGGCACCCCCTCCAGGTAGTTTGATCGCTTCTTTTGATTGGAGTCGATTTGTAGGATACTGTCTTCCTTCTTACGTGCCTTTTGAGATCACGATACAAACCTCCCATGTGGTCGTACCTAGCACCATTATAGATGAAGGCATGTCTGTTAGTATTATGTCTTCCACCACTTGGAAAGATTTTGGTTCTCCATCGTTTGTTCCTGTTACGTAGAATCTGTTAGCGTTTAATAGAAGAACTAGTCAACCATTAGGGATCCTTCCGAAGTTTCCTATTACTTTGGGAGGGAAAACCGTCTATATAGATGTGATGGTGGTACTAGGTCCCTTGGATTTTATTTACTCTTGGTACGCAACTATGCTTATTCCATGGGCACGCTTCTCTCCTCCCTCTTTCATGTGATCTATTTTCCACATAAAGGTCGGATCGTGACCATTGATTAGCTTTCATTCTTTTGTCCTGATGTGCAACTGGCCCGCCATTGTCTCTTCCAAATCTTTATCCTCTGGTTGTATCTTCCCTGCCACACATTAATTATGTGGCTACCTGTCCTGTGCCCACATTCAATGATAGTGTCGTTGTGCATCGTGTGGTGGGGGCATTGGATCCTGATTTCTGAGATATTGTTCTCCGATCAGATGAGAACCTGTTAGACATGATGACTTCTTATTCAATATGATGAGTTGTCATCGGAGCAGAGTTCATTCTCTTGTGTCAAGCTCCTTAAAAAATGAAACAAGGTCATCGGAGCATGGTTCATTTTCTTGTGTCAAGCTCCTTAAAAATGAAACAAGCTCTTCAGAGCATAGTTCATTTTCTTGTGTCAAGCTCCTTAAAAAATGAAACAAGGTCTGCAGAGCATAGTTTGTTTTCTTGTGTCAAGCTCCTTAAAAAATGAAACAAGCTCTTTTGAGGATAGTTCTTTTAATGTGTCAACCTCGTTAAAATAATGAAACATGTTCCCATTCAATTCGAGTATTTTCTAAGATCTCGTAAAATCCCAATCGAGTCTTTCTCTTCATCTTGTAATTGAACCTTTATTCCATCCACCTATCGGTAACTAGCCTTCTACTCGGGCGAATGGGTTGAAGCTTGGGGGGCATGTACCTAGAATTGAGGCACCATGCTGGGAGCATGCAAATAATTTCAAGCATAGTTTGTTTTCGTTTCAAGCTTGTGTAAAAATGAAACCAATTTTCAAGCATAGTTTGTTTCCATTTCAAGATTGTGTAAAAATGAAACCGGTTTCAAGCATAGTTTTCTACAAAGTTTCAAGCTTGTGTAAAAATGAACCAAAATCAAGCAAATTTTCCTAATTTAAAGCTTGTGAAGAATGAAACCATTCCCTTTTACCTCTCGTGATTTCCATTTTATCAGCTTGTTTTTCCAGATGAGCCTTGGTTTTCTCATTCCATCGTCACCATTTGCTTGGCCGATCATATTCTCTCACTTGATTGTTTTACCTATTCCTGAGGAACCACTGCAATGAGTGGTCTCATTATCCAACCTCTTGACCTTTACTTGTTTTGAGCAATTCCATCATCACCGGAACCAGTTGCTACCCTTAATACCACTCGTTCCTCCAAGTGGATTCATCTTTCAGCTCTTTTTTGACTCTCGAAAATTGAAAATATTGCTGAGACTCTTGTCGTTTTTAACTCATTAAAAGGTTGTGAAATGATATCTACCCAGTATACGTTTACCCCTTTTTTAGGCTGATGGATTATTTACAAAAAAGGAATACCTTAGCCTATCGCGACTAAGAGGTTCTCTAAGGTATTGTTTTCTACCTTTTCGGATCTGAGGGACTATTTACGAAAAGGGATCTACTGGAGTTTTATTTTCCACTTCTTTTTAAACTCTCTAAACATGAAAAGATGTTGAGTTCTTCCTTTGTCAAACTCGCTAAAACCTGATGACATCGAAAATCGTCGCCATGACATAACTCAGTTCCTCCTTCCTAGGGCTCGTAAAATGTGCTAGGATGGATTTGTTCGAAGGAAAAACTTACATGACAAGCATATGCTATCCCCTTTAAGCTTATTTTTAAAAAATAGTTGGGGTGCTCACAATAAATGGTGGGTGAAAATGGAACTAGGTCTTAGTTGTGTCGGCAATATGTCTCTCTTGAACATGACACTCATCTGCATTCATGTCGGGTTGGGGAAATCTCATTTCGTCATTTTTGCCTCCGTGGGTTTGGGTAATCTGTTTTTGCCTCTCATCTTCTCTTTTCCATGTCATCATGACCTCAGATCCCTTGATGTCAAATACTACCAAATCCAGAGTCATGTCACTGATATGTCCAAGAGAAGTTTGCCTTTGCAGTTTTCAACCTTCCTCTGATCCTCTGTTTAGTCCTGATTCACTATCATCATGTTCCTCTGTCTCGTGTCGATGATGTGGGAAACATTATGGCCCTCCTTTGACCAGGTCACCTCCTATCGACTTCAGCTCATTATCCAAGAAGTTGATCTAGAGATTCCTTTCTGGTACCTTGGAGCTTGCCTGCCTCAACGGCAGGTTCTTCGCATTCGACGACAGGTCCACATCATTGGCCTTCAATTGAGTGATTCTACGAGTGTTAGACTCTAGATCACTGTTCACATGCCATGGATTGTACCTATTGTACCTTGAGATCCATTGTCATTATTGGTGGTTTCTCTCGTGCTTGTTAACAACTTACATCATTGGTTGGTAATCAGGAGACTTTCTTGCATGTTCGACTTTAGCTCACATATTCGCATGCTTGAATTTGTACTTGTTCGGGTCGAGATGGAGGGAAAGACCCTGGATTTTGTCTGATAAGATCTAGGCTACGAGATATTTTAGTTTACAATAACTATATGCATGAATATTTTGATTGGATGGTTCCGACCATACCTGAGTCTATTTATTGATCCTTACTACTGGATGGCTACGTCTATACCTCGTATCTCAGTTTTTATGTACTCCATTTGGATAGATGCACCCATGCCACATTTTCATGTATCAGAGATATCAGTTGTATTTGTACTTGCAGGTCTTCTGATAGCGGTGTTTGGTTCGAACGTGTTCTCGTAAAGAATTTCTCGGGCCTCATGCTTTAGGGGGGCATCTGTTACACATCATTTTGTCACTGTCCCTGTAATTCCTGTCCCGCACATTGGAGGACCACTTTTGTGACTTATATGAAGTTTCATGCCTTGCAAAAAGCATCATTGCATCCCTTTCCATGAGAACAACACTTTCTCTGTTGAAAATTTCGAGTGCAAAGCAGCAAACACACATGTTTTTTGGTTGGTGCTAGTAGACCATTATGCCCTCGCGCCAATGAGGAAGATTAACACTGGGCCCTGCGCCCATTGGCACTCTGTCCCAATGAGCTACCCGTGCAAGATTTTTTTGGAGTGTTTTTAAATATAGAGGCGAAGTTTTCATGCTAAAAACTTCATGGGAGAGTCAGCTTGGGTAGTTCATCTGCATAACCATGAACACCCTCCTTTGGCCTCTTCTTTCCACCTTTTGGGGAAAACTCCCAAAGGATAAGGCCTCCCTTCCACCATTTTAGGGATTCCAACCTCCTCCTCTCCCTCTATAAATAAAACATCTCCCATTGATACACTAGTTGAACAGCTGAATAGTTGAAGAGGAATTACTGAACATTTTGTTGGTGAGATAGAGTAGAGAAAGAGTTATTTGTTGAGAGAGAGCTTAGGCTCGTGTCCCCGCCTCGTCGCAATTCCCCGACGAACCTTTGAGACGTGTTTTGACTGAACCCGCTGAAGTAGGTTGCGATGTCAAGGCTCCAGTTTTAATCTCTTTCTTTTTATTTATATATACATGACTAATGTCTGGTTCCCATCTTGTGTTAATATGATTTATTTTATGTAATGTGTTTAATCTTCCTTGACTGATTAGCTAGTTATGAATGCAATTATTGTCTTTTATACTGCTTTTGTCCTTTGATCTTTGAGCAGGAATCCGAGTACCATTGCTGAAGGATCGCGACCTATCAGGACAGAGATCAAGAGGCCACCACTGCTACAACTGCGACAATCGTGTTGGACCACAGGTAGGAGAATCTATCCCAACCTATTTCATTTTTTAACTAGGAACCTACACATTAGCTTGTTCCCTTGTTTCTAGACCCACTCTAGGGCTAGAGGGATCGTCTTTGTCCACAGAGAGGATTTACCTACACAATAAACATTAATACATAACTCCTCGCAGCCTAGATGGTTGAAAATAGATCCAGGGTCTTGATTTCCGCTTCTTGAACTAGTATGAATCTATCCATGCGATTGATTGTTTCGAAGTAGAACATGGTAGAAACCACTTGATTACTGGTCAATGATGAAAACTGTTAACAAGTGTGAGAGAAACCACCTGTAAATGATAACTGATCTCAAAGTACCTCAGTAAAATCTATGAAATGTGAATGAATGATTTGCAGTCAAACACTCATAGACTCATTCGATCGAAGGCCAATGATGAAAACCTATCGTTGAAGGCGAGAAACCTACCATTAAGGCACACAAATTTCAAGGTACTGATAGGATTTCTAGATCAACTTCCTAGATAATGAGCTTAAGTTGATAGGAAGTGATCTGTCACAGGAGGGCCTATGACATGAAACCCTTATTTCAAGTGTTATAGGTAAATTTGGGCATCATTCCTAATGACCTGTTCAAACTGGAAATCATCCCCAAGACGAATGAAAAAGGGGCTATCATCCCCTATTATTTCAGTTGCTACATGCCCTAAGATGAGAACAAACCATTCATGACTTCTATTGCAAGGTTTCCAAGGGTTGAAGTATATGTTATATCACTTATGAGCTCACCAACACAGCCTCTCAAGGGAATAACTACTTTGCATATGCAACTTCCTCCATTCAAGGGTGCTCTGCAAAGCCCTTCCCGAAATTCAAGAGTGCGTTGGTCAAATGGGAGCGAAATTATCATTGTTCCGGAATCTCCACATGGCCAGTGCCTTCTAGAAGAGTCCATATGTGTCAAACTTAGAATCCATGTGTCCATCTAACACCTCCAAGCTTGGGAACATGTCTTGCCTATTATTAGAAATTCATTGATTGATAAAATACCTTCAGTTGCCCTATAAATTGAGCACAGATCCTACTGCTAGGGAAGGAAGAAATTTGGTAAAGAAATGTTGTTGGATTCTCAATTGAGAGTGTGATAAGAGTGATATGCTACTGGTGAGATTTTTATTGTGATGAGGCTCGGATGAATGCTGGAGCTGGTGACATCAAATAAATTGATGGTTGTAACCTCCCCCTTCTATCCATTAATAAATATTGCTGCTCATTTTCCCATATATGTATCTGTTTATGTTTCTACTTTTCATATGATGGATTGTTAACTGATATATATGTTTCATGTTTAATTGATTTAACTGATTAAGATAAATAGAAATTTGTATATTGCAATCTCTTTGTTTTTTAGTGTTTACACTTGCAGGAACTAGTCTGGCGATCTAAGTTGGATTGGAAGCTACAACAAAAGTGACAGAAGGAGAATAGGAAGCGCTTGGATCACAAGTAGGTTCCTCTGTATTTTTCGGTGTCTATTTACTCTTAAAGAAAGTGTCTGCAAATTCTTTTATTTGTTGTTCTAAATTCATAGCACCACATTTAGGGAATGTGTTTAATTCGTAATTCATAATCCCGAATAACAAATTGGCAACTCCGCTGGGGAGTTTCCCATCACCCTTGGTGTTTTTTCCTCTTCTTATCCACCCAGTAGCATCTACTATCAATTATTAGAATTTTGAATCAAAGAATTGCATTAGAAGTGTGTTTAGTAGCTTTAATTTTGAATCTCTGCCGCGCCCAACGCACTGTTGGTCAAGACATAGTGCTTTGCATAGCACTGTCTCCCACTCAAGGGTGTTTTGCAACGCAGTGTCTCCCCTTAGAGACTGTGTTTCCCCATTAGCCAACCAAATTCCCTTTGAATTTTTCATTGCCATCATACTCAGCCTTTTTTTTTTTGTTGTGTTTTCAATTGTATGATACCTCTTAGAGAACATTGAATTTTCCTGATTCTTCCTCCTTTGAAAAGTAAGTTTGTTCAATTTTTCTGTAAGTGTTTTTCTTTATCATTGACAAATCAAATTAAAAGTATTTTATTTCTACATTAGATACATTTGTTTTTGTAAAGTAAATTGTCGTTAAATTCTTTGTTTCCTGTAGGAAAAATTGTAGTTCCATTACTCGTTTTTTCCTAAAAGAGAAATTGTTGTTAAATTCATCGTTTCTCAAAGAAGAAAGAAAATTATGTTTTTTGTTGATTTGATGTATATAGTTTCCTTTTTGCATTCACATTAAGGGGACTGAAAAGAAAAACCTGCATTTTCATATAGTGAATTGTGTGTTTTGCATAGGAAAAAATTAGGAAAGCTACATATTAGTTTCTGCTCTTTGTTGTTTGCTCTCAAAACCGATTTCTCTTTCCCTTTAGTAGCTAGGATTTTCATTGAAAAATATATAATTGAAAAGTTTTCTTATCATTTCAGTTTTCATTTTAGGAATTTCCATCACATCATCATGGTGAAACTTGAAAGGTAAATTGATAAACAAGATCAACTTTCAATTTACATCAATTTACCTAAAAAAGCATTAGAACCATAACAATAACATTTAGAAGGTCTAGGCTAGAGACGTGTTCCTACGTCATTAAACATAGCTATTTTCGTTAATTGTTTGCTATACATTTCAAGTGTGATACCTCACTCCATGTACGTAAGTATATCGTAGCTCGTCTATGTGCATTCGGGTATATCAGGTGGTGTTATAGTACGAAAAGTATAAAGGGGTGCTCTCACTGTGTGGTTTGGCATTAGACAGCGCTAATACGGACTGAGGCCTCCACGTACCTTCGGGTATATTTGGGAGGAAAAATTTAGGTTTCTATCCATCCATAGTGAACTGAGTCAGCCGCCTTGTAAATTGTGATACACCAAACACAACATTCAGGGATATTGCCTACCCGTACTTCTTGGTTTGCCAGGAGGTATTTTGCAGTTCATAGTTTCTTGGTAAAACTTTTTCCTAGAATTACCCTTTTATTTTTTTATTTGTTTTTGGTCATAAAATAAATTAGTCATCGTGGAAGAAGAAAATCCCTTTCCCCATTGTTCGCGTAGAATTGCATTGAAACCACCTTTACCACCGGAAGTCACTTATGGTCGGTGAAGGTGACATCGCTCTACCGAAACTAGTACTATCAATACCTTTTGTGAAGCATCATATTTACATATACCAGAGTCGGCACAAGTTGTTTCTACAAATCCTGGTTCATCTACTGTTGTCGAGATAAAGTCCTCACAGCTACTTGTGGTCACGATCCATCCAATCAGTGAGACGATACCTCCCGAACCTGATCTTGTTCAACTGGAAGTTGATCCAGATCCTATCTCTTTTTTTCCAGAACATTTGCATCTCGAAGACGAACAACTGGAAGTTGTTCCTGTATCAGTCAACCCACAATCTATTGTAGCCATTGAGTCTCCCATATCGCACAATCAACCTCCTGAAATATACTTTGGGCCTGATGGTGAAATCCTTCCACCTGGTTTAATTTCGATTGAAGAAAAACCACAAGACGAAACACCTTTAACTCTAACTAATTTTGGGGTGGAGCTTTACTTGTATGAGTCTTCTCATCAATCATATGCCTCTTCTTTTGTTGATCCTGCGCCTATTCAATTTCCCGCTGATCCAATAGGGTATAAATTTGGTCAAGTAACCATGCCTGAAACAACATCTTCGGTTGGACCATTTGTTCCAATTGTGGCAGCACCTGCTCTCGCTACCCCATCGATGTTCACAAATTCACCAGAGTCATATTTACATGGTAGCCCTATGGTCCCATCAGGTTATAAATATTTATCTGGAATTTTCTATGGTGCATCTTCAAATCCATGGACTTCACCAATGTTATCGTCTGGTATTCTAACTGGTAAACCTATAGTGAGTACTGAATGGCTTGATCCTCTATATCCATCATCAGGGCAATATCAAGCTGGTCCATCTAGGTATATTCCATCCAATACAATCTCAACTAGACTCCCTGCATTTGGAGAATAATATTTTCCGTCTTATGATACTCCTCATGCTAGGGGGAAACCTATGGTCACCCACTTTGACAGTACTCCATCATTATTTGGTCAACCTAGTGTCAAAATAAATGTTTTTGAATGGTAGTCTACTCTGCCTATCCAACCACAAACGGTTGTACATGCATATCAAATGGTTCAACCTGTTGCACCCACATCCACTCCACTTGTTAATACATCTTTACCCCTGTTACAGAATCAACTTGTTGTACCTCAAATGTTTCAGGAAGGTCCTTCAACCCAATACCCTCAAGTTTTGGGCCCTTAGACTCCAACTCCTTTAGCTGGCTTACAACAACCACCTGTATCTAGAATGATTTATTCACAAGCTGGTTTACCATATTATGCGATGTCGTAGCCACAACCAAGTTATACCTATCCTCAAACGAATCCAAGTTATCCTAATTTGAGTTATAACATTGGTGGAAAGACTCCTTGGTAGCCACAAGCACAAATGCCACAAATTTTATTTCAACAAGTAATATATCCATGTTTTGGTCAACAGAATCCTCAAGCGTTTGCCTATCAAAACAACCCCTCACTGGGTTACCAATAACAGATTCCTTATGCTTGTTCTCAAAGGCCTATTTCCCAAGCAATTCCATCATACCCTGGCTATGCTTAACCCGACGTCAATCAATAATTGCCCTTTGTTGCAACTTTAGAGTTACCGGATTTAAACCGACTCACCAATGATCCAATCAACTATGCTCCTTGGTGGCCGGTGATACCTCATAAATTACCCTCGGATATTCCTAAGTTCAATGGAAACCCTGGGGAAGACCCGTCGACTCATTTTATGACTTATCATTTGTGGTGTTCATCTAACTCCATGAATGCTGACTCTGTTCGACTACATCTTTTCCAGCGTACGCTCACTGGTCCGGCTGCAAAATGGTACATTGAGTTACCTAGAGCTTCTTTTGATAATTTCACTGCCCTAGCTACTGTATTTTTGACTAAATTCCAGTTACCCATATGATATGAAACTAGAATGAAACTCTTGACTAATTTTAAGCAGACTAATGCTACTCACATTTCTGATCATATTCATGAGTGGCGTCGTCATTGTAGAATGGTTAAGGCATTTGTTCCTGATAAACTCCTTGATGAGTGGTTCATTAAGTCCCTATTACCATCTATAACTGAGGATGTGGCTAAGGGTGCCATCGTCACTAAATATCAGGTCATTTCTCATGCCCAATATTTAGACTTGATTTATACTCAGTCTGGCACGCTCTATGAGAAAATTCCTAACGCGCCGAGATCTAATTTTACTGTTCCTCCTCCATCAAAGGACTCTCATGTCAGAGACGGTATGATCGATACTACAATCACACATCACACTAATATATATGATCCTGTGCCTTCTTCCTAAATCCATGTTGTGTCATCTGACAAGGGAAAAAGTGATAAGTAACCCGGAAGTAAGAAAAAAGGGAAATCAAAGAAAAAGAAAAATTCTACCCCACAGGAAAGATCATTTGATAAATCTTCAGGAAATTAGAAACCTCGTTACCATTGCATAATCTGTAATGAGGAACACTTTTTTTTTTTTTTTCTCACCGTGCTGAAGTCTAAGAAATGGTTAAGACCTCAAATGCGTCAGCTGTGTTGACAGATCTCTTTCCGAATCCGGACACAAATTTGGTTCCTACGGATCCAAATTCTAGTTTCCAAGTGCTTATGTTATCTGTCACAAATCCATCGATAGATGTTTTTGTGTCAACGCGTAATAAAGATTAAGGTATTCAGACCACTGATCAACCTACTACCTCGACCATGAATCCATCCACGGAATCAATACCGCCACCTGCTATTCCTGAATTGACAATCAAGCCACCGTAGGGAGTCGTTCATAAATAGACATTTAATCCTCGAGCCAAATCTGCTCAAAATTATAATATAGTTGAATATTTGGCTCAATCCCCTTAAGCTATGTCAGCGCTTGAGGTGTTACAAAATTTTCCCTCCCAAAAACATGTTTTTTTGTCGGCAATTGGTGGAATTGATCCGACTGATTCTAATCTCGTAATCTTTAATCATATGGGCTATGTGTTGCAAATACCAGCATAATTGGCATTCTCCATCCAGGTAAATATTCTCAATCACCTTGTTCATCGTACTATTATTGATGAGGGAGAATCTATGTGCATTATGTCTCTAAATTGTTGGAAGTCACTTGGCTCGCCATGCCTATCTCAATCGCCAACAACGTTGAAAGCTTTTGACAGACATATATATAAGCCTTGCGGTATTAGCAATAACCTGCATGTTGAACTAGGGGGAAAAACAATGAATTTTTAAGTTGAGGTCGTTGACGGACCCTTTGACTACAATATTTTACTTCGAAGGCCATGGGTATATGGTATTACTGCGATTGTTTCTACATATTTTAGAATGATCAACTTTCCATATAAAGGTGTTATCACAATCATCAATCATCTATCCTTATTTTCCTCCAGTTCCTAGGTAACTGGAAGTCTTCCATTAGTTCACGCACCCCAACTCGTACTTCATAAAATTGGTGTAGGAATCTTAAAGGATTCCACTCTCGTGGGAAGCTTTGCATTATTGCTGCCTGCGACGTCAGCAGAAATTGCAAGCATAGAGACCTGCTACATGATCTCTTCCACTCCATCTGGCTTAATAAAGAGTATGGGTGATTCTGAATTTGTTATGTTGGATGATTTTCTGCTGACCAGCCTTATTGAGCTAGCATAGCAATCAATCTATCTGGCTTGGGTGGCTAATCCGAAATCATCGTCGCTGGTCGTTTGGTTTGATCGTTCATTAGATTATGGTACTCTATCTGATCCCTTTTCCTCAACTTTCTTGATAGATGAGAATATTTTGGAAACCATGATGTCGAAGGAGAACCATGGGAAGATTATCATCATCATTCCCATCTTCCTGATTATGAAGAAAATAATATTAGTGAAATATATCACCCATCTATCAAAAATTTCTTTTCGAATTCTTTTCCTATTAATGCAATTGATTCTCAGTGAAATTTATCAAATATTGAAGAAACCATTTCTATCAATATTTCGACCAAACCCAACATTGTAGAAAAAATTCATGTCATATGTCTTGTTCTCCATAAGAACTCGAAACATATCACTCTCTCTTTCATGAATTATGTGATGTATTTTTTTGGTCTTACGAGGAAATGCCAGGCATATATACTAGTATCATTGAACACACTATTAATATGTACCCTCATGTCAAGCCGGCACGTCAACGCCTTCATCCTGTTCATCTGAAGAAGGCCGCTTCCATTAAAGAAGAAGTTGAAAAACTTTTGCGTGCTGGTTTCATTTACCCTATTCCGCTAACTGAGTTGGTTTCCAACATCATTCCCATCATGAAAAAACAAGGAACCATCAGAGTGTGCATCGATTATCGGGATGTCAATATTTCTTGTCCAAAAGACAACTATCCTACTCCCTTTATCGACCAAATTATTGATGATTGTGCTGGATGCGAAATATTTTCATTCATGGATGGATTTTCTAGCTATAATCAAATCATTATCTGCCTAGAAGACCAATATAAGACAACATTCATTTGTCCCTGGGGCACATTCGCTTACCGGAAATTCCCGTTTGGTTTAAAGAACACTGGGGCAAATTTTCAGAGAGCAATGGATTATGCTTTCAATGAAATCAAGCACATTTTTCAACCTTATCTATATGATTTACCCGTGCATTCACGAAATCAGACTAATCACCAGATGCATTTGAGAGCTATCTTTTTATGCTACCGACACTACAAAATACGACTCAATCCACATAAATGTGTGTTTTTTGTTGGTTCTGATCATTTGCTATGATTCTTTGTCTCAAAAGAAGGAATTCGAATAGACCCATTGAAGGTCCAGGCCATTCTTGATTTGCCTGCACCATCAAAGTTTCTTCAGTTACAGAAACTTCAGGGAAAGGCTAACTTCCTAAGGAGGTTCATACCCAACTACGTCGAATGGGCTAAAGGATTTACTCGGCTCTTGAAAAAGGGGATTCCCTTCCATTGGGACCAATTTTCACAAGCTTCTTTTGATGCTGTCAAGGATACACTTGTACGGGCATCATTAATGTATCCCCCCAATTATTAGACTGATTATTTCTTATATATCGTCGCGGTTGATACGACCATTGCTATGGTATTGGTCCAAGTAGAAAATGGGATAGAACATCTGATCTATTATTTGAGTTGTAATATCAATGATACAGAAGTGAAGTATTCGTACATAGAAAAGCTTGCCTTGGTGGCTGTTCAAGTTGTCCAAATATTTCGCCACTATATCCTGTTCTGAAAGACCATTGTCATTTTGGATTGAAACCCTATGACTTACATCTTATCACGTCAATTTTTGGGGGGCAATTATTCTAAATGGATTTTCATTTTGCAGGAATTTGATTTGGAATTCATCAAATCCAAGTCAAATAAGTCTTTATTTTTGGTTGATCTTCTCTGTGACCTTCCCTCTGATAGTAATTCTACTACGTCAGAACCATCTATTCCTGACGAGTCTCTGTTTCTGATTGGATCATTTGATCGTTGGTATGGAGATTTTATCATTTATCTCCAAACCCAGAATTTTCCACCTGATACCTCTTGCTCTAACCAGCGACGTATTTGATACTAAGCCAAAGATTATGTAATCGTCGGCGATACACTTTATCATCTTGGTGTCTATACAATTTTAATAAGTTGCCTCACTCATGAGGAGGTCGAAAAGGTTTTAAATGATTGTGATGTTGGGGCTTGTGGTGGACACTTGTCTGGATATGCTACTGCACAGAAGATACTTTGCGTTGGTTACTTTTTGGCCTACCATATTTCTCGTGGTAAGAAGTTGTCATGCATGCCAGATATTTGATCTCTATGGGACCATTTTAGAAATGGGGAATTGAATTCATGACCTGTAACCCTCATTCATTTGGGGGGCATGGTTATATTACTGTCACAGTATAATACTTTACCAACTACACCGAAGCGATGCCTACATTCAACAACACAGGGCAAACAACTGCATTGTTTTGCTTTGATCATGTCATTGCACGGTTTTGGTCCCATAGGCTATAGTCACAGATCATGGTAAGAATTTTCGTAATCACATAATGACTGAATTGACTGCCAAGTTAGGACTGTCTCATGATAGTTCTAATCCTTATTATCCACAATCAAATGGAAAAGTTGAGGCGATTAACAAAATTCTTAGATGAATGCTTCAAAGAATGATACGAGTTCATAAACAAAACTGGAATTTGATCCTATACTTGGCCTTGTGGGCATACCAAACCTCGGTGAGAAACACAATTGGATTTACCCCCTTTCAATTGGTGTATGGTCTAGAAGCTATCTTGCCAATCCAATGTGAAATACCGTCGTTAAAACTCACAGTCGACTCGTTACCTAACACCTTAGATGAAGAAGCACATATTTTTAACCTCATCCATCTTAATGAAATGCGTCGTGAAGCCAAATTGTCCAATGAAGCGCATAAGAGACGTATAAAGGCGCAATACGACAAGCATGCCCAGCCTCACCGTTTCTCAGAGGGTGACTTGGTCCTTCTTTATGATCAGGAAGCTAATGTAATAGGTACAGGGAAATTTGAGCCATTATGGCATGGCCCCTATATTGTCAAAAGAGTTATTGCTAAGGGTGCCTACGAGGTGGTAGATTATGATGGAATTCCATTGGCGCAACCCCAAAATGGGTTGTATTTGAAACATTACTATGCTTAATCGTGAGCATGGTAATTTTTTTTATTATATTATATATATGTTGTTGATTTTCATTCACTATATTAGTTTGTTTTTTAGAGTTTTCTTGACGTTAGTAATCCACTTTACATTTAATCTCAGATGTTTGAATCTTTGGAACCATTTTTTGGGTATGTTGATGGTGCTAGTCATAGTACGCAGAATCTATCCTCTCCAGCATGGGCCATTTTCGCTCCGAACGACGAGTTAGTGAGTTTTCAAGGGATTTGTATCGGTAGATCGACAAACAATATCGTTGAGTATAGTGCGTTGATCGAAATTCTCTCTAATTCCATTTCATTTGGTATTAACCGCATTATCATAAGGTTAGACTCACAACTTGTGGTATTACAACTTACTAGTGTTTATACTGTTAGAAATCCAACATTGCATCGTATGATCCTAAGAGTTTGAATTTTGGAAAGACACTTTGATTTTATTCAATATCAAAACATTTCCATAAACCTGAACACATTGACTGATTCTTTAGCGAATTATGTTATAAACAGACATTTGCAACACATGTAAATATACATTCACATAATTGAATAGGATTGTGCAATAAACGTAGGAAAACACTGAAATCAAATAGATATATATTTAAAGGTTTTAAAAAAAATAATTTCCCAAGACACATTGGTCATTTGACCTCAAAATGTATGCAACATGTCAAAAGTAAACTAGTGATGCTCATGGTAACATTCTATCGATCTAGCTATCCTACGCAATAACCGCATCCAATGGTTAGGAACGCCAATAGTATGGCGCTACAGTCACATGGGTAAACTCTTCGATCCAGCAATTCGGAATCCCAAAGGTCAACCCCTCTATGTGCTGCTAAAGCTCAGTAAGAGTCTCAGCCATGTCTAAATCCTAAAGGAGTACTCTCTCGACAACCCTCTCTACTGGCTCAACCGCTCCATGCTCTTGTTCCTCCACTGGTTGAACTCGACCCACATCTACATTACATTAAAACTTTATTTTAGTCTTGGGAAAACATAAAAATACAAAAAAATGTATACACCTTAGGAAAATAAAAAAAAACATTGTCAAAACATTCTTATCGATTGCACCCCATTGAGCGCCTTCTGGTAAAGCTAAGTCTGGATCTCATCGAAAATCGACGCCTGCATATGCATACTCATCGATGGCAATAATTTGTCGCCTGAACCAGGTGAATAATGCCGTCGAGAACATGATGGACGATTGGCCTGCATGTCTAGCCATGTGTTCTACCCATCTCTACATCCTTGGATCTCTAGGGTTAGATACACCCAGTGTCACATGCTGAGGCTGCATCAGTGGAATCTACTCTAAGGAAAAATAAATGAGGATCAAACCATAACTGAAGTTTTTCTTCCTTCCTCCCTTTGCCTTGCTCAGTTATTCTTTTATTTGAGAAATTACAGCTTGAGACCAGTTGAAAATTTTTGGTTCCATGCACTCTAGCGCATACTGCATATAAGATATGTTCGCTACATGTAGTGTAACGGTACCAGCAAGCTTTTCGATCGTGAATAGGATGGTTCTCAAAGGAAAATCACGAATGCCACAAATGTTTATTTTCCCATCCATGCTACGCTATGCCCCTAGATAGCAATACTGCAAAATATAGTCTCTCACCGTCTCTCCTCCGAGAGAAGACCCTCAGAGAGAAACAGGTAAGCCTCTCATCGACAAGCCTGTCAGAAAATATATATCCTCCAATGTAATAGGAACCACTTTGTTCCTAATGTGAAATGCCTCAATTTCCGGATCCCATGCATGAACAAGGAACTCCAAAAGTTCTATTTTTTTCCTCATACATGATAAGAAAAAGTAATTTAATAACCCACAATCTCTTAGGGCTCTTACAGTACCCAGATCATTAAGGGAAATCATATTTTGTTCTTCATCCTCTCTTTCTCTCCAAGTAATTTTCATTCTATTCTGATGAATCCATGAAACATAACCATAAGACTCATTAGACTCCATTTCATGCAAAAAAATAGGCAAAATTTGGGTATAATTCAAGAATAAAAAATTTTAATTGTGCCCAAGGAAATCTTGGTCAATAGACAGTGCATTTCATATGCACCTAGGCTTCATTTTGAGTGCATTACAACGCATTTTTCGATGCCCAAGGGTGCATTTCCCTCTTTGGGAAAAATTTTACCCTAAGGGGCCCAAATCTGTAAAAATTTACAATGAAATGACTATTGAAAGAAATAGGGGGTTTATGGCACCAACATAGATCCAACGACGATGAAAACCTTCCACAGAATCAATCACAATCAACAACTGAAGTTCGAGGGAAAAGAACAGGTTCAGAGCTCCAAAATGCAAATGGTAACTTTCAAATGGTAAAAATGAATAGTAAAACTCTTTTAATTGGTCATTTGATTATTTGAAGAATAGTATTTATTGCTGTGACTATTGTTCTATTCAAATTTTATCATGAAACAGGTATTTTTAATCCATTTGATGTTGTTCCAAACATGTTTGCAACTAATGAGCAGATTAGTCATGCACATTTATTTCAAGAATTATTTTACCATAAAGCATACTTTCATCCTTATTTTTCGAGCTTTGATAAAAATGAAAAAGGACTTGAAGCACACTTTTATCTCTTTTTCGAGCTTCGATAACAGCAAAAAGGAACCCTTGGAGTCATCTTTTAGCTCTTTTCAGACTCCGATAATGTGAAAATATTTTCGAGCACTGGTCTTTTCGAACTCGTAAAATTAAATGAATTGATATCTACTCAGTATAAGTTTAACCATTTTCCGGACTGAGATAGATTATTTACGAAAAAGGAATGCTTTAGTCGAACATGACTAGGAGGTTCTCTCATATATTATTTTACACCTTTTTGGATCTGAGCGACAACTTTAATAGAAAGTACTTATGGAGTTTTCGTCCGTCCTCTTTTTCAGACTCTCTAAATATGAAAAAGGACCAGGTTGTCACTGTCGTTAGGCTCGTTAAAACATAAAATAGCGACGTGCTTGTCGATCATGGCAAGAATCGAGTTTCATTCATTGCTAGACTTGCTAAATTATTAAATAGTGATGCATTATTCTCCCGAAGGGTTGAATTATAGATCAATAATATGTTTTCCTCCTCAAGCTTGTTAAAAAATAAAGAGGTACTGGTCGACAAATGATCGTGGAAAATTTGCGAAAGTGAACAGAACTTTTACAGTAGCATGTAGCTCTTTAACATTAAACTTCACTCCATCATCATGACTGTTTGGGTTGGGTAATCTTCTTTACGGTTCATTCATACCTATGGTTTATTGTACCCTCACTTTGGTTTTGGGTCAATGCTACCAACTCATCTCAGTGTCGTCGATACGTTCAAGAGAATTCATCCAGTGAATACTCATCCTTCTGCAATACTAATAAACCTTCATTCTCATGACAGTCATCCCTGAACATTGCTATATCAAGTCATATTTTGTCTCTGAAATCAGTAACTCCTGTTTCGCAATAAAGTGGCCGCCTATCGATGTCAAATCATCATCCAGGAAGTTCACTTAGAAACATAATCTTCCAGTACCATGAGGCTTGTTACAGCATCGACAAGATCCTTGCTTCCAGACTTTTGACCGAAATATTTTGTTTGTCATTTGACATCAAATCATGTATTCAAACCTTACGAAATGTATTGTAGTACCTTGAGAGCCATTAACATCAATGGTGGTTGTCTCGCGTTTGTTAAAAACTCACATCATTGGCTGGTAATCAAACGATGTCTTACCATGTTCGACTACAAATCATATATTCGCATGGCTAGACTTGTACCCGAACGATTGAGTGAACGAGATAAGAAGACCCTGGATCTAGTTTCAGCCATCCAGGCTGCGATTTCGGGATTTTTGTACACATCATCGGTACGGTGACCTTACATACATATCATCATCCAAACATGGGCCTATATTTGTAGGCATGTCTGTATTGGGGAACATTCCAATGTAGACGAATTTCTGTACTATGTACATGTTATTAGATATTTTATGTGTTGAGCATGGGAGTGCCTTCCCTCGAAAATTCATGATCAAGAGGATATATCATGATGCAATGTATTTTAAGATTGATGTAGGTCGCCACTCCGCTCTAGTTCTGGCCCATCACATCGTAAAGTATCTCATTCCAAAAATATTGTTATTATTATGACTTCATGCTTTAGGGGGCAATTGTTATAGGTCAATTTGGGCATCATTCCCAACGACCTGGTCAAAATAGACATCATCCCCAGGACTAATGAAAAAGAGTCTGTCATCCCCTATCATTTCAGTTACTACATGCCCTAAGACAAGAACAAGCCATTCATGAATTCTATTGCAAGGTTTCCAAGGGTTGAAGTATATGTTATATCACTTATGAGCTCACCAACGCAGCCTCTCAAGGGATTAACTACTTTTCATATGTAGCTTCCTCCATTCAAGGGTGCTCTGCAAAGAAATTCCCGACATTCAAGAGCACGTTGGTCAAATGGGAGCAAAATTCTCATTGTTCCGGAATCTTCACATGGCTAATGCCTTCTAGAAGAGTCCATATGTGTCAAACTTTGAATCCATGTGTCCATCTAACACCTCTGAGCTTGGGAACATGTCTTGCCTATTATTAGAAAGTAATTGATCAAGAAACTACCTTTAGTTTCCCTATAAATTGAGCACAGATCCTAGTGCTAGGGAAGGAAGAAATTTGGTAAAGAAATGTTGTTAGATTCTCAATTGAGTGTGTGATAGGAGTGATATTCTACTGGTGAGATGTTTATTGTGATGAGGCTGTGATGAATGATGAAGTTGGTGACATCAAATCGATCACTGGTTGTAACCTCCCCCTTCTATCCATTAATAAATATTGCTACTCATTTTCCCATATATGTATCTGTTTATGTTTCTACTTTTCATATGATGGATTATTAACTGATATATATGTTTCATGTTTAATCTATTTAATTGATTAAGATAAATAGACATCTGTATATTGCAATCTCTTTGTTGTTTAGTGTTTACACTTGCAGGAACTAGTCTGGCCATCTAAGTTGGACTGGAAGCTACAAAAAAAATGACAGAAGGAGAATAGGAAGCGCTTGGATCACAAGTAGGTTCCTCTATATTTTTGTGTGTCTATTTACTCTTAGAGAAAGTGTCTACAAAGTCTTTGATATGTTGTTCTAAATGCATAGCACCAAATTTAGGGAATGTGTTTTATCCGTAATTCATAATTCCGCATAACATCAAGTTTTGAAGAAATATTTTGCAAGGATTAACATAGGTATGGTCAACGCGAATGGAGAAAAATATTTGTAATGAATAATGAATTGAAGTTGAAATTTCTCTTGAACACATAATGACACTATAAATGACTTGGTAGCATTCAACTTAAAGATAATACCCAAAACCGATTGAAGAATTTCAATGAGGTTTGATTAACTATAAGAAAAAAGAATACCCAACCCAGAAACGAGTGTGAAAAAGTGTCGTGTTCAAGAGTGACATGCTGCTTTTAAAACAAGTATAAAATATGGATTATTTTTCTCAAATTTTACCCCACCATTACTGGCAATTACCTCTTTATTTTTGTCAATATTTAGGAGGATAAAATTTTCTTCTTGTGTAAGCTCATTCTTCGAATGAGTCCATCTTAGTAATTTTAACGAATCCTAAGAAGGAGTGGTTCAGTAACGTTGTAATCGACAGGTCCTGCACTGTTTAATTTTAACGAGTCCAACATAGGATTAACCCGGTGTTTTTCAATTTTAGGGAGTCATAAGAAAAACATAAGTAAACTCCATAGTGTTATTTTTTGTAAGTTTAGTCTCTCGAACCCGAAAAAGGGATAAAATTATGTAGGAGAGAACTCTATTGACCATGCTTAGTCATATACATTTTTCGTAATTAGTCTAGTTCAGTCAGGAAAAGGGATAAAATTATAATGAATAGACGACTGTTCATTTATTTTAATGGGATCGAATTGTCAAGTGCTCAACAATATTTTCATGTGTAGAGAGTATAAAAATGGCTTAAAAGAGGACTCCATGGTTTCATTTTTTTTGTATTTTTTGAGAGTCCAAAAAAGTGTTAAATTTGACTCTATCATCAAAATGATTCATTTTTAAACACATCCTACTTTCTGCACAGACAACTCGAAAATTATAATAGTTTGTTCTCAATCATGGTAGAAAATATCTAAAATTTGAAATCCTAAAGGTAAAAAAAAAGAAAATAATATTATTTTATTCATGAAAACCTATAAAAAGTGGAAAGAACAAGTCATTTTTACCTTTTTATTTCAAGAGCAGTAAAAAGGAGTTTTTACCATAGATCTTCTGAAGCTGATATCGGGAGGGCCGAAAAACCATTTCACGAACTATCAGCTCCAGGTATTTAATCCCTTCATTATCTTGCATTCTATCCGTTTACTTTTTCATTTTAGGCTTCCATATTTTTTTTTGGAGAAAAAATGTTTTTTAGAAACCACCCTTTGGGGTGCACAGGTTGTCCTGATCGAACTTGCGCACCCCAATGATTTTTTAACACAAAAAATCACCGCGCTACCACATTTTTTATATGTAGATCGTGCACAAAAACACACTCTCTATAGAAGGAAATCGCACAAGCGCTGTGAGGTTTTCAATAAATGGTTTTCTTTCCATAAAAATTTCTCTAAGTTGCCCCAATTTTTTTCTAATGTTTTTAAATGATTGTTTATAGCCAATTTGAAGCAACCATGCTTGAGTGGAGAGAATGCGAGCATGAATCGCATGATAATGAGGCCATTGATAGCCCAACAATGCTTCGGTTGTTAAAGAATTGTGGCTTATACAAATTTTAGTCTATAAAAGGAATGAAGGCCCAAGTGGAGCTAATGGGCCTGGTTGGTTAATTTCTGGGATGTCCAGGAACAATGTTTCATCATCGGGGATCATAGGTTCACAAATAATGTAGAGGATATTTATTTTCTCATTGGTTTTCACCAAAGGGGAGGATACATTTCCTTGTTTGGCACACGACCGGGAGGATTTCCTACTGCTTCCTATATGGTGCAATATTTCACGCAGGATTCACAATTGAAGGATTGTCAAATCGATATAAAGATCATCAAATGAATTGACCTCAAAATCTTTGCTTTCACAGTCACTAGATTATGTGGCAGTGCGTTTCCTCATGTGGCTACCAAAGCACAGATGCAAACGACTTTTGAGTGTTCTGAGGGAACACTATTCAATTGGTGCGAAGGAGTATTAGTGAATATGAAAGGACAACTCACACGAGAAAAGAATGGTAAGCTGAAGAATTTCGGCTATGGTTCCATTCTCATATATTTTACCTTAGAAATAATCCCACTCTTTGTACCTCAGCAGCTGTTAGTGGATTCGACGGGACCAAGGGATCATCACATGTTGCGATGGGTTTCGTTGATGGCTCGCCATTGTGCCCATGGCAGTCTTGTTGTCTGGTATATACCTTAGTTTTTCGTATGGCTGAGAAGTCAGATCTTCATGGTTGAGGACTGCCCTTAGGCAGGGATTGATTTTAGGGGTGACCCCGACACAACACTCCCACCTGGAGCACAATGGGATGCGTTAGGTAAAGAGTCTCATTTTGAGTTTTTATGTTTTATAATTTTTATTTGAATTTTATCATCCAATACTGATAATAATAAAAAAATTAATGTAGATGTTGGCCTAGCACGACCAGTAGTGCTTCGTCATTTTGATAGATGAGAAGCACAACCTATAACAGCTCCACAACAGACTTATGCAGTTGAGGCCCTCAGAGAGTTGGAACACAACCTGGAGAGGTTTACCATAGATATCCCAGCAACTGGGACAAATTATTTTCCTCTCAGAGACCAGAGGCATGTGACTGGGGTTCATGGTCCATTTAGGCAATACCTGCGTAGAGTGGCACCTGCTATACCAGGGATAATTTTAGGGGCAAATTTTAGCCCAAAGGCGAATTTTAAGGGGTTTTAGATTTTGAAGGGGCGATTTTTTTATAAAAAACCCATTTTATATAGTTTTATATAATTAGCCCTATATTTATTTTAAAAATAATTAATTATTCCATGTTAGCCCAAATAAATAAATGCAGATAAACATTAAAAATATGGATTCGCCCCCGATTTTCAGGTTTGGAGCGGATTTGAATCGCCTTCGCCACGATTTACTGCGTAAGACAGGCATTGTTACTGCGTAAGACAGGCATTGGATTTACATTCGCCCGATTTTTTACTGGTTGGGGCTTTGGGGATTTACTGGTTGGGATTTCAATGCGTGGGTATTGACTCCTCTGCAACCTGGCGTAGGTGGCCCGTTTCATCTCCTTCAACATTGTGCAGTGTGATTCGGTCTTTCGATTTAGGTTTCTATTTCTCCCTTCTCTGCTTTAGTGTAGATGTCTTCGCATATGTCTTCACGAAGCTCTCTTCTGTTTCTGTCATTTTAGCTCGACTGCGCGATTTTTTTTTGCACTTAACCGCGATTATTTCAATTTTTTCGAGGGGTATTTTCGGGGTTTCAAGAGTTTCAACCGGCGACAATGTGGGAGTGCATTTCATTCCACATTGGCTAGGTCGGTATTCAGATCGGCAATGCCTGTTGGGAGCTGGTTTGTTGGGTTCTTTAAGGTCGATTTGGCATATGAATGAGGAGGCTACAACCCATCTTCAAGCTTGGAGGAGTTGTGGACCAGATACTTGTGTCCTCTGCCCATTCGTCTCATTTTTAGGTATGTTAATAGTAAATTTTAAATGTTAACAGTAAGCCCCAGCGGGAACGGCATTGTATTTTGATTTTCCACAACCAATGCAGGCTCAAAGGATAACATTTGAATTGCAAGGAGACATTACAGCTTTCTATGATGATACAACAGAACAAGATCCTTGGCGTGCACATTATGGGTCCAAACGCTGGCGAGATAATTCATGAAGTTGTTATTGCTTTACAATATGGTGCATCTAGTGAAGATATTGCTAGAACCTGTCATGGACACCCAACACTCAGTGAAGCTGTTAAAGAAGCTGCCATGGCAACATTTGACAAGCCTATCCACTTTTAGTGTGGTGGATATTTTTTTCTGAAACCAGTTATCATAGATTTATTTTTCATTTGGATATGTAATTTTCCTACTTAAAAATTGGATAGCATCCACAAGAAGTTTTCATGAGATGGTTTCACAATTCTGATTCATTTCATAGTTCTGAAACAGACTTTTGACAAGTATGAGGAAATGAGTTGTCTTATGCAATTGAATAAAGACCATATTTCAAATTACATGAGAATTTGAAAATGCTGTAAACCTGTTGATGATTTTTTGAGATAAATTAACAGTGTGACATACGTTGTGGAAAGCAACAACCATGTTAAGCTTAACTCTGCAGGTGATTGAAGCATATGTTTTGTGAATTCTAGTTTCAACTTGTTGGGATTCAGTTTTATATTCTTTGCATATGTTAATTCTTTACCAATTGAAATTTTGACTGATGGTTGCCAGATATGGTTTTTTAGCCACTACATCAAAATACAGCTTCTGGGAACCTCTAGTAGTGAAATGAGTTGATGTAGAATTTAACTATTGCACCTTAAATTAATTATATGCCTTGTGCTCAATCCATGGGTATCCATGGGGTCGTTTAGAGGTACTAAACCTGGAGCCAGGGAAAATGCTTCCTTAGAAAGTGAATCCACCAGTGTTAAATTCCCTGAAAACGTGAATGATGGAGGTTTTAATAAACTGTTAAGAGACTTTCTTGAGTTGAATTTATAGTGTCTGAAAGTGATATTCACAGAATAGACTGCTCACTTTACATCCATTTAATGGCCAATGTAGAATCCCCATTCTCCATAGAGCTGTAATTGTGAAATTCCCTTTGATAATGCTAGTTTCATGAGCACATGAAGAGCCAAAAGCTCAGTATTATTTTTCGTGCCTCTTCCCATGTTTGCTTTGAGTTGAATATAATGCTGGTCTTGCAAGAATAAAACTCCTCCGATACCGAGTCATTGTCAGCCTCCTGATGGGCTCCATTGAAGAAGGCCCAAGGGAGGATCTGGCGAACTACTAGTTCCCCAACCACTCTAGACTTTGAAGCCTTTTATTTTGATATGAAAAACTGAGAGATGGCACGTATCTGTGGCAAAACCTGGAAAGTTTGTATAGTCCTATCTTCAGACAAGCATCCATTGCACACCAACTATATGCCCCACACAGTAATACAAGGGCTAACTTTGAAATTATTTAAGTCCTGCCTTTGAAACCATAACTTAAGACCTTACTCAACTGTTCCTCATTGCCAAACATCATTTGTCCCAATCCACTGATTTACCTCTTTCAAAATTTGTAGAGCGAAAGGACACAGAAATGAGATACATTTTCCTCCTCTTTCCTGTATAAGATACATATATCAGGGCTACGCTTGTTCTTTTTCTGAAGCAGGTCCCAAGTAGGGACTGTATCCGTTAGTTAAAACCACATAAACACTTGTGTCTTCTTTGGGGACTGTACCTTCCAAACCTTGGACCACGTCCAGATTCTCTCCTTCTTTTCGGTAGATAGTAAGCTTCATAGCATAATTTAGCTGATAAGGTTCCTGCTCTGGTTCCTACTACACATGATCTCATCCTGTTCCTCTTTCAATCTGATGTGCCCGTTCCTTAGTTCTGAGATGAAATTAGTCCATACTTCAACAAGTTCATCATCTAAATCTAGTTTTTCTGCAGTCAACCAATCCTGCTGCCAGATGTCTGTATGCTCTTAATCAGCTCCTTGATTGAAAGTGAAAAGCCCTCATCTCTGTAATGCTGAATCAGATCACGAGGAAGAAAAATTGTATTATGACATCCCATTATTGTATTGACTCATATTCTGGCCATAGAGCCAAGTCTGACCTTCCATGCTATGTGATTTCCAATGATCAGAACTGATTTTCAATTTCCAGCAACACCTTTTTGACTTCAATCATATTTTTCACGAAGTGATATTGAACATCAATATGCTTTGGCTTCAAATGATGAGTTGGGTTCATTCCCAGGAAGATTTCACTTTGACTATCACAATTTTTCCTTACAGCTTGTATTAACTCAATACCTAAACACAATATTTATAACCATACTGCTTCCTTGTTGCAAGAATTATTGCCATGTATTCAACGTCTCTAGTTGAGAGTGCCACTACAGATTGTCCTTTGCTCATCCTATTGATTTCTCCTCCAAATATGTTAAATACATAACCACATGTTAATCTTATGCGATCCATATCTCCAGCATAGTTTGCATCAGCAAACACTAAAAAAACCACCCCAAAATCTTTTTTTGGGGGTGCTGCCCCCGAACCCCTTGAATAGGAAGGGCTACTTCCCCCCCATGTGACTCCCCTCTTGCACATCGTACATTATGCAATATGTGGGGATAATTGTGTAAAGAATATAACACCTATCCAACACACACCTGCTTAAATATGACTTGGGGGATTGGGTATGTTACGCAATGATATCAGAGTTGTGGTTCAAACACTAGGCTTGGAGCCCCAAAGATACACCACAGAAATGCATTTGGAGTGAGATAGAGAGCTCACTGGTTATGTTTTGTATCAGTAGCATTGCCTAGATTCCACTCAGGTCAAAGGGTCATGTTGCTTGGATTGGACCTGTTGTGTAAATGAAAAAATGTTCTCTTGAGAAAATAGAGTCATGCATGGAAAAATTGTGCTTTGAGGAAGGTTGTTTCAAGAAGTATGGACCTCTGGGAAATCTGTTCTGGTAAACAGCAAGGTATAAGTAAATAGGAAAAATGCAGTGGATGAAATTGTATACATGTAGATATGTGTATGTTGGACACCTGGTTGGGATGGCAAGGCATTTTTCCTTGAGGTAAGCTGATGAGGAAGTTTATACCTAGAAAGAAATGGTCTTGTTCATGTTGGTTGAATTATATGAGGATAGAATCATGATTCAATCGAACTGAGGAGAAAGCATGAGGTGTTATGCTTTGCGTAGAGATGGTACTACCTGGATTGCTCCAGGGGGAAGCCATGTGGCACAAAGTTCTCATAAAAGAAAGTGTCCAAGGGAAAGCTCTAATGGTAGAGATAGAGACACAATGTTGGAAATATATCCTTGAGGATTGTTGAATAAGTAGGAAGGTGGATCCCCACAAATCAGATTTTTCTTGAAGTTTTAAGTCACAGATCATGTATAAGATTGATGCACATGGGTTTGTATGTGCATGGAAGGGTATGCAAGGCATACCTAAAGGTATCATAAGTAACTTGTATGATGGAGGGCATGGATGCCTTGCAATAATATGAATGTTGATGCAAGTGGCAGGAGGTAAGCCTGCTACTAGTATGATAGAGTAGTGGAATATTGATCTTGTTGAAGATTTTATGCCCAAGGAAGATGTTTTTCTCCTTCAATTAATTATTGTAAGTACTCACTTGTAAAGTGAGTGAGGTTGATGTGTATATCAGATTTCCTCATGGAAGAGAAGTTAATGGTGAATGTGTTTGTGTGGTTGTTTTAACAATTTGTTCAATTACATTTAAAGCCTAAAATCAACATTATTGACTCCACAGGTGCTTGTGCACTTCCCCTGTAAGTCATCAATTCCTTACTGAGTTACAGAGTCATTAGATATCACAAAATAGAGTGGCACACTGTGCGTGTTAATTTATATTTAAAGCCTAAAATCAACATTATTGACACTACAGGTGCTTGTGCACTTCCCCTGTAGTCAAGTCATCAATTCCTTACTGGAGTTACAGGGTCATTGGATATCAAAAAATACAGTGGCACACTGTGCGTGTCAATTTATATTTAAAGCCTAAAATCAACATGATTGACTCCACAGGTGTTTGTGCTCTTCCCCTGTAGTCAAGTCATCAATTCCTTACTGGAGTTACAGAGTCATTGGATATCACAAAATACAGTATGCAAAGACTGGTTTGAATGATCTCATCTAATTAATTCTAAATCTAACATCAATTGAAGAAGAAATTACAGTGGAAGACAGTACAGGATTTTCAGGCGTAGCCGAGGAGGTGAAGGGCAACGGATGATTGACAACAATAGCTCATACTTTGTTACATATATAATTTGTTTCACTCATCAGGTATACCAGTGTATGTATCAGTCATTCCTCTAAATGTTTCATCAGCAATGTGCATTTCCCTATCCATGTTTCCAATTTTTTCATGCATTGGGATATATCGATCGGGAAAAAGAGTCTTTCTGCTAGATATTCCAGCTATGAATTTATCATGCCTAGAATGTAGGGACTTAATTAGCAAAAACTCTGTTCAATTGAATTAAATGTAACTTAGGTAAATGGAAGCTTCTCCCCATCTTTTTCCTTGCTGGTATAAGTTGGACATCTTGAGAATTTTTGTGATGTAAAAGGTTGTACCAATGACCTTTTTGCTAGAACGGTTTACTATACACAAGAGCAGAAGATTCATTGTGTTGAGTTGAAATGCACGCAGCACAATCCATTAAACTGCTGAGTAGGACTCTGAGTTTTTTATTCTAGTGAGCTCTTACTACTGGGACTCCTGCCATGGGTGTCTTGCTCGTTATGGGTTACAATGTCTTCAATGGCATGTGAAATGGTCCCTTAAGGATTTGCTTGTGGCCCCTTGGTACAAGTTGTTACATAAGTTTGACTTGTTACAGCAAGTGGGGCCTGTGGTTGCATTTTTGAGATAAACTTCATGCATGTTGGATGATTTTCTTCTATTAAAAATTAGTCACAGTTTATTCTCAGTCTTCCTCAAGTTTCATATTTCCTTTGGCTATAAAGAATGCAAGCAAGAAAGCTCGATCATCAAGATCTCCTTCCTTCTATCTTCTTTCTTCCATCCATTCAGAATTAGTTTTGAGCAGCACTATGTTATTGTACTAATTGAATACCCATGCCCTACAGTAGTTAAACTTCAAGTGGTGCAAAGACATTGTAAAAGTTCAAGTGTGATTTTTCATTTTCCCTCAGATCCTTAACAATGTTGACTTCTATTTGTTTATAAATTTGTTCTTTCTACACCTTTATGTAATGAAGATCATAGTTCATTCTACGCCTCCATGTAATGAAGATCAAATTGACACCTTTTGGTGACCAATATGAAATCATGTGTATGAACTCTAGCTAGCATAGCTTTTTCATGTTTAATGTTTTATTCCTAAAGTTCATGAACTTGTGAGATCCATCAAACACCATGGTAATTTTCCTAGACTTTATAATATTCAAAAGCCACTAATCAATAATACATCAATAACAAATGCAAATGAGAAATTCATATGGGTTGATCTGATGTGATTATATAAGGTGTAAATAGCTTGTAGGGAGGTTGACGACTTAAGGTTAGGGGGGGGATTTACCCTTCTTCAAAGGCCAACACATTTTTTTGAGGGATGTATCAAGGTTTTTCTTTTTTCAACGAGAACACTGAAGTATCCCAAAAGTGCAAATTTAGAACGAGAATGATCCAAATTTTCAGCAAAACAATTTCGTGTGTTTCCTTGTGTTCCCCCAAAAGGGAGCTTGGGGAAACATTTCAGATGGAATTTCTGAAATCCTGAGAGTGCTAAGAGCATGAGGAGCAAACCCCACACCCTTGAGAGCACATCCACGGGTACATAATGCTAGTCCTAAATAACATCAAGACTAGTACCTCACCCTTTAATTTAGGTCGCATTTTACATGGAACATAATACTTAATAATACCACAAATGGATCATAACCAACCCATCCCCCAACTTAGCATGATTTTGCCTCATGCTGATCCTCTTGTTCTCTCTTTTCAGTTTTGAAGAAGCTTGAATATGTTGAACTATGAGGACTATGCAGGCATTATTGCAGGTTGTGAAGAGTAACTGTTTAGTTAAGACTTGGCAACCTTGCTCGATATGAAAACATAACAGAAGAAGTAATCTTAAATGGCCACATATCAAATTATTCACAGATGCTAGTGTCTATTGTGCATTTATGTCCTTGTGAATGCTCGATGGATTTAGAGTTGCATCTATGTCTAGTATTTAATGATACTATGGGCTGAGTGGATTGGTTCTAGTTTTGATTATATGTGTCACCAACTAAATGTCATGTAACAAGACAATTGTCTTCCCTGTAAGTCATCAATTCCTTACTGAGTTACAGAGTCATTGGATATCACAAAATACAGTGGCACACTGTGCGTGTTAATTTATATTTAAAGCCTAAAATCAACATTATTGACACTACAGGTGCTTGTGCACTTCCCCTGTAGTCAAGTCATCAATTCCTTACTAGAGTTATAGGGTCATTGGATATCACAAAATACAGTGGCACACTGTGCGTGTCAGTTTATATTTAAAGCTAAAATCAACATTATTGACTCCACAGGTGCTTGTGCACTTCCCCTGTAGTCAAGTCATCACTTCCTTACTGGAGTTACAGAGTCATTAGATATCAAAAAATACAGTATGCAAAGACTGGTTTGAATGATCTCATCTAATTAATGCTAAATCTAACATCAATTGAAGAAGAAATTACAGTGGAAGACAGTACAGGATTTTCAGGCGTAGCCGAGGAGGTGAAGGGCAATGGATGATTGAAAACAATAGCTCATACTTTGTTACATATATACTTTGTTTCACTCATCAGGTATACCAGTGTATGTATCTGTCATTCCTCTAAATGTTTCATCAGCAATGTACATTTCCCTATCCATGTTTCCAATTTTTGCATGAATTGGGATATATCGATCGGGAAAAAGAGTCTTTCTGCTAGATCTTCCAGCTATGAATTTATCATGCCTAGATTGAAAATACATTGAGAAAAGGGTAGATGTAGGGACTTAATTAGGAAAAACTCTGTTCGATTGAATTAAATGTAACTTAGGTAAATGGAAGCTTCTCCCCATCTTTTTCCTTGCTGGTATAAGTTGGACATCTTGAGAATTTTTGTGATGTAAAAGGTTGCACCAATGACCTTTTTGCTAGAATGGTTTACTATACACAAGAGCAGAAGATTCATTGTGTTGAGTTGAAATGCACGCAGCACAAGCCATTAAACTGCTGAGTAGGACTCTGAGTTTTTTATTCTAGTGAGCTCTTACTACTGGGACTCCTGCCATGGGTGTCTTGCTCGTTATGGGTTACAATGTCTTCAATGGCATGTGAAATGGTCCTCAACATACAAGAGTGAAATCTTATTACCATGATCATTTAGGTATGTTAGGACTAATACAACATTGATGAAATTATCTGTAACCTAGACTGGGCATTGGGAGCTTGAGAGAAACATAATACTTGTATGCTATTTTGCCTACAAACTCTGTACCAGAGCAGGGCGAATTTGACTCAAAATAAACTAACATACTTGGCCTGGAGATTATATTTAATGATCCAAGCATCCCAGGTGATTAAATTTCAATTCTTCCTAGACAAGAAGGTGTTAACAATCTTCCTAGACAAGAAGGTGGACTTACAAATTAAGAGCTCATAGAAGTCCATCCTAAGAATGTTTTGTTAGAATATATTTATAAATAAAAAGATGGTTTCATATGAGCTCTATATTTATAGATAAAAGATGGACTTCTATGAGCTCTTCTATTGTTGGGTGCAATTAAGAGTCCGGCAAGGATGAAGTATCAAAGATAATTAATGAGTGTAGAGAAGGGATTGATTGTCTAACTAAAACATGAGATCAAAGCAGAATCCAAAAACTCACAAAATTATGTTAGTAAGTCTGAATTCATTGACCACAGTTCACGAAAGAGGTCATGGTAATACAGGTCAATTCAATATATTTAGAATTGAAATATCGATGGTTGATAATGAAGTACCATCACACAGTTCGTAAAAGAGGTCAGGGTAGAACAAGTTAACCTGATTGAAAATTGAAATATTGATGATTGATAATGAAGCACCATCAACAATGTCATTAGCTTCCATTTCATGTTCCCAACAAAATAAATGAAGACGTGCCTAAAAAGGAAATTACGAAAAGGACCAAATACAAGAATTGAATGCCAAATATATCATACTTCATCTCAACAGGGTTGATAAGATCTAGGTTCTAAGCAAAGACGAAAGAACCTACAACTCCATCTATAACTTGCTCAATAAAATCACAACCTAAGACACTAAAGCTCAAAGGAATTGTGGAAAATAGAAATGCGATGATACTTGTAGCTTCTGACAGTAATGATCATTGTGTAGTGTAGAGTTCAATGTTTCTAAACAGCTATACCTATGTGTACCCAACCAAGGACCTCACCGTTATGGTCATTGATGGAAAAAAGGTCAAGGGAGTGGGAAGATCTCATCAAATATCAGTTCAAATACAAGAAGTAAGGCTGCAAACAGGATTATATGATCTACTACTTGATGAGATAGAATGGTGCTAGGTGTGGAGTTGTTGCTGTAGTTGTGTACTTATAACACCAACCCAAAAGAATAGTTCACAGAGTTTAACTGGCAATATCAAAATTATAAATTCTATGGTGATCATTGATGAGGGTTTTGCTTTCAAGGAAGGTGAATTATAACTAATGAAAAAAACACAAGCACATATGAACATACAATAGTGGAAGCAAGGAAAATATCTTATCAAGTAGCATCAATGTTTTATGTTAAGCAACCAGGTCAATAGACTTCAAGATATGGATGCAAAGAATACAAAGGAAATTGCCAACACTCAAATCACGCAGAGAGTCAAACCCCTAACACAAGATAAAAACATTACTTGAGGGGGTGGTAATATGATAACATAATAATAATAATAACAATTAGCTAATGAAATGTCAAAGGGCACATACCCATTTACTTCATGACCATTCAATGCATAAAATTAAGCTGTCACGATGCTCATTGTAACATTATCATTCTTATTGTTTAATCAGTATTAAATATATTCTAATATATAATTGCATAAATATTCTTGCAATCTAGAGATAATGAATCTATTTCGTTCCAGATTCCCAGTCTTCTGCTCTTTTGTATTTTCTTTCTTGGATGCAGAAACTCTTGTCTTGCATTGATTTGTTGCACCAACACCCCTACCTCTGTGAAACAACCACCTGTTTGCCTACCTTATAAATTCTTGTTGCCCAACTAGAATGGATGGCTTTCTTCGGTGTACTCCTAAATGTTTTTTTCTTTTTATTTTAGATTCTTCAACTATTAGAGTGTACTTCTGTTATAATCTGAAGGTAGAAATTTGTCTTGCAGTTTGAATGCCATTTTACTCCTTAATTGAATTTTGTTTTTCTAATTTGCTGCTTCTACAAATATTCCTTACAATTTTGTGCAAGTAGTTTTACTCTCTTTGGGGTCTTCAATCTTTTCATTATTTAGTACGTTTCTAGCTTGTTTATCTAATCAATCAGTCTCAGTCCAAACATCTATATCCACTACAACTTTCTTGTTCTTGAGTAGTGTAACCAGCTCCATGTTTGATTCATCTCAATTTCAAACCTATTACTGCAATTATTCCCTCCAAATAATAGGTTGTCTTTCCAATTTTGTGCAAGAAAATTTCACTAATTTGCGGTTATGAAATTTTTTACTCGAAATTATTTTTTAGGTTGCTTATTGAATTGATGAAATCTTTTCCCCATATTCACTGCACGTTTCTTATTGTTGAGCAAACTGACTATATCTGCTAATACGTCTTGCCGGGGCTAGTTCATGTTCAGTTTCTGCTGCTACTTTGATCTTCTGCTTTCTTCCAAGACTATTTTTTGTCTTCTCAATGGCTGCAATTCTGTTTCAATTATAATTCAGCCTCCTCCTTGTCTTTACCCCTAAATCTTTGACCCATATTCACTGAACGTTTCTTATTGTTGAGCAAACTGACTAGCTCTGCTGGTACATCTTGCTGGGGCTAGTTCATGTTCAGTTTCTGCTGCTGCTTTGATCTTCTGCTTTCTTCCAAGACTATATTTTGTCTTCTCAATGGCTACAATTCTGTTTCAACTATAATTCAGCCTCCTCCGTGTCTTTAACACACACACACACACACACACCCCCGGCATATATTCTGCTTTCCACACTTTTTATTCTTTTCTACAACAGTTATAAGAAAACATATCAGAATATTTTAAATTAGCAGATTTGTGTCAAACCATGATTTTGGGATCAGTGGAGGATGAGAGAATGTTTAGTGCACTATCATTTTTGAAGTCAAAGTTGAGAAACAAGCTTGATAAACATGTGGATACATGTTTAAGATTATAGGTAACAAAGTATGACGTTGACAATTTTCCATATGAAAAAGCATTAGCGCTTTGGCGATCAAATTGTGATAGAAGGAGAGAAAACAATATAACAAATTTATCTAATGAACTTGATACAGAACATAATGTTTTGGAGGCTCATAATGACAGTACATCTGGAGAAGATCATGTTCATAATATAGAAAATGATGACCAAGATGAGAATTGGGAAATTGAAATACCCTAGGACTCTTATTTTGGTATACATGTTCCGTTGATCATGCAAGATTACTACATGTCAAATTCAGGTAAAAATGGGTTCTATATTTTGTATTTTTCATTGTAACATTGCAGCTACATTTCTTTCATGTGTGTTATTTTAAGATTGATGTTTCATATTCAATCCTTACATTGTTTTCTTCTTATTTGTGATAGGAAATGAAGCCGGATTTGATGATTTTGGGACCTATTTTCACATAGATAGCGTTTGACTAGTATTAAATGATAAATAACTAATTTAACAAGACTAATGCAAAGCATCAATGGGCTCATTCAAGTACATGAAACTACCTTGATGTCTAGCTTTGACATCTTAGAAAATTTTAATGGTATATATGTTGCTTGTGTTTGGGGAATTTTGCTGAGTTTCGAGTTTTATATTTTCTTGGAAAATAATTATTGATATTTGGAAAATGTGTGATTTTATATTGGTATTGAAAACGAAGCTAGTTTTGATCTTTGATTGGAAATGAAATCAGATTTGATGAAGTTGGGACCTATTTCTTTTCACATAGATAGTGTCATAGTATTAAATGATAAAGAGCTAATTTAAGAAGTCTAACGCTAAGCAACAATGGGCTTATTCAAGTACATGAAATTGTGTTAATGTCTAGCCTTGATATCTTTGAAAATTTTAGTGGTTTGTTTGTTGCTTGTTTAGAGGATTTTGTTGAGTTTGAAATTAGTCTCTTGAATGCTTATGGTTCTCATATCATGCATATATCGATAGATCGATAGATCTAGTTCTATTATTATAATCATTATTGTCTTCTTTATATATTTGGTGGTTTGAGGAAAGATATTTTATTTCCTTTCACTTTGTGGCATGATTTCGACATCTTCACCTATTAGAATATAGTAAAATATTTTTCTTATTATAGATTTTTCTTGGAAAATAATTATTGAGAGTTAGGTGCAAATGCACAATGTTGTGTAGCATTAGTGTGATAAATATGGGATAGTGCAAATCATAGTTTTGAAGACTAGTCTAAGTTGACTCGTACCTAATCAACTCAGTCAAGTTGATTGTTGGTTGAATGGCTAATTGTTGGTTCAATGGACAGAAGGTCTTGCAGGCACAAATACCAAAGGGAAAAATGGAGCCCATCATGGGGTACTCTTTGTAATTCTCCACCACTGCTACCTTCCCTCAAACTCCTCTCCAACCTCAATATCAGTGCTAGTAGTAGCATGACAAACAACACTACGCTTAGCAGAACTAGAAGAACGTGTTTTCCAAACTACACGAGAACTACTTCCCTCACGAGTCACCATGTGCCATGCTTGGTCTCGATGGTTCTCTTCCTTCTACTCCTGGTTCAATTACCATATCTTCATTGGAACCAACACTCCGAACTCCACTAGACAACGATTCACCATTTTGTAGTAGTGATTCGCCATTTGTACTGGTGATTCGCCATGATTTTACAGGATAATATAATTTCGTGAGAGATTCGCCAAAAAATTATATATACATATTATATTATTAATAAAATCGCCTTCCATTTTTCCTATGTATCATGGGGATTCGCCTATTTTTTATATATATAAATTTAGGGGGGTTCTTAAAATTATCCCTGTGCTATACTCTGCTATCGTGATCATTATCATAGATAGCTGATGTTCGTTTTAGATGGATTTTTTTTTTTTTTTGTATCAGTATGTTTATATCATAAGGTGTTTGAGACCTATGATCACAGATGATGTATATTTTTTGACACACTATGATACACAACTATTTTTACCTAATGATGGTTACTACTTTTGGTCTCTAAGTATCTTGTTCAATATGGATTGAATATTGTTTTGATTTACATTCAACGTTGAAAATATGTATTTAAAACTTGATGAGCCAATATATCGGCTAAAATCTTTAAATTTCTTGAAATGTTTTGATATTCAATGTAATCAAACCGTCTTTCCAAGAGACGAACCCTTAAAAACATTTTGAACAATAATTGGTTTCTGATTGCATAAAAACTATTCAAATGTAATACAAGGAGTTGTGAATCTAACCTAACAATCAAACTACAAATGCCAGATGCAATGACATCAAATAATAGCTTAATGACTGTGCTATATTCTGCAATATTATTCTTTGTTTGACCTAGACAAATCCCATGAATATAAACTAACAAATCAGCAAGTGAATAGATAACCCAAGTAGCATAAGATAAGTTCTGTGTACTACGACAAACATCGTCAGCAAATCCAATGTAAGTTTGAGGGAATGTCAAGATCTGCAATTTCGAGAGTAATCAAGATAAGCAAAAAAAGTAGTAAAAACTCGCCAAGAAAAATAACTAATCTAAGGCACACTTTTCCTAACAACATGACTAATGTACAATGAAGATCTCCACAAGATAAATCATGCATAATATCTCTTTAGATAAATATTGTTTCTAGGCTTATCTAAAGATACCCCATCATAATCAACTAATTCATAGGCCTGTTACACAAAAATTTGTCACCTTGACATTATGCTAACTTTATGAGCTCATTATCACTCATACTTCTCCCTTTTCAAGTCTAACATATCAGTTCCTCATGTCAAGCCTTGAAAATGAGATAAATGTTCCTAAAAGTCTCCTAAACTTTGGTATCGCACTTTCTGGCTATCTTGCCTGCAGTCCCGCACCCAATGTTCAGCTATCCTGTGTACTTGAACGCACTTTATCTTTGTTATAGGTGTGGACCCCTGTAAGATAAAAAAGGTGCAAGTAAATTCCAAAAAGCTCAATAAAAGTAAATTCTGGAAGCTTCTAGAATGGATCTTGCAGTGGCAGAACTGCTCTTGTGAGGTGCATGAATCCCTTACCTTATGGAGCTAACCCCTTGATGTGAGGAGCTTATCCCTTTGAAGGAGGATTCTATCCCTTCATAGTTGGAACAGAAAACCTCCTCTTTTCCACTATGAAAAGAGGCATTGGGTAGCCTCAAAGGGAGGTCAAGCTTAAGAAGATTTGAGGTTAAGTGCTGTTGAGATTTAGACTCAGTTAACTAAGACTTTTGTGAGGAGAGATTACATACCTCTATTTATCTTGGTTGGAGGAGTGTAGAGCTTATCAAAGTAAAGGAGACTCCTACTTCGGACCCCGGAAAGTCCTGTGCAACATCAAGGCTCAGGTTGTAAGGATTTTCTTCTTTTGAAATTAATACAAATATACTCATTTTTCTCAATAAGCTTTCAATCAATGGTTTATTTCATAGACTCCTTGATCACTATGATAACCATGGTTTATGATGATTTCTATACAGGTGCTATGTAATATTTTGCTTGTTTGTGACTGCAGGTTTACGAGGAAAACTCCTTCAAGCGCGCGAGGGACAATAACGACTTCAAACAAGCACTGGACAAACGGTAAGTCCTTAACACCTCTATAGAGCTTTTCGTAGATCGTATATGCTTAGAGAAAGATTAGTCTATTTGGTTGTTTGTTGCTAGATACTTTTAGTACTAGGGAGATCGGTCTTGTCCGCAAGACGGATTAATCCTCCAACAAATTGGCGACTCCGCTGGGGAAAGAACTTGTTGTTTTTGGTTCTCTTTTATTTTGATTTGAGGAAACGTTTTTCCTAGTTTTTGATTGATAGACATCTGCCTGGGTAGCTTAGGTTTTCTCTGTTTTTGAAAATTTTGAGATCTTTTATGTTTTTCTCTAATTTTTCCAGGGACCGCACTTTGCCTTCTTTGCACAGTGCGGGCAATTTCGCATCTTTGCTTGAGTAAACAGTGCGGTACCACACCTGTTACTTCTGCAAGACTGCGGACCCTATTAAAATTTTGAAAAACTTTAGATTTCTTTCTTTAGTTTATCTTTATTTTGATTTAGAGTTTTTGGTTTCTGCCCAGATTGATGATTGTTTCTGTCAAAAGCTTTCTGTGAATGAATCTTAGCAGTATTGGGTGTTTTGAGTCTCTTTTTTGAGAAATTCTTAATTTGATTTCCTTTGGTCATTACTTGGAGGTTTGTCTCAGTCTTTTCACAATTTTGCATCTTTTTGCTTTTGTTTTTGCAAAAAAAATTGCTTTATGAGTGTTAATCGCCTTTGAGTGTTCTTTTTTATCTTTGGAACTCTCACCCGATTTTCTTGGCTTGCACTTGATTGTGTTTGAGAATTCTCTTGCATAGATCACATTTGCATAATTAGAATTCTCATTTTCAGAATATGAATGAAAAATGTGCATAGATTACATTTTCATACTTTTCATGTGAATTGTGCATAGATTACAACTGCATAGTTTACATTCTGAAAAATCAATCATAAATTTAGATCAGTTTTCTTTGATTTGAATTTAGATGTTTTTATGCTTGTTTTAAAAACACAAAAATAAAAAATTGTTTTGGGATTGATTTGCATTAGTTTTTCTTGATGAAATTAGTGCATTAGAGAATTTTTTATATTTTCTCTTAGTGATCAATTTTTTGCATTGTTGGAAGTGAATGGAAACTCTCTCCTTACTTTAGTTAGGATTCATCGAATTGAAAAGATTACATTATCATATTTGATTGCATTCAGTTTTGGTTCGGGTCATAACACCATTGGTTTCATATCCATTTACCATTTTGAGTAATAACAGCCTAAATAACACAACGCTTAATAAAATTCATCTAGTAATTTTTACATTTTTAGGGCTCTTTCCACCAATCTAGCTCAGGATTAGTGCTTTGGAATAGGTTGTAGTTAACTTTCCAAAGCAACTAAAACAAACAAGTAGATAAATCTTGCGGTAGGAAATAAATTCAATTGTAATTGGTACAATCTGGGAAGCTTCTCTTAAAGAATTCAATCACGAGATCATATCCGAACCTTTGAGACAATCAATTCTATTTCATTGGGGAAGATAGAAGATTTTGCGCGCATTACAAACGGTAAACCTCAGATTAACCATTGTCGAGGAGCCTGGGGTCACTTGTCGGTAAACCTCGGATTGACCATGTTGAGGAGCCTTCAAGGGTATTGAGATTTGTTACTCTACCCTTGCGCGTGGAATCGGATCGTAGACTGTTCCCCCAGTTGTATTTGTTACTGTTGGTAACCTTAGTGTCCATAAACTTAAGATTATTTCCTAAGGTGACGGTGAAGGAAAGATCTCACTGTACCTGGAGCAAACATCGACTAGACTCACTTGGACTCTCTGGGGGGTTCTCTTCACTCGAGATGGTTTTGTGAAGAAACTTGTGCCAGTCTGTTTCATTAAGCAGGTTGTCGGGGTAACTGTTCCAACCGCCCTTTCTATATTAAATTCTACGATGTTGGATTTCATCACCAACTAGTGTTTTTAGTACGGGAAGTTACTGTTTGTGTGTGGTTTGACTCCTAGATTTGATAGCACATGTTAATTTGTTTGTTTTTAATTTTAGAGACCATAGGTGTGAATTGTGAATTTTAATTGTTAGGTGTGAATTGTGAATTGTTAATTTTAGTTTTAAATTGTTAATAAAATTCACTGAAGTTGAATATAATGGCAACTGTTCCGGAATTTACCAACCAAGGAATCCCTCTTAACGAGAATCCTAGTACTTTTCCTTTCTTTGTAAATGTTGGTCCTCCTTATATGGCTACATTGTCATTACCTAGATTTACAATAGGTTTACCGATATGGTTATTTTCAACTTCGTTGGCCCCGAATACTCCAATTGTTCCACCTCAACTGGATGCTTCACTTCAACAGAGTTCACCATCTCAACATCACCAACCTTTTGTTGACCCTTGACCTTCTTTGCCTATTATTTCTTCCTCCATTTCTTCCTCTTCGCTTGGTAAAATTCTTGATGCCAGTAGCTAGGTGGCTAAGAAAAAGAAGAAGACGAAACAAGATAAGAAAGAATTCAACCAGTCAACCATGGCTGTAAGTGTTAGTTATGTTGAGGAAACCTCCCACATGCATAGTAAACCCAAATACCCTTGCAGGCTTTGTAAGGGTGACCACTTCCTTATCAATTGTCCTGGTATTCCTAAGGTCTTGGAAGTATGGTCAGAAAAATCTTATCAACTTTCCATTGATCCATCAACCAGTGATAGTCAGGTTCTTGGGAAAAAGGGTAAAGTTAGTTTTCCTTGTAAGTTATGCAAAGGGAGTCATCAAACTCACATTTTCCCTCACATGGATGAAGCCTCAAAATTATTTGAAAACCTTACTGTTCCATAGCAATAATTTCCAACTGGTTACCGTAAAATTTCTCCCAACCTACCGTCAACTGACGGAGTGATTGATCTAATTTCAAGTACAGTCGATCCCACTCTTCCATTAGAGAGTGAAACTCATATCACTCAGGTTGATGATCCATTATTTTATCAAGTGGTCGATTCGATTTCACATTCGGTCGATCCCATTCTCCCTATAGATAGTGAACTTCATACCGCTTAGGTTCTTCTTGTTACATCAGATTATTCTATGCCGGGGGGCATTTCACTTATTTCTACAGAACCCCCTCCAAGTATTGAGGTCTTTTCCTTTGATTGGAATAGATTGACAGAACCTCGTCTTCCTTCCTCCATCCCTTTCCAAATCATTGTGAATTTGGGTGGTAGGGAAATACACCGCACACAGGTAGATGAAGGTGCTTCTGTAAGTATTTTATCCTCAACTGTTTGGAAAGCTTTGGGTTCCCCTCAGCTTGTGCCTATTATGCAGAATCTGAAAGCTTTTAAAAGAACCATTAGTGAACCTTTAGGGATCCTTCCTAAGTTTTCTATTAATTTGGAAGGCAAAACTGTCTGTATTGATCTTATGGTAGTTCGAGGTCCCTTGGATTTCAATTTACTCCTTGGGCGAGACTATGTTTATGCAATGAAAGCTATCGTATCGACACTCTTTCGCATGATGTCTTTCCCTCACAATGGAAATATTGTGACTATAGACCAGCTTTCTTTCCCTAGTCTTGATTCGACTACCAATAATCTGACACCCCTAAACGTTCCTGATTCTAAAGTGGTATCTACCCTACCACGGGTTAATTATGTGGCAACTGGTCCCATGTTTTCAGTTACCGATGTAAGCGAGCCTCTCACTGTTTGCTCATCCTCCTTTGACTTAGATCCGGTAATTGACATGGAAAACTCTATGGGATTATTTGAACACGATGTTCTTATCCCTTTTGAGTCCCTTGACATGTGTTCCTTCAAGAGAACTATTCTTCCTTCTGATGAAGACCTCTTGGAGGCCATGATCAAGGTGTGTCCATTGACATATGTTTCTTCCCGTTGGAAGCCATGATCAAGATAGATGAGGATGGTTCCTGTTACTGACTCAACCTCGTTAAAAAATGAATTAGGTACGAGGAAATTTCTTTTATTGAGTCAACCTCGTTAAAACATGAATCAATAGCTTGTGAGGAAAATTCCTTTTACTGTGTCAACCTCGTTAAAAAATGAATCAGTGAGTCCGAGGACAGTTCTTTTCCTGTTTCAACCTCGTTAAAAAATGAATCAGTTAGTTAAGAGCATAGTTCCTTTTCTTGTGTCAAGCTCGTTTAAAAAATGAAACAAGCTTCCCTGAGGAGAGTTCCTTTTACTGCGTCAACCTCATTAAAAAATGAATCAGTTGGCGATGAGGATAGTTCTTTTCCTGTGTCAACCTCATTAAAAAATGAATTAGTAGGTACATTTTAGAGAGTAGGTTATGTAGGTAGATTAGAAATAAGTAGTTTCCGAGGATAGTTCCTTTTACTGTGTCAACCTCGTTAAAAAATGAATCAGTGAGTGCGAGGATAGTTCCTTTTACTGTGTCAACCTCATTAAAAAATGAATCAGTGAGTCCGAAGAGAGTTCCCTTTACTGTGTCAACCTCATTAAAAAATGAATCAGTGGTCCGAGGATAGTTCCTTTTACTATGTCAACCTCGTTAAAAAATGAATCAGTGAGTGTGAGGATAGTTCCTTTTACTATGTCAACCTCGTTAAAAAATGAATCAGTCGGCGATGAGGACAGTTATTTTCCTGTGTCAACCTCGTTAAAAAATGAATCAGTAGGTTATATAGGTAGATTGTAGAAAGTAGATATGAGGATAGTTTCCTTTACGGTTTCAACCTCGTTAAAAAATGAAACATGTAGAAGAGGAAAGTTCCTTTTACTATGTCAACCTCGTTAAAAAATGAAACAGGTTGCCATGAGAATAGTTCTTTTCTTGTGTCAAGCTCATTAAAAAATGAAACAAATCCTCCCCTAATTGAGTCGAGTCTTTGACTAGATCTCGTAAATTTTAAGTCATACATTTATGTTAGTTTTGCATAATTTTCTTACAGTTTTAGGTCGGGTCTTTCATATGATCTCGTAAATGAACCTTCATTCCATCCAGCTATTAATTACCAGCAGTGCACTTAGTTGAATGAAATGAAGCCGGGGGGGCATGCGCTCTAGCAGTTACGCTTAGGGGGCATCAAGCACAGTTTTCTCTCTGTTTCAAGCTTGTGTAAAAATGAAACTACTCTGAAGCATAGTTTTTCTCTGTTTCAAGCTTTTGAAAAAATGAAACCTATCTTGAGTCAATTTTGGTTACTTTCAAGACTCGTTAAACTCATGAAAATCCCGAGATTATTTTTCTATCTTTCATTCTCGTAAAACACATGAAAATGCTGAGTTCTTTCTGTCTTTTCCTGCTCGTTAATTAAATTGAAAGTCAGCTACATGAGTACATTTTTATCCCTTTTTCGAACTCGTTAAAACTTACGAAAAAGCGAAACCCTGGAGTCCTCTTTTAAGCCCTTTTCAGACTCTCTAAACATGAAAAGATTGCCGAGTACTTGATTATTCGAACTCGTTAAAGTAAATGAATGATCGTCCCTTTAGTATAAGTTTACCCCTTTTACGGACTGAAATGGACTATTTACGAAAAAGGTATACGTTGACTAATTACAGTCAATAGAGTTCTCTCCCGCATTATTTTATCCCTTTTCAGGCTCGAGAGACTAAATTTACGAAAAATTACACTCATGGAGTTTTCTTAAGTTTTTTCTTCTGACTCCCTAAAATTGAAATACACCGAGTTTCTCCTATACTGGACTCGTTAAAATTTAACAGTAAAGGACCTGTTTAATTTTCAACAGGAACGAACCACTCCTTCTTAGGGTTCGAATCTTAAACTAAGTTGGACTCATCCGAAGGATGAGATTATAAACAAGCAAATGTTATCCTCCTCAAGCTTGTCAAAAATAAAGAGGTACTTGCTAGAAATGGTGGGGAAAAAGAGAGGAAAATGGGCGTGTCTGTTGTATTTTGATTCTTCGAAAATTCAGTCAACCACTCTTGAACACGACACTTTCATTCACCTGGGTTGGGAAATCCTTTGCCTAATAGTTAATCAAACCTCATTGAAAGTTTTCATCCGGTTTCTGGGTATTAGCTTTGGGTCAATTGTCACCAAGCCATCTACAGTGTCATTATGTGTTCAAGAGGATATTTCAAATAAACCATTCATCTGTAAAATATCTGTCATCCATTTTGACCATCCCTGAGTCATTCCTTGCCAATATATTTTCAAAACTTGATCTATGATTTTGTGTTATGGGCTTGCCTACGATGGATCACTTTCTATCGATGACAACTCATTATCTGGGAAGTTTATCTAGAAATCGTCAATACCTTGAAATCTGCATGCCTTAATGGCAAGTTTCTCGCTTTCGACAACGGGTTACATCATCGACCTTCGATTGAATGATTCCATGAAATGTTCGACTTCAGCTCATTCATTCACATTTCATGGATTGTACTGGGTACTTTGAGAGCCATTGACATTATTGGTGGTTACTCTCACACTTGTTAACAGTTTACATCATTGATTGGTAATCAAGTGGTTTCTACCATGTTTGACTTCGACACATTCATTCACATGGATAGAATCGTACTAGTTCGAGATACATAAATCAAGACCCTGGATCTAGTTTCTATCATCCAAGCTGCGAGGAATTTTATTGTCATTTATACAGTGCACTATATATAAACAGATGGCTGCACCCATACTGTGTCTACACATGTCTATACTGTGATGTACTCAAAATCATTCCTGTATCAGAACAGTTTGAATTAGTTAGTTTTGATCTGAGTATGGGAATGCCTACCTCAGCGATGATATATATATATATATTTTGCATTGAATGTTTTTACAAGTTCCGACTGGGGTGACCAAAGGATGATCCTTGAAATGATAAAGTATTGCACTCTTCATATATGATAGATTTCAGCATCATCTATTCCAGACTTTGCACTTTAAGGGGCAATCTATTACACAAAAAATTGTCACCTTGACATTCTGCTAACTGTATGAGCTCATTATCACTCAAACTTCTCCCTTTGCAAGTCTAACATATCATTTCCTCATGTCAAGCCTTGAAAATCAGAGAAATGTTCCTAAAGTATCCTAAACTTTGGTATCGCACTTTCTGGCTATCTTGCTTGCGGTCCCACACCCAATGTTCAGCTATCCTGCGTACCTGAACGCACTTTATCTTTGTTATAGGTGCAGACCCCTATAAGATAAAAAAGGAGCAAGTAAATTCCAAAAATCTCAATAAAAGTAAATTCTGGAAGCTTCTAGAATGGATCTTGCGGTGGCAGAACCGCTCTTGTGAGGTGCATGAATCCCTTACCTTATGGAGCTAACCCCTTGATGTGAGGAGCTTATCCCTTTGAAGGAGGATTCTATCCCTTCATAGTTGGAATAGAAAACCTCCTCTTTTCCTATATAAAAAGAGGCATTGGGTAGCCTCAAAGGGAGGTCAAGCTTAATAAGATTTAAGGTTAAGTGCTATTGAGATTTAGACTCAATTAACTAAGACTTTCGTGAGGAGAGATTACATACCTATATTTATCTTGGTTGGAGGAGTACAGAGCTTATCAAAGTAAAGGAGACTCCTTCTTCGGACCCCGGAAAGTCCTGTGCAACATCAAGGCTCAGGTTGTAAGGATTTTCTTCTTTTGAAATTAATACAAATATACTCATTTTTCTCAATAAGCTTTCAATCAATGGTTTATTTCATAGATTCCTCGATCACTATGATAAGCATGGTTTATGATGATTTCTATACAGGTGCTATGTAATATTTTGCTTGTTTGTGACTGCAGGTTTATGAGGAAAAATCCTTCAAGTGCGCGAGAGACAATAACGACTTCAAACAAGCACTGGACAAATGGTAAGTCCTTAACACCTCTATAGAGATTTTCATGGATCATATATGCTTAGAGAAATATTAGTCTATTTGGCTGTTTGTTGCTAGATAATTTTAGTACTAGGGAGATCGGTCTTATCCGCAAGACGGATTTATTCGCCAACAAGGCCCCTTTTGCAAGCACACACTTAACAATATAAGGGCCATGCCACATTGGTTCAAATTTACCAGCGCCTAGTTTATCGTGAGCTTGATCGTATACTAAGAATAGGTCACCTTATGAATAGATATGATGGTTAACACCTTGATCATATTGTGCCTTAACATTTTTTTTATGAGCTTCAGCAGCTAATGTAGTGGTGCAGTGAGTCTCATCTAACTGTGTTAAGTATAAGAAGCATTTTTCCTCTTCATAGGCAACTGTTAATAACTTAATGGCTAGTTTGAGCGATGAAATTTCACATTCAATGGGTAGAATAGCTTCTAAAGTGTAAATGAGTTGAAAATGAGTAAACCCTATAGATGCTTTTGTGGAGGTACAGTATTCCCACAGTGCGAAAAAATTCATGGTGTGCCAATTCGATTTATGAATTCCTAAAATTCGTTTAATCATATTGGTTAAAATTTGTTTACAACCTCAACTTGGCCATTGGCCTGTGGGTAATACGGTGTGGAATTATCATGGCGTAGGCTGAAATGAGTGGAAAGTTCAATCATCATAATGTTTTGAAAGTGGCTACCATGGTCCATAACGATGGCTTGAGGGACACTGAACCTAGCAATGACATGATTGAATATGAAAATAGCTACAGTTTCATTTTCAGCCTTAAATGTAGGCATCGCCTTGTTCCATTTGGTAAAGTAATCTATAGCGAGAATAATATACCCATGCCCCCCACTCGAGTGAGGGTTACATGTATCAAAATCGATGCCCCATTTTTCAAATGGAATGACATATATGATTGGGTGATGAGGAGAGGGAGATGCACACATCTTTCGATAAAAAATATGACAATTATGACATTTTCTAATAGCAAGGATACAATCTTTGAAGAGTGACGACCAGAAATAGCTAGTGCACAATATCTTTTGGGTCGTGGAAAACTCATACATATGACCAACACATGCTCCATAATGGTAGTCATTTAAAACTCTTTCAGCTTCTTCACGAGTTAACCAACACTGAAAAATTAAATCGACACCACAACGGTAAAGAGTGTTGCCAACAATATTGTATTGTTAATACTGGTATCGAATCCTATGTCGATTAGAGTGTGAAATTTCAAGCGGAAAGGTTTGGATTTGAAGATATATAATGATATATTTATACCAAGGATCCAATAGCTGATCAAAAACAAATATTCATTGGGAATATGGTCTTCTGCCACAGTTTCAGATTCAGTATAGGGAAATTCAAACATAAGTTCAATAAAGACTAGTGATTTCTTAGATTTGGATTTTTCAAATTCCAAATCTAACTCTTGTAGGATAACTATCAACTTAGAGTATTTCCCCCCAAGCAATTATTTCATCAAAATGTACATCACAGGGTTGCAGTGAGATATCATAGTTGTTTTGTGTAACAATATGTAGTGACAGAATATTTGGACAACTTGAACGACTTCCAAGGCCAATTTCTCCACATGCGAATACTTGATCTCTATCAACGCAAGGTTCCAAATTAAGTAATAAATAACATGTTCATTTTTGGAGTCATCCTCTTGAACTAAAACCATTCCATTGGTGGAATCAGACGCAGTTAAATACAAAAACTAATATCAGTAATAATCAGGTGGATGCAACAATGGTGCATGGGTCAACACATGTTTAAGTGCATCAAAATATTTATTGGTAAGCTCATCTCAAATAAAAGGAAAATCTTATTTTAATAACCGAGTGAAACCTTTAGTTAAATCTACATAGTTTGAGATAAAATGATGTAGAAAGTTTGCTCTCCCTTCCAAACTCTGGAGTTGGCGAAGAGTATAAGGAGGAGGTAAATTGACAATGGCCTCAACCTTCAAAGGGTCGACACGAATGCCTTCTTTAGAGACAATGAAACCAAGAAATCATTCTGATTGTACATGTTAGCGTCAGTATTTTCATACTTCCACCAGGGATCAAAACACATTTGCATGTGCATCTTAGGTGTCCCATTCTGAAGAAATTTTCAATAATTCCATTAGGTCATGATATAAAATTGTTCCACTGGTGGTTGTCCTTGTCAAGTCTGCGTTTCAAAGTTGTTCTCCACAGGATTTTTAGTGCAAATCATGTTCCAAGTGTGTTCATCAGAAGGAGCCCGAAAAGAGATTTCCAACGGTATATCACACTCCCAAAACTGAATTTTGGACTGGATGATATGCCCAAATGAATTAAGCACAACTCTACCCCTTTTCTCCATTTTCCCCTTTAACTTTATTATTTTTCCTTTTTATATAATTTTTGGCCTTTACCGAAAAATTCCTTGTTCCTTTGAAATTGCCGCATCCTACAAACCTCCGATGCGATTGACCCTGATACCTCTGATCCGATCGCACCATCACAACACGACATAACACTTAACCTTCCTCCCCTTCTCGTCGATGCGATCATCGCCATCGTTCATCGCATCACAAAGTCATCACATCATCGCATCGCAAACTTCGTAGATCTTAAGCATTTGACCCGGCTCTTCCAACCTCCCGATGCGATTAATCGCATATCGCCCATCGCAATCGGCATTTCCCACCGCACTTCGCTCCCACACTCCCGGCATCGCCGATACGATGAATCGCATTGCGCAATTGGTGATTCCCACAACATTTAACTTCAACCTCGCTCCCCTTCTGCTGCGATTTGCGATTGCGATTTTCCCTGGGTCCCACCTAAAATCCCTTCTTCCTTTTCAAAAGAAAAGGGTTTTTCTTCGTGTAAAAGCAGAAATTTCATTTCATATTTGTTTTAAAAGAATTTCTTCCGCCCTCCTCTATAGCTCCCTTATCCTTGGTCTATACTCCATCACCATCACATATCACGATTTCTCCGCTCAAGTTATGCCCACCCCTTCCGCTGCGATTTGCGATTGCGATTTCTCCCGGTCCCACCAAATCTTTCCTCCCTTTCCACTCATTCCACTTCTCCTCTGCACCATTTTACACTATCACATCACATCGCTCCATTATGCAATGCACCCTCCCCCCTTCCCATGTGATTTGCGATTGCAATTTGGGCCCACCATCCTTCCTTTCTGATCCGGATTTTATGCAGGAACGCAACAGAATACAGAAATAACCATGAACATAGAGATGCAGCGGAAATAATGCTTCATTTCATTAATATCAAATAACAGAAATATGCTTACAGGCATAATGGAAATAAAATAGCTAGGGTGCTGTAGCGAATCTCTGAGAGAAGAGATGATGGCTACGTACCTTCCGAATCGTGTCAATGAGGCTCGAGGGCCCATTTATTATTGAGAAACAATGGAGAACCCTAAACATCCAAAAACCTAACCCTAGGAGATGAAGCGCCAAAACTATGGGCCCCGTTTGGGTAAATTGGTGTTTCAACTTCCCAGGGACGTAACTTTGGCATACTATCTCCGTTTGACGCACATGATACATCATTAGAAAGATCTATCCGAGGACTACAACTTTTGTGACGATTTGATGATCAAATCGCAACAAATCTCATACCCAAAAAACGTCGTTTAGGGCCTCAAAACGGCTCCGGAAGTTCAGGACCCGAAAATTGCTAAAAATAGTAAGTTTTGTTGCAACTTGAAAATTGAAAGAACTGAAGATAGGGGTTCAAATGGAATAGGTGGGTGGCCACCAATATCCACCTGGATCATTAAGCCCCCAAAACGGCTCCGAGAGTGGAGGACCCGAAAACCTGCTAAAAATAGTAAGTTGTGCTGAAGGTGAAAATCTGCAAGAATTGATGGTGCTGGTCCAAATGGAATAGGTGGGTGGCCACCGATATCCACCTGGATCACTTTCACTCTTTTCAATATATAAAAAAAGGGGATTTTTCCAAAGGCATTTTTCTTCGGCAAAAGGGTTTTTTCTTCAAGATTAAAGGAAAAGACATTCTATTTTGGGCCGTGAGCCATTATGAAACATAGAGATCATTACAAAGTTTATCCTGGAACGACATCAATGATAAAAGAGGGGAATCGGTTCCAAATTTTTCTTTCTTCTCCTTTGTTTGAGTAACTGTAACAGCAAATCCTCGAGATGGTCAAAATGTATTGTTTCTTCTATTTTTTAGAGGCATTCTGTTGGTCTCTTTCCTATATTCAGATTTTAGTTTCTGGGCAGGTGAAACAACTCCTCCTTCTATGGATCCGCCCCCCTTGAAACTGATCTATTTAATGTAGTTTTTCATCATTTTTAAAGGGGGGAAAAAAAGGTGGAATAAGTTGGAATCATTGAGGACGCTCTGCACTCCATTTTGTAATATTTTGGCAGGGAATTAATAAAGAAATGCAACACTGATTTATGGGATCCCTGTGGTATGGATTTTAGCACTGTTCTTTCCTTTGTGATCAATTGTTAATTTTTATGTTCGTCATTCATTCATTCATATTTCTGTTTGGATGTTTTCAAGATAGATAGGTAGAATCCATTGTATAATGCTCTGCCTTGGGAAAATCATTCAATACTTTATGTTTTCTACTGTTTGAAGAGGATCCATCTCCTATGCCCTTTTCAACTTCTCACCAGTCTTACACATTCCATCATTATTAAAAATGAAGTTGTTAAAATACCCACCTACCTTGCCCCATAGAATACCCTGTATCTCTAATTTAATTCCCCAGATTCAAACCGCCTAGCCCCATCTGATCCATACAACCCAAAAAATTTGATAAAACATTTCGAGCTACTATACCTAGCTTAAAATCAATTTTTAGTTACACTTCATTGAAACATTTTTCACGAAGAGAGCCCTCTCCTAACCTTGTAGGGCTAGCTACAAGGCTGAGCGTGGTTTGAGGTTACCCTGATTTTCCTTTCTTCAGCCTGAGGTTCAAATTAGGTGCTAACAAGACACAAAATACCCATTTGTGTGGATTCAAATGAATATTGTAATGCCTACATCACATAAATGGCACGTAAATGTGTAGGATGATCTTGTATGCACAAATAATGAGCAGGTAAGTCAACCAAGTAGGGTTGCACAATGTGTTTGATGTCGTGAAATGCGTAAGACATAGCTCGTTGAAAAGTTGCGCCAACGTTTTTCAGTTCAAAAGTTAATTTATAATATGCAAATGTCCCTCATGGAATATATTTCTTTGATTTTAACAAGAAAATCCATCCATAAATGAAAATATTTCTTTTCCGGCACAATCACCAAGAATTTCATCGATGTAAGGGGTGGGATAGTTGTCTTTAGGACAAGCCCTAGTAATATTGCTATAATCGACACATACATTGATAGTTCCTTGTTTCTTGGTTACTAGAACTATGTTAGATACCTAATGCATCAATGGAATAGGATAAATGAATCCTGCACGAAGTAATTTTTCAACTTTAGCTTTAATAGAAACAACTTTTCATGGATTTATTATACGTAATATTTGTCTAATAGTTTTAGCATCTGAGTATGTATTAATTTCGTGAATCACAATCTGAGGATTAATTCCTGAAATTTCTTCGTAAGACCAAGAAAAAATGTCTCAGAATTCCTGAAATAGGGATTTGTACATGTTAATTTCGTCAATTGAGCATGAAGCACCTATATGAATGTTTTCAGTTATTCCTGGTTTGATTGATATGTCAATTGGAATTGTTACGGAAATATTTCCTAAATTTGTCTCAGAATCCGAATGAAGGATTGACATAGGATTTTGAGGTTCCTTAACATAGTCAATCAGAAAGATCGTTGAAAATTCATTTTCAACTCTATCAAGGTCTGGTAGAAAAAAGGATTGACGATGAAGATCGTCCCAAGGTAATTCATCCAATGACAAAATTTCTTGAACATTTTTATCACTCAAAAATATGCGTTGAAAGGGATTAGAAAAAGATGTTGTGGTTGAACTTGGTAGAGAAGAAGACTCAACACTGACCACATTCACTTGATCAATATCGATTGATAAAATTTCAAAAGGAGATTGCACTGTGTTGTGACCAGCAACAACCCCCCTTTTTATTTAATATTAGTATTAATACTAAATAAATGAGGACCCTTAATTTAAAATCCTAAAAAATCAATTAGGATTTGTTTGCCTTTTCAAATAAAACTTTCTATCATAAACCTAATCCCCTAGAAAGAATATTAAGAAACACTCAAGTTTATGATAGATTATAATAAAATTGCTCTTTAAACAAGATAGCGCATCCATAACAAAATGGTATAAATCTTTTATAAAACGCATTGGTCGCAGATCGCATAGCGCAGAAAACAGAAATGATTAATGAATATCTTTTGCGCTCTTTTCAATTATGCGCTTTTGCGATTTTGCGATATGCGCTTTTGCGATTTTGCGATATGCGCTTTTGCGCTATTGTGCAATTTCCGCTTTTGCGCTATTTTCATAAATGTGATGACTTCATTTTGCGATATTGCGACATTGCGATATTGCGATATTGCGCAGAAAATCGCAGATCGCAATGTCGTAGATTTATGTAGGCGCGCTATCCCAAGGAAATCTTCCCATATGTCAAATCCGTTATGCGCTTTAATGATTAAATTAAATGATTGGATTGATTATTAATGGGAAATGAGATTGTGTTTGGATTGAAAGTCGTTTCACAATTAAAATATTATATTTCATCCGCTTTCACATTTATAACAGTCTCATCACCATTCTTATACCATTACTCTCATTTACTCGTAAAACGCAAGCATGAAGGGGCAAACGTCTATACAAAGCTTCCGCTAAACACTATGGGTAAGAAGGAGAAGAGCTCAAATTCTGAAAACAAAGAAATGGCTTCGCTATATGCAGACACCGCTTGTAACAAGGATGTCGGTATATCCACTTGGGAAGGAATGTATAATCTGTTAAAAGAAGAAAACCCTGTGGTGATAAAAGTTGCAGCTACAACAGGTTCAAAGAATACGTCTGAAGCAACCCTTAAGAGACTTGGCTTGCTCATTTCTGCATAGAATAGCAGCAAGGCCAAGGATTCTCCCATATACAGACATGGTGAGATGGGTGCTGGATAGCATAGATATTTCAGACAGACAATTCAGAACTCCATCTGAAGAGCTAATCGGGTCATTCACCATAGAAGATCTGAGATTAATGTATAAGTTGCCAGAACCTCAGGTGACTTTCAACAAACAATTTATGGAAGATTTTGCCAGAGAACATGCAAATTTGGCAGAATGCACAAAGGAGTGGACCAAAAGAAGTGAACCATTGAAGAAAAACAAACAAGGTATGTACAACACGGGTTCACTTACCTCTCCTTATTGTTTTACTGCTGCCATGTTATGCAGGCTTTTTGGAAAGCCTGACATAAATATGATATTACCCGAATGGCTTCCTTTGTTGAATGCGGCTGTTAATTCTACAATTGTAGACTGGGCCAAAATCCTATCTGATAATCTCACCACTGCTATTTTTCAATACCGGTTTAAACGAAATTTTTCTCAGCGGGTTTATCCGCCTTTTTATTTATCTGCTTATGTCATGGACGCCATCTGCTATGTCTCTAAATTCCAAGTGATGGGCTGGAAATGGACTATCCACGATCTTTTTCCCATTCATGTGTACCATAAAGAACTATGGGAGTCTAAGTTTGTCCCCCATTTTTACCAAATTTGTCATGGAATAATGATGCCATTGTACAAAACGTTGTATAATAAGGATTCCCCAAGGTTATCCTCAGAAACAGAGGTTGATATTCTCCCCGTCGCGAGATGGTTTGGAGAAGAATTGTTCACCTATATTAGGGTTTTTGGAATTTATGCTTCTCCCCATGTGTTACCCCTATATGTTCCAGATAGACTTGTAGCTCGGGAAATTGCTTATCAGACCTGTGGCCAGGGAGGTATAACAAAAGATTTAAAAGAGAAGAAAAAGAGCATTTGGCCACAATTTCCTGTAAAATGTGGAACATTTTCACTGTTTGATATTGGTCATGCATTTCAAGAGATAGGCAACATTACATGCCTACAACTGTTCAAGTTTTCGAGAAGGTTATTCGACCCAAATGATATTGTTAAGAATTTTACCAATGCAATCAAAGTAAGGGAATTTTCCGGGGAACAGGATCTTTTTGATGATATGTTCCAAGCAAGAAATTCATTCAAAGAAGTTTTTAATTCAGCTCAAGCTCAGCTATCTCCAAAGGAATTTCAGGAATTCAAGCTTTACAGAGAAAGAAGACTAATTCTTATTCCTTTGGATAATCTACGCTTAGAGCCCGCAAGGGAGCAAACTACTAGTGTTAGTCTTAACGGCAGTTCAAGTACAGGTAAATCTAAATCAAAATCTGACAGAGATTCTGAACACTCCAATAAGTCTAAAGAAAAGGAAGATAAAATGGAAGAATCCATTAAAGATTCTACACAATCTAAAGAACTTACTCAACAGCAAATTTTGACTTCTCAACAAACAAATCCTCCTCCAACCAATGTACAGCAACGGCCAGTCACCATTGAGTTAGACAAAGAATGGGAAACCTTTAACCAATTGATTAATGTAGAAGGACATAATGTACAGACCCCTGTCCAGACAACCAAAGTTTTGAACACAGGAACAAGCAGCACAGTCGCAGTGACAGAGCACATACCAATCACACCCTCCTCTGAAATTGTACTTAATGTAGAGGACATTCCTCCTCTGGATGTATTCTACAGCCAAAAATACAAAGCAGTAGTGAAGAGACAGAGAAAAAAGAGAAAAATAAAAAGTGCAATTGCTACTGAAGCAGAACAAGTAGATGTTTTGTGGAAAGATCCTGCCACAGAGCCTACTCATAATCTCACTAAGTTATCTCAAATAACAGGAGCTTATGCTTTTGCAACAATTGATAAAGCAGTTGAGATACAACTTTTGTTGAATGAAAAAGAAGAACAGGTAAAAGCTCTGCAACAGCAATTGCAACAGGTACAGGCCAATAAGGAAGCACAATTGAAACTTGAAGAGTTACAACAACAACTTCAAGAAATGCAAATAGGACATCAAAAAAGCCTGGCCGATAAAGACAAACAAATACAAGACACCAATATCAAAGATAAAGATGATCCTAAGCTTCCTTAATTCATTTCGTAAACCATCTCTTTGAACAATCAACTACCGCAACAAGAGGAAGTTTTCGCCAAAAAATACCGCAATGGAATTCTTTGTGCCAAGAGAGCGAGCAATCACAAATCGCGTCGACGAAGGAAATGATTATGATTTGATTAGCGAAAATATCGCGATGATCTGTATGGAAAAAGAAGGTAAGAAGGCGTATGTCGTGGGTGCACCCATCGCTAATGAAACTGCTAAAGAAATGTCACTAAATCGGGATGTACAAATTGTATGAAGAAAAGGCAGCAGAGGAGGCGGCTACAGTGGCAAACACTCTCACTGATTGTGTAAATGACAATTTACACAAAGATAATTTGATCCCAGATACTGTTCCAGGATATCTCCCGCAGGCAAATCAACTGCAAACAGAATGGAGGCAAAAGGCAGAAGAAAGAGAAAAATCCATCCAAGGTCTGACAAGATTGAATTGGGACTCATACTGGATGTACTTGGTGAAGCCACACAGTCAACACAGTGCGCTCAATTGTATCATCAATTCTAAAGAGAAGATTGCTCCTACGCTTGCCGACTCTGTCTTTTCAGGACAGTTGAATTCTGAAGTCGGTCAACCGCATCTTCTCAAAACTATGCTAGATGCCTTCAAGTTTAAAGATCAAATTCATAGATAGATAGATTTAGTTTTAATTTCACTGTATTTTAGCCTAGGAAAAGGACGGTCATTGAACCGAATCCTTAATTTTTGTAATAAACTATTTTTAGATTTAGCTAAGTAGTATTTAAACCCCTCTCATGCATTTAGAGAGGGGTCCTAGATCTTAATATTTTTGGACTTGGAGATTGCATTTCTGTACTCCATTGTCTTATATATATTTTAAAAAGGATCACATCTAGTGATTTTCATGCGAAATTATCTTTGAAGTGTTGCATTTCTGTACCTTGGAATTTGATTTTGCATCATAGTTACTGGATAGAGTATCGGATTGCATTTGAAAGTCCTCAAGATGAACAAGGTATTTCTATCTGTTCACTGTTGATTTCTTTTGTCTTATGATATTCGTTTTAAAATTTCTATCATTTATATGTATATTTTTTTTCACAACGCTTCCTTTTATATATCATTTCTGAGTATAATTGAAACGTTATTTTTCATAGTTACATGTAAATGGTATACAATGATGAATGAAATATGTTAATATAACTCTGTTTAATTTCTTTAACAGAGTTATCTTTATTTGTTTCTGCACATTTCAATTTAATTAATAATACATTTTCATGGTTATTGTTGAATTGGAACAATCTTAAGTTGTATTCACATATAATTACCCGGGTTAGTGTTAGAATTTCTTTATCAGTATTTAGCTTAAATTATATATTTTTACTTCAGTTATTTTAGTCCCATTTCCACCCATCCAATCCAATCCATTTAGTTACAAGGAAACTGGTCCTTTAAATCCAGTCGGAGCCACCATACCAAACGGAAAAGGAGTTATCTTAAGGTCCCGACCGGGTGGTTTTCCCCGATGTTTGAAGCAGAGATTTTCTGGGCTTCAACATTTTTGGCGCTAGAAGGAGGGCCTGAGCTATGAATGGCAAGTAAATCTCTATCCACAAGCCATTCTGAGAGCAAAACACCCTCATTAACTTCTTCAATTTCTTCTGAAATTTAAAATCCTAGAGAAGAAAGTGCAGAAAATATTCAAACACCCACTACCAAAATCTCAAAACATTCAGACAAATAACATCCTAAGTCTCCTGAAGTTCAAGATCTAATTCATAAATTGAAAGGATTCTCATTATCTCTTGAAGAGTCTGAAATATCTGAAGGTAGTGTAACTTCAAAATTTATTCCTTCTAAACCTCTTACTAGGTTGCAAAGTGAAAAACTTGGTATTTCTCCGAAAGAATTTCATTTACCTAGTAAGGGCAAAACAAAAAGAATTCAATCGGAAACAGAAAGTGATACAAGTTCATCATCTTATATTCAATCACCTGTTTCCAAAACCACAACTCAACAAAGTGCAGTTGTTTCATCATCTTCTCCTCAATCCTCATCAATCTCAACATCATCTATTCCAACCACTTCTATTCAAATACCACCAGTTTCGACTATTTCTCCAATAGTCGTCCCAATAATGGCACAGAGACCATGGTCTACTCCAGGAGCAGTCAACATGGCTGCACCTTTACATGATTTACCAGACAATCCTGGAAAATGGCTTCCAAAGTTTAGCCCAGATCTTAACATTCAAGCTGAAGAACATATCAATAACTTTATGTTGGCTATTAATTTGAATGGAGTCATACACGAAGATGTTGTAGTTATATTATTCCCATATACTCTTCAGGGAGTAGCAGGATCATGGTACTTTTCATTACCATCAGGATCCATAACGAGTTGGGACATTTTTGCAGATCATTTTTTGACCAAATTTGGAGATGACCGATCAATTGCAACTTTACTCAATGATCTCTCAAATTTGAAGATAGAACCCAAGGAACCTATAAAAGAATTCAATGCTAGATTCAACAAAGTCTTGAACAAAATTCATATAGATTCACAACTCAGTGAACAAGTTAGAATTGAATGGTATATAACTGCCTTACCCTCAAACATAGCAATTTTCGTAGACAGAGCTGCAAAGCCTACATTAGCTGAGAATATGAAAGAAGCTATTGAAGTGGAAAAACGTATCACTTCTCTGGAAAAGAAAAATGCTATTGAAGAAAGGAAATCAAAGAAGGTCAGCTTCAGAGATGATTCAAAGAAAAAGGCAAAGATCCATACGACATGGAAGGTTTACAGAAAGTTCTTAAAACCATGTCAAATGAAATGGTTGAAATTAAAAAACAAGTGGCTGAAACTTCTACCAAGAAACCATTCCGAAATTTCAGAAGAAACCAAGTTGAATCTAAACCTCCTAATGCAATCTCTAATGCAGAATCAGAAGAAAAGGAAGAAGAAGAAGATACATCTATAGTATTAGATCAAGAAGACGAAAATGAAGAAATAGCTGAATTGAATGGAATGTGGGATTTTATTCTCCCTAATTCTGATAATGAAGAAGCTATGCCTGTAAGTACTAGGATTAAATCTACAGCAGAACCAGTGCAAACAGTTCCTAAAAATAAAATTACAACTCCAAGTACCAAAGACAAACCCACTGTGAAGAAAACTTCTCCATTACCTACTCAAAATCAACCATCCTCTTCTAATCCTCTCACATCAACATCGAAAACTTTAGTAGTGTCAGATCCTATGGAATACAATATTGTCGAAGACATGAAAAAGATCAAAGCCAACATTTCCTTACATGAACTCAGCAAACTAAAACACTAGCAAAAGTTTCTATTGAAAGAATTAAATGCTACACCAATTGATCCTTTACCAAGCGGTGTAGTTGCAAAAGCAGCGAGAGGAACTGGTAAGCCACCAGATAAGGTAGATGCTACTGATACTGTGCTCATTGGGGAAAAGTCAAATTCTAAAACTCCTCCTTTTCTTTTGACTTATGAGATGTACAATAAAAATCTGCACAATTGTTTGATTGATTCTGGAGCTTCCTCCAATATAATGCCTACTTCTGTCTGTGCCAAATTGAATATTGAACCACAGAAATCAGTAGTTCATATCGTTCAGTTGGATCGCTCTAAAGTCCAAGTGGTAGGAGAAATCAATTCAGTTACTATCAGATTAGCCTCAGATCCTAGGATTGTCCAAAGAATTGATATTTTGATTGCTGATATTCCTGAATTCTATGGATTAATTTTGAGCAGGGACTGGTCTGCGAAACTTAACGGTTATATCTCAATCGATTATTCACACATGTGGCTTCCCTACAAAGGAAAACCAAATCAAAGCAAAATTGAACGAAAAAAACATATGATGCACACTGTCACTGAATTTGAACAACCTAATGAACCTGTAGCATTCAACAACAATATTCTTGGAGGTTATTCTGCTGAATCATTTCTTGGAAATTTCAAGGCTCCTCAATCACCTTTTTCTGTAAATACTTTTGTTTCTCAGATAGAAATTTTTTCACAATCTGATACTTCCAGAATTGTAAATATTTCTGATGTAATTGTAGATAAGCCAATAGATAAGTCTTTATTTTGGTCATTATATTTTGATGGATCGAAGTATAGTGATGGAGCTGGAGCTGGATGCATCTTAATTGATCCAAATGGGGAGAAAACCATGCTGTCATGTAGATTAGAATTTGAGTGTACTAACAATACCGCAGAATATGAAGCCTTGATTCAAGGACTTTATAAAGCTATAGGGTTAGATGTTAAATACTTGAAAGTCTTTGGTGATTCCGAAATTGTCATTAAACAAGTTAGGAATACTATTCATTGCCTTTCAGGACATCTTAAACACTATCAAACCCTAGTACAAGACCTCACTACTCATTTTTTAGCATTCAATATTTCTCCTATTCCTAGGAATCAGAATACATCAGCTGACTTGTTAGCTAATGTTGCATCTAAACTCTTACCTGCTGAAGATTGCAGTCCTGATAGGTTTTCTGTAGAATTTATTTTTCGTCCATCTGTCCCAGATAATGTTACAAATTGGAGAGTATTCTATCATGATCAAGATATTCTAAATTTCATGACTTCAGAGAAATCATATGATGAGAAAATTATTGACGAAGATGATCATGATTTACAAATTGCTTCAAAAGGTAATGAAAACCCCATTCCAAAATTTGTTGTTAAATTAGAGGATTTATATGACATTAAAGACAAATTCAAGAAAGTCACTAATACTAAACTTCAAAGCTCTACCTTGAAGTTTGAATTAGTAAATCTTGGTTCTAATTCTAAACCTCAAAACGTTAACTTAGGACTCAATTTAACACCAGAGGAAAGGAATGCGTTCATTAAACTGTTGAACAAGTATAAAAACGTTTTTGCTTGGAATTATGATGATCTAAAAACGTATGATACTTCGGTTATTCAACATACAATTCCAATGCTTCCTGATATTAAACCTGTTCAACAGAAGTTGAGAAAGATCCATCCAAATCTCAAAATTCAAATCAAATCAGAACTTAATAAACTTTTAAAAGCCAAAATCATTTTTCCCGTCAGGCACTCCAATTGGGTTTCCAATATGGTACATGTAAGGAAGAAGAATGGTGATATAAGAATCTGTATTGATTTCAGAAATTTAAACAAGGCATGTTTAAAAGACAATTTCCCATTGCCAACCATGGAACAGATACTTCAAAAGGTAGCTGGTTTTGAACTTATGTCTTTTCTCGATGGATTTTCGAGCTATAATCAAGTTTTAGTTCATCCAGATGACAGATTGAAAACAACTTTCAGAACAAAATGGGGAATTATGCTTATCAGAAAATGCCTTTTGGTCTAATAAATGCAGGAGCAACTTTTCAAAGAGCCATGGATATAGCATTCAAAGGTCTGATCAATAAATCAGTTGTTGTTTATCTTGATGACATAACAGCATTTTCAAAAAAGAGAGTCAATCATCTAAATGTTTTAAAACAAATATTTGAAAGATGTAGAAGGTTTGGTATCTCCTTAAATCCAAAGAAATCTTTCTTTGCTTTAGATGAAGGGAAACTCTTAGGATTTGTTGTGTCAAAAGATGGTATATATATTGATCCAGATAGAGTGAAAGAAATTTATGATATTTCTTTACCACATAACAAAAAATCCATGCAATCATTTCTTGGACAGATTAATTTTGTTAAAAGATTTATTCCCGATTTTTCTTTAATTGTTTTACCTATGCAAAATATGATCAAGAAGAATTCAATATTCAAATGGGCGCATAAAGAAAAAGAAGCTTTTGATTCAATCAAACGAGCGATCATTAATGCACCAGCATTGAATACCCCGGATTTTTCTAAAGATTTTACTTTGTATACTCTGGCCACTGAAACATCCTATGCAGCCATTTTAACACAACTCAATGATCAAGAAATCGAAGCACCAATTTCTTTCTTTAGCTCAAATCTGCAAGGAGCTGAGCTTAATTATTCCGATGTTGAAAAACAAGCCTTTGCCGTGTTTAAATCAATCAAACATTTCAGACCTTTTCTCTTGAAAACACATACAAAAATCATTGTCCCATTCTCTGCAGTAAGGCAATTATTAATTCAAAAAGAAGTAGGAGAAAAGAGAGCTAACTGGGTAACAACCTTGAAAGAATATGATATTGATATTAAACCAGCTAAGATTATTAGAGGACAAGGTTTTTGCAGATTATTGGCAGGAGCTCATAACATACCAGGAAATCAAGATTCAAATCAAGATATTCAAGTAAGTCAGATAAATGTTACAGATTCCGGATCTCAGTATGCTGATCTTATCTATTACTTGAAAAATGGGTATGCTCCTTCTAATCTCAGCTATAAGAGTAAACGCGCTTTAAGGTTAAAGGCTATTAAATATGATATCATTGATAATGTGTTATTTAGAAAAAATTATGATTCAATTTTATTAAGATGTCTTGAAAAGACTGAAGCTGAAAAGGTTTTGTAGGAGTTGCATGATGGACCAGCAGGAGGTCATTTTCGAGACGATATCACAGCTCACAAAATAATTCGTGCTGGTTATTACTGGCCTACCATTTTTAAAGATACACATGATTATGTAAGGAAGTGCAGAATTTGTCAAACTGCAAATGGAAGACAAAGGAAACCATCTTTTCCTTTGCAACCAGTAACTATTGAGCAACCATTCGAACAATGGGGACTTGACATTATTGGTGAGATAGTACCTCATTCTTCCAAACAGCACAAGTACATCCTTACTGCAACTGATTACTTTACAAAGTGGGTAGAGGCAATCCCCTTGAAGGTAGCCAATTCTGATGCAATTATTGATTTCATAGATCAATTCATCATAACCAAGTTTGGAGTACCTCAAGCTCTTGTCTTTGATAATGCATCTTACTTCTCTGGAAATAGTTTAATTGAATTTGCAGTCAAAAGAGGTTTTAAATTAAAATATTCAGCAAATTATTATCCACAAGGTAATGGTTTGGCTGAATCTACTAATAAAAACCTTATCAAAATCATTAAAAGGACCGTTGATCAAAATCAAAAGAATTGGCACAAATCTTTAATCTTTGCGTTATGGGCTGATAGTATCACTGAAAAAGCTTCAATAGGGACTTCACCTTTCAATCTGGTTTATGGAAAAGAAGCTGTGATACCATCAAATTTAACTCTTCCATCATTAGCCCTAGTGCAGTTTATTGAAGAAAATCCCTCTTCATCCATTCAATTAAGATATGATCAAATCCTTAAATTAGAAGAAGATAGGGATAAAGAAAAAATTACTCATGAAAAACATCAACAACTTGTAAAATCTTCTTTTGATGCAATGTCTACCGGCTCAAAAATTTTGTCAATTGGTGATCTCGTTTTGAAATGGGATAAAGCACACGAAGAAAAAGGTAAACATACCAAATTTCAGAAAATGTGGCTTGGACCATTTCAGATCGTTGAGAAGATAAGCTCAAATACATTCATACTCCAAGATCTAACAGGTAAGAGAGAGTCTCTTCCTGTAAATGTGCTTATCTTGAAGAAATTCTTTTCATAAGGAGGTAACCCCTTCTTAAACTGTACATATTTCTTTTTGCAAAGTTTTTGATTGTTTTTGTTTCACAAATAAAGGTTGTTTATGAGTCTCTGATTGACTTTTTACTATTTTAAGAAAATTTCTTCGGAAAAATATTATAAATATTTATTTTGTGTAAATAAGAATTTTTAAAGTAATGATCGCAGTTTTTGAATAGTTTAAAATAAGATGCTAAACTTTGAAAGATTATTTCAATCATTTACATGATCTTTTGAAAACTTAAAAAAAATGTAAATCATTATAAGTTTATTAAGCAGAGAAAGGTTATCTATCAAAGTAAAGATTTTTTCAAATTTTTGGAACTCAAAAAATTCTGAAAGTTGTCATCCATTGATTCTTAAGGATAAAACTATTTCACCCCATCCATTTAAGTTGTGATTTTTTAGAATGTAATTCTAAGAAATTATACGAAAATTTTAAGAGATAAGAGGTCTCATTACGAGCCGACTTACCATGTTCATAAGGAGTAATAAAACTGACATTACCAATACTGCATACCAAAACAAGGTAATGGCTTATAAATATAAGACAAGGGGTCTCATCACGAGCCAGCTTATTCAGTTTAATTATAACTAGTGAATGGCATTGTTATTAACTGGCTGCCAAACCAGAACAATGGCTCTTAAAATAAAAATAAATAAAAGACAAAAACATGAGATAATAGGTCTTATGAATTTATCTTTTTAAAAGTCATGATTTTAGTTGGATGGGACAATGAATGGTTAATGGTTTAAAGGTAACCCTGTCGAGACTATGAACATTTGCTGGCAGTAGAGGCAATACCTATGGCAATAGAGTATATTATAAAACCAAAACTTGGAGAGATCCACTTACTTCATTATTAACACCAATCAAAGCTTGAGATAACCCAAAATGTTTTTATTTCTTAAGTATTTAGAAAGAAATTATGAAATGATTTTTATTTCTTTTTCATAGTTACATTTTATTTGAATTATCCAAAGATAGTTTTCATTATCTTTAAAAACCTTTACTTACTAAAGATAGAATGTTCATTTTATTTTTTCAGAGATGACTGTTTCTTTCAGTGAATCGCCAATTGTTTTGACCAGCAACAACCCCCCTTTTTATTTAATATTAGTAATAATACTAAATAAATGAGGACCCTTAATTTAAAATCCAAAAAAATCAATTAGGATTTGTTTGCCTTTTCAAATAAAACTTTCTATCATAAACCTAATCCCCTAGAAAGAATATTAATAAACACTTAAGTTTATGATAGATTATAATAAAATTGCTCTTTAAACAAGATAGCGCATCCATAACAAAATGGTATAAATCTTTTATAAAATGCATTGGTCGCAGATCACATAGCGCAGAAAACAGAAATGATTAATGAATATCTTTTGCGTCTTTTCAATTATGCGCTTTTGCGATTTTTCGATATGCACTTTTGCAATTTTGCGATATGCGCTTTTGCGCTATTGTGCAATTTCCGATTTTGCGCTATTTTCATAAATGCGATGACTTCATTTTGCGATATTGCGACATTGTGATATTGCGATATTGCGATATTGCGCAGCAAATCACAAATTGCAATGTCGCAGATTCATGTAGGCGCGCTATCCCAAGGCAATCTTCCCATATGTCAAATCCGTTATGCGCTTTAATGATTAAATTAAATGATTGGATTGATTATTAATGGAAAATGAGATTGTGTTTGGATTGAAAGTCGTTTCACAATTAAAATATTATATTTCATCCGCTTTCACATTTATAACAGTCTAATCACCTTTCTTATACCATTACTCTCATTTACTCGTAAAACGCAGGCACGAAGGAGCAAACGTCTATACAAAGCTTCCGCTAAACACTATGGGTAAGAAGGAGAAGAGCTCAAATTCTGAAAACAAAGAAATGGCTTCGCTATATGCAGACACCGCCTGTAATAAGGATGCCGGTATATCCACTTGGGAAGGAATGTATAATCTGTTAGAAGAAGAAAACCCTGTGGTGATAAAAGTTGCAGCTACAGCAGGTTCAAAGAATACGTCTAAAGCAACCCTTAGAGACTTGGCTTGCTCATTTCTGCATAGAATAGCAGCAAGGCCAAGGATTCTCCCATATACAGACATGGTGAGATGGGTGCTGGATAGCACATATATTTCAGACAGACAATTCAGAACTCCATCTGAAGAGCTAATCGGGTCATTCACCATAGAAGATCTGAGATTAATGTATAAGCTGCCAGAACCTCAGGCGACTTTCAACAAGCAATTTATGGAAGATTTTGCCAAAGAACACTCAAATTTGGCAGAATGCACAAAGGAGTGGACCAAAAGAAGTGAACCATTGAAGAAGAACAAACAAGGTATGTACAGCACGGGTTCACTTACCTCTCCTTATTGTTTTACTGCTGCCATTTTATGCAGGCTTTTTGGAAAACCTGACATAAATATGATATTACCCGAATGGCTTCCTTTGTTAAATGCGGCTGTTAATTCTACAATTGTAGATTGGGCCAAAATCCTATCTGATAATCTCACCACTGCTATATTTCATTACCGGTCTAAATGAAATGTTTCCCAGCGGGTTTATCCGCCTTTTTATTTATCTGCTTATGTCATGGACGCCATCTGCTATGTCTCTAAATTCCCCGTGATGGGCTGGAAATGGACTATCCACGATCCTTTGCCCATTCATGTGTACCATAAAGAACTATGGGAGTCTAAGTTTGTCCCCCATTTTTACCAAATTTGTCATGGAATAATGCTGCCATTGTACAGAACATTGTATAATAAGGATGCCCCAAGGTTATGCTCAGAAACAGAGGTTGATATTCTCCCCGTCGCGAAATGGTTTGGAGAAGAATTTTTCACCTATATTAGGGTTTTTGGAAGTTATGCTTCTCCCCATGTTTTACCCTTATATGTTCCAGATAGACTTGTAGCTCGAGAAATTGCTTATCAGACCTGTGGCCAGGGAGGTATAACAAAAGATTTAAAAGAGAAGAAAAAGGGCATTTGGCCACAATTTCCTGTAAAATGTGGAACATTTTCACTGTTTGATATTGGTCATGCATTTCAAGAGATAGGCAACATTACATGCCTACAGCTGTTCAAGTTTTTGAGAAGGTTATTCGACCCAAATGATATTGTTAAGAATTTTACCAATGCAATCAAAGTAAGGGAATTTTCCGGGGAACAGGACCTTTTTGATGATATGTTCCAAGCAAGAAATTCATTCAAAGAAGTTTTTAATTCAGCTCAAGCTCAACTATCTCCAGAGGAATTTTAGGAATTCAAGCTTTACAGAGAAAGAAGACTAATTCCTATTCCTTTGGATAATCTACGCTTAGAGCCCGCAAGGGAGAAAACTCCTAGTGTTAGTCTTAACGACAGTTCAAGTACAGGTAAATCTAAATCAAAATCTGACAGAGATTCTGAACACTCCAATAAGTCTAAAGAAAAGGAAGATAAAATGGAAGAATCCATTAAAGACTCTGCACAATCAAAAGAACTTACTCAACAACAAATTTTGACTTCTCAATAGACAAATCCTCCTCCAACCAATGTACAGCAACAGCCAGTCACCATTGAGTTAGACAAAGAATGGGAAACCTTTAATCAATTGATTAATGTAGAAGGACAGAATGTACAGACCCCTGTCCAGACAACCAAAGTTTTGAGCACAGGAACAAGCAGCACAGCCGCAGTAACAGAGCACATACCAATCACACCCTCCTCTGAAATTGTACTTAATGTAGAGGACATTCCTCCTTTGGATGTATTTTATAGCCCAAAATACAAAGCAGTAGTAAAGAGACAAAGGAAAAAGAGAAAAATAGAAAGTGCAATTGCTACTGAAGCAGAACAAGTAGATGTTTTGTGGAAAGATCCTGCCACAGAGCCTACTCATAATCTCACTAAGTTATCTCAAATAACAGGAGCTTATGCTTCTGCAACAATTGATAAAGTAGTTGAGATACAAATTTTGTTGAATGAAAAAGAAGAACAGGTAAAAGCTCTGCAACAGCAATTGCAACAGGTACAGGACAATAAGGAAGCACAATTGAAACTTGAAGAGTTACAACAACAACTTCAAGAAATGCAAATAGGACATCAAAAAAGCCTGGTTGATAAAGACAAAAAAATACATATTATTCAAGATCAGCATAAAGATGATCCTAAGCTTCCAGAATTCATTTCAGAAACCATCTCTTTGAACAATCAACTACTGCAACAAGAGGAAGTTTTCTGCCAAAAAATCTTGCAATGGAATTCTTTGTGCCAAGAGAGCGATAAAATCACAAATCATGTCGTAGATTTACGAAATGATTATGATTTGATTAATGAAAATATCAATGATTATCTGGCATGGAAAAAGACAGAAGAAGGCAGAAAAGCTGGTGCACCCATTGTTAATGAAAACCATAAAGAAATATTGTTCAATAACTGGGATGCACAAATCAGAAGGGCAGAAAAGGCAGCAGAGGAGGCGGCTACAGCGGCAAACACTCTCACTGATTGTGTAAATGATAATTTACACAAAGCTAACTTAATTCCAGAAACTGTTCCAGGATATCTCCCACAGGCAAATCAACTGCAAACAGAATGGAGGCAAAAGGCAGAAGAAAGAGAAAAATCCATCCAAGGGCTGACAATATTGAATTGGGACTCATACTGGATGTACTTGGTAAAGCCACACAGTCAGCACAGTGCGCTCAATTGTATCATCAATGCTACAGAGAAGATTGCTCCTACGCTTGTCGACTCTGTCTTTTCAGGACAGTTGAATTCTGAAGTCTGTCAACCGCATCTTCTCAAAACTATGCTAGATGCCTGCAAGTTTAAAGATCAAATTCATAGATAGATAGATTTAGTTTTAATTTCACTGTATTTTAGCCTAGGAAAAGGACGGTCATTGAACCGAATCCTTAATTTTTGTAATAAACTATTTTTAGATTTAGCTTAGTATTTAAACCCCTCTCATGCATTAAGAGAAGGGTCCTGGATCTTAATATTTTTGGACTTGGAGATTGCATTTCTGTACTCCAAGGATCACATCTGGTGATTTTCATGCGGAATTATCTTTGAAGTGTTGCATTTCTGTACCTTGGAATTTGGTTTTGCATCATTGTTACTGGATAGAGTATCAGATTGCATTTGAAACTCTTCAAGATGAACAAGGTATTTCTATCTGTTCACTGTTGATCTCTTTTGTCTTATGATATTCGGTTTAAAATTGCTATCATTTATATGTATATTGGTTTTCACAACGCTTTCTTTTATATATCATTTCTGAGTATAATTGAAACGTTATTTTTCATAGTTACATGTAAATGGTATACAATGATGAATGCAATATGTTAATATAACTCTGTTTAATTTCTTAAACAGAGTTATCTTTATTTGTTTCTACACATTTCAATTTAATTAATAATACATTTTCATGGTTATTGTTGAATTGGAACAATCTTAAGTTGTATTCACATATAATTACCCGGGTTAGTGTTAGAATTTCTTTATCAGTATTTAGCTTAAATTAGATAGTTTTACTTCAGTTAATTTAGTCCCATTTCCACCCATCCAATCCAATCCATTTAGTTACAAGGAAACTGGTCCTTTAAATCCAGTCGGAGCCACCATACCAGATGGAAAAGGAGCTGTCTTAAGGTCCCGACCGGGTGGTTTTCCCCGATGTTTGAAGCAGAGATTTTCTAGGCTTCAACACACTGCTACATATGCCAATTCATATGGACTCAAAATCATTTCATTGCCATAGTAGTCCAATTCATATTCTAAAGACACAATACATGGGTCATCAAATGAAATTGTGCTTCATGTAATCATGTTGATATTGGCAATAGTTTGAGGCTCATTAGGAGGAGGTATAGTGAAATTTTCCATAAGATCTGAATCCGTAATTAGTCCTACCACAACATCTTCATAAGAGATAACCATCTTTCCAACATGTTGGATACTATCCGTAGAGGTAGGATTGGAAGTGTAGTAAGACAACCTATCAATTTTAACAATCTTTCCTTTATGAGGAAACATGATTAATTGAAAGACTGATGAAATGATAGCAGCCATAGCATAAGACCAACTTCGACCTAACAGAAGGTTGTAGTCAAGGGGAGCATCAATGAATTCCACCTCAAGCATAATAGTTTTTCCTTCTACCTCTATGGCTAAATCTTGGAGTATTCCAAATGGACAAAAACCTCTTCCATCAAAGGCTTTCAGAATTGTGGGTGACTGATTGATTGGTGGAGAACTAAGATTTTTCCAACAAGCTAAGGACATAATGCATGTAGATGCTCCCTCGTTAATCACTATGCGAAAAACACGCCTAGATTTGACTCAAATAGGTATTTGAAAAGCCATTTGGTGCGGGAGTCTAGGCACAAATTTTTCGAGATCAAAGACGATAATATTAGAATCCTGAGGGTCAATCACTCCAATAGCTGATAATAATAACTCCTTCTGAGCTAGACAAGACTGCAACACTTCGAGGGCCAACATTGCTGAAGGTGACATAGCCATATCTTCAACAATATTTTAGTTCTGAGCGGCTCTCACATGTGGATTGAAAGTCGATTTTTGAAGTACACCTTTGGTAGGCAGTTGAATTATTAAATCAGGACTAGGTTTCTTGATGTGTAATGGTTTGGAAATAGGAGGAGTTGATACCATATGTTGACTGGATGATTCAGTTTCATTTCCAGTTACAGGACTTGTTGAGCCTCAAGACTGTCTCTATTTTTGACATCTATCTCACCACTTTTCCTTCCTTTTTGACATAATCTGTTAGTGTCATCCTTTGCAGCTTTCCTCCAGTGATCAAACATGCTCTTACAAAGTGATTTTAAAGTGTCAAGGTCAAATTTTGTCATTTCAGTGAGTCTTCAAGTAAAATTTGGTCACTAAGTATTAGGTGTAGGGTTTGCTTTCACCCCTTTCAAAGTTGCCCAAATTTTGGTCCATGTCACCATTCAGCTGAGTGTCTCATCATTCAGAGGGTTTTCATCATCATGCCAGATTCCAAAGGGTCATTTTACACCTTGTTCATGCTTCATTTGTGCCTAGGTAAGGTTCATTTCCCTCTCCTAGGGTTTTGGAGGTAATTTCTCTTGGATGGTCAAATCATCAGCAAAAATTGTATCCTGATGTTCATACACCTTCCCCTATCCTTAATGTACCTTATTAAACACTTCCCATCACTGCGATCCCCCAAATTCCTCATTTTTGCACAAACCTTAGTTTCTTGCTACAACTTGGCAATTTTCTAGGCCAGGCCTGTGTTTTGCCCTTTTGGACCCCTTCCCCTCACTCAATCTCTGAAATTCCACTTTTCCCTACTTCCTAATATCTCTCCCTACTTCCCAAAATTTTCTCAATAATTTAGAAGCCCCTTATCCCCTTCATTTCGCTTCATTTCGACAAATCCCTTGTTCCACACATCGGGATAGGTTTCACTCAAATGATGTTTCTGAGAAATAAAAGATGAATTTGGGAACAATGAGAGATTTTTTTTCCAAAATAGGCCAAGGAAGAAAAACCTCCTTCACTTTTTACACATGTGTCATGGTTTTAGAGAAATATCAAAAATACCGTTGCCTTGGGAGAATTGATGCACCTCTGAAGTGACCTTGGGAAAATCGATATTTATCCTAGCTTGGTTGGAAAAATGACTTGCTTGATGAGTCAAATGATAACTAGACGGAAATAGCGTTCCAATGAGCTATCATGAACTCAATTTGGAGCTGAGGAAGACTTTCAAAAGTTGACTGCAACAGCACTCTGCCTTGAGGCAGCCTCATTCTGCTCATTTTGACTAGTCTTGGGAGATTTGATTTTTGAAAAAGCAAATGAACTCCAAATTGAAACATTCCAGTTGGGTTGGAAGGTAGACGCAATAATATTTTTAACGAGCTATCACAATCCCAATTTGGACACTCGGAAGGTCTCCAAAAGTCTTCTGAAAAATGGCGCGGCGCATTGGGCAGCGCTTTGCAGTGTAAAAAATGAACTGGTGTGGCGCATAGAGATGGCGCGGCGTATTGGGCTAAAAGCCTAAAAAACCATTCAATTCTTCCTCCAAAAGCTCCAAAATTGAAAATTCTTCATTCCACAACTAATTTAACATCTCCATATTTCCAATTTATGAGTTTCCATCAGTATTTATGGTGTTTCAATAGGTGAAAAATAAAACCCTAGCTCCTTGCACAGTTTCATTGAAAATCTTCCTAGGGTTTGCAAAATTGCCAATTTTTACTGTCTTATTCCCCTCTACCACTTTCACATCCCCTTCAATACATTTCATTAGTCTATTTCCCTATCCCTAAAGCTACTTCATTGCCTATCATTCTCCCTTTCCCATTTCACTTGTAAAACTTCACAAACCCCACATTTTCCCAAGAAGTCAAGTGGTTGTCCCTTGTACCTAAACTCTAGAAATTAAGTGGCTGTCCTTACACTTGATTAAATTTCATTGTCCTTACTAACCTATTCCTCCATATTCCCTCCCATATTACCACATTTTTTCACTAAAACAAAAACACCAAAGTTCTCATTTTCATCCAAGACAAAATAGACCTTGGAAATCATGGAAACAGATGACCGAGATGAAGGAAACATGGTGACTCCACAACCGAATTGCATGCAACAAGGTGACCAAAATCTGTTGGAAAAGGCAAACAAGGAGAATAACATGCTCAGACACATGAAGAACCATTATTTGGCGCGCACGCATGTTTGCAAAGCGAAGATTAAAATCTTGAAGGCAAGGTTAAGGAGGGCACTGAAGCGTCGCAAAAGGAATGATAGGCTCCAAATCTGGACTAAAGCTTCTTTGGCTGAGCATAGAATTTTATCAGGGACCTTCAGCCCAAATTTCAAGGAATTTGGAAAAAAATTTGTCAATTTTGAATTTTTTGGTCACAAAACAGGTTTTTCTGCCTGACGCGTAGTGCCACTTGGCACGCGCTTATGATTGGAAGCTCTTCAGAGGGAAAAATTGGTATTTCTAGATTTTTTATGAAAATTTATGCATGCTCAAGAATGGCCTAAGAATTTCATCAAGTTCTAGGTTGCCTAAAGGGTCAAAAACACCCTAAAATTGGCCTTTCTGCCACCTTTTGCACCCACAAGAAGTAGTGTTGGGATATTGAACGTTTGGAGGGGAAAATGGACACCAAATATAAAAATTCCACTTGAGTTGGAAAGTAGATAGGCAGGGCTTTCCAACGAGCTACCATGAGCTCAATTTGGACTTCAGGAAGTGCCTCAAAATCAGCTCCAAATGTGTGCTACGCATAGAGATTTTGGGCGCGACGCATAGAGGATTTTGGCCTATTTTTCACTCCACAGCTCAGAATTTCGCCTAGTTTTGGCCAGTTTCATTTTTTCATGTAAATTTTGATCTACCTTGATGTAATTTCATAACCATGATTTAATTTTGGCACATTTTTACTTGTTCTAGAAGATCCATTCACCAAAAGGTGAAATGTGAGTGAATGGATCAGTTTCCTAGCATATAGAGGCAAATTGTTTCATGGCCAATTTTCTAGTTCCTAGTTTAGATATGGTTGAAACAGCTCCTAGAATGATGAGCTCGACCCCTAGAGGCATGGTAATGGGTTAGGCTTTTCTATATGATGTATTTTCTCAATCATTTTCAGGGTTGGACATTTGGGATTGCTAGGACTTCATTGTACATTTCATTCTGCAATTTTGGCAAAGGAATAGACCAGGGTTTGCAGCCCTCTTTGAGATCCTTGTGGCTCTGTGTTTTGATGGTGTTTTCCCCTATGTATCTGTAAGCTCACTGATGTTTATGTGAATCATTTTCATTCTCTTTTCTTCTTAAACTGAACAAACAAGTTATAAAGGTAGAATTCATTGGTCTGCTTTGCTCTGCCTTCATTTTTGTTCAGTTTTTCATGTTTTCATCTGTTTGAGGAGGAATCTTGAGACCCTCTTGCCCTCTTCATCTCCTCACTGGTATAATCCATCCATTCACTAAATCTAAAGCATCAAAACTATTGCCTACCTTGCCCCAATTAGAAACCTACAAAAACTAGGCCTAATCCCCGCACCCAAAACTGCCTTTCCCTTGAGCCAACATAAAACCCCCAAAAACTAAATCAAACTCCTTTATTCATATACCTAGCCTAAAATTAGCTTTCATTTTAGTCATCTCAAGCCCTATTGATTAATTTTCGCTGAGATTGACCCAGAGAGAGCCCTCTCTTGTTCTGGTAGGGCTAGCTACCAGACTGAGCGTGGTTTGATGTTACCCTAAACTCTGCCTTCATTCAGCCTGAGGTCAGGGATAATTTTAAGAACCCCCCTAAATTTATATATATAAAAAATAGGCGAATCCCCATGATACATAGGAAAAATGGAAGGTGATTTTTTTAATAATATAATATGTATATATAATTTTTTGGCGAATCTCTCACGAGATTATATTATCCTGTAAAATCATGGTGAATCACCAGTACAAATGGCAAATCACTACTACAAAATGGTGAATCATTGTCTAGTGGAGTTCAGAGTGTTGGTTCCAATGAAGATATGGTAATTGAACCAGGAGTAGAAGGAAGAGAACCATCGAGACCAAGCATGGCACATGGTGACTTGTGAGGGAAGTAGTTCTTGTGTAGTTTGGAAAACGCGTTCTTCTAGTTCTGCTAAGCGTAGTGTTGTTTGTCATGCTACTACTAGCACTGATATTGAGGTTGGAGAGGAGTTTGAGGAAAGGTAGCAGTGGTGGAGAATTACAAAGAGTACCCCATGATGGGCTCCATTTTTTCCTTTGGTATTTGTGCCTGCAAGACCTTCTGTCCATTGAACCAACAATTAGCCATTCAACCAACAATCAACTTGACTGAGTTGATTAGGTACGAGTCAACTTAGACTAATCTTCAAAACTATGATTTGCACTATCCCATATTTATCACACTAATGCTACACATCATTGTGCATTTGCACCTAACTCTCAATAATTCTTTTCCAAGAAAAATCTATAATAAGAAAAATATTTTACTATATTCTAAAAGGTGAAGATGTCGAAATCATGCCACAAAGTGAAAAGAAATAAAATATCTTTCCTCAAACCACCAAATATATAAAGAAAACAATAATGATTATAATAATAGAACTAGATCTATCGATCTATCGATATATGCATGATATGAGAACCATAAGCATTCAAGAGACTAATTTCAAACTCAACAAAATCCTCTAAACAAGCAACAAAAAAACCACTAAAATTTTCAAAGATATCAAGGCTAGACATTAACACAATTTCATGTACTTGAATAAGCCCATTGTTGCTTAGCGTTAGACTTCTTAAATTAGTTCTTTATCATTTAATACTATGACACTATCTATGTGAAAAGAAATAGGTCCCAACTTCATCAAATCTGATTTCATTTCCAATCAAAGATCAAAACTAGCTTCGTTTCCAATACCAATATAAAATCACACATTTTCCAAATATAAATAATTATTTTCCAAGAAAATATAAAACTCGAAACTCAGCAAAATTCCCCAAACACAAGCAGCATATATACCATTAAAATTTTCTAAGATGTCAAAGCTAGACATCAAGGTAGTTTCATGTACTTGAATGAGCCCATTGATGCTTTGCATTAGTCTTGTTAAATTAGTTATTTATCATTTAATACTAGTCAAACGCTATCTATGTGAAAATAGGTCCCAAAATCATCAAATCTAGCTTCGTTTCCTGTCACAAATAAGAAGCAAACAATGTAAGGATTGAATATGAAACATCAATCTTAAAATAACACACATGAAAGAAATGTAGCTGCAATGTTACAATGAAAAATACAAAATATAGAACCCATTTTTACCTGAATTTGACATGTAGTAATCTTGCATGATCAACGGAACATCTATACCAAAATAAGAGTCCTAGGGTATTTCAATTTCCCAATTCTCATCTTGGTCATCATTTTCTACATTGTGAACATGATCTTCTCCAGATGTACTGTCATTATGAGCCTCCAAAACATTATGTTCTGTATCAAGTTCATTAGATAAATTTGTTATATTGTTTTCTCCCCTTCTATCACAATTTGATCGCCAAAGCGCTAGTGCTCTTTCATATGGAAAATTGTCAATGTCATACTTTGTTACATATAATCTTAAACATGTATCCACATGTTTATCAAGCTTGTTCCTCAACTTTGACTTCAAAAATGATAGTGCACTAAACATTCTCTCATCCTCCACTGATCCCAAAATCATGGTTTGACACAAATCTGCTAATTTAAAATATTCTGATATGTTTTCTTATAACTGTTGTAGAAAAGAATAAAAAGTGTGGAAAGCAGAATATATGCCAGGGGTGTGTGTGTGTGTGTGTGTGTTAAAGACACGGAGGAGGCTGAATTATAGTTGAAACAGAATTGTAGCCATTGAGAAGACAAAATATAGTCTTGGAAGAAAGCAGAAGATCAAAGCAGCAGCAGAAACTGAACATGAACTAGCCCCAGCAAGATGTATCAGCAGAGCTAGTCAGTTTGCTCAACAATAAGAAACATTCAGTGAAGATGGGTCAAAGATTTAGGGGTAAAGACAAGGAGGAGGCTGAATTATAATTGAAACAGAATTGCAGCCATTGAGAAGACAAAAAATAGTCTTGGAAGAAAGCAGAAGATCAAAGTAGCAGCATAAACTGAACATGAACTAGCCCCGGCAAGCGTATCAGTAGATCTAGTCAGTTTGCTCAACAATAAGAAACGTGCAGTGAATATGGGGAAAAGATTTCATCAATTCAATAAGCAACCTAAAAAATAATTTCGAGTAAAAAATTTCATAACCGCAAATTAATGAAATTTTCTTGCACAAAATTGGAAAGACAACCTATTATTTGGAGGGAATAATTGCAGTAATAGGTTTGAAATTGAGATGAATCAAACATGGAGCTGGTTACACTGCTCAAGAACAAGAAAGTTGCAGTGGATATAGATGTTTGGACTGAGACTGATTGATTAGATAAACAAGCTAGAAACGTACTAAATAATGAAAAGATTGAAGACCCCAAAGAGAGTAAAATTGCTTGCACAAAATTGTAAGGAATATTTGTAGAAGCAGCAAATTAGAAAAACAAAATTCAATTAAGGAGTAAAATGGCATTCAAACTGCAAGAAAAATTTCTACCTTCAGATTATAATAGAAGTACACTCTAATAGTTGAAGAATCTAAAATAAAAAGAAAAAAACATTTAGGAGTACACCGAAGAAAGCCATCCATTATAGTTGGGCAACAAGAATTTATAAGGTAGGAAAACAGGTGGTTGTTTCACACAGGCAGGGGTGTTGGTGCAGCAAATCAATGCAAGACAAGAGTTTCTGCATCCAAGAAAGAAAATACAAAAGAGCAGAAGACTGGGAATCTGGAACGAAATAGATTCATTATCTCTAGATTGCAAGAATATTTATGCAATTATATATTAAAATATATTTAATACTGATTAAACAATAAGAATGATAATGTTACAATGAGCATCGTGATAGCTTAATTTTATGCATTGAATGGTCATGAAGTAAATGGGTATGTGCCCTTTGACATTTCATTAGCTAATTGTTATTATTATTATTATGTTATCATATTACCACCCCCTCAAGTAATGTTTTTATCTTGTGTTAGGGGTTTGACTCTCTGCGTGATTTGAGTGTTGGCAATTTCCTTTGTATTCTTTGCATCCATATCTTGAAGTCTGTTGACCTGGTTGCTTAACATAAAACATTGATGCTACTTGATAATATATTTTCCTTGCTTCCACTATTGTATGTTCATATGTGCTTGTGCTTTTTTCATTAGTTATAATTCACCTTCCTTGAAAGCAAAACCCTCATCAGTGATCACCATAGAATTTATAATGTTGATATTGCCAGTTAAACTCTGTGAACTATTCTTTTGGGTTGGTGTTATAAGTACACAACTACAGCAACAACTCCACACCTAGCACCATTCTATCTCATCAAGTAGTAGAGCATATAATCCTGTTTGCAGCCTTACTTCTTGTATTTGAACTGATATTTGATGAGATCTTCCCACTCCCTTGACCTTTTTTCCATCAATGACCATAACGGTGAGGTCCTTGGTTGGGTACACATAGGTATAGCTGTTTAGAAACATTGAAATCTACACTACACAATGATCATTACTGTCAGAAGCTACAAGTATCATTGCATTTCTATTTTTCACAATTCCTTTGAGCTTTAGTGTCTTAGGTTGTGATTTTCTTGAGCAAGTTATAGATGAAGTTGTAGGTTCTTTCGTCTTTGCTTAGAACCTAGATCTTATCAACCCTGTTGAGATGAAGTAGGATATATTTGGCATTCAATTCTTGTATTTGGTCCTTTTCGTAATTTCCTTTTTAGGCACGTCTTCATTTATTTTGTTGGGAACATGAAATGGAAGCTAATGACATTGTTGATGGTGCTTAATTATCAATCATCAATATTTCAATTTTCAATCAGGTTAACTTGTTCTACCCTGACCTCTTTTACGAACTGTGTGATGGTACTTCATTATCAACCATCGATATTTCAATTCTAAATATATTGAATTGACCCGTATTACCATGACCTCTTTTGTGAACTGTGGTCAATGAATTCAGACTTACTAACATAATTTTGTGAGTTTTGGATTCTGCTTTGATCTCATGTTTTAGTTAGAAAATCAATCCCTTCTCTACACTCATTAATTATCTTTGATACTTCATCCTTTCCGGACTCTTAATTGCACCCAACAATAGAAGAGCTCATAGAAGTCCATCTTTTATTTATAAATATAGAGCTCATATGAAACCATCCTTTTATTTATAAATATATTCTAACAAAACATTCTTAAGATGGACTTCTATGAGCTCTTAATTTGTAAGTCCACCTTCTTGTCTAGGAAGATTGTTAACACCTTCTTGTCTAGGAAGAATTGAAATTTAATCACCTGGGATGCTTGGATCATTAAATATAATCTCCAGGCCAAGTATGTTAGTTTATTTTGAGTCAAATTCCCCTGCTCTGGTACAGAGTTTGTAGGAAAAATAGCATACAAGTATTATGTTTCTCTCAAGCTCCCAATGCCCAGTCTAGGTTACAGATAATTTCATCAATGTTGTATTAGTCCTAACATACCTAAATGATCATGGTAATAAGATTTCACTGTTGTATGTTGAGGACCATTTCACATGCCATTGAAGACATTGTAACCCATAACGAGAAATATACCCATGGCAGGAGTCCCAGTAGTAAGAGCTCACTAGAATCAAAAACTTAGAGTCCTACTCAGCAGTTTAATGGCTTGTGCTGCGTGCATTTCAACTCAACAAAATGAATCTTCTGCTCTTGTGTATAGTAAACCATTCTAGCAAAAAGTTCATTGGTACAACCTTTTACATCACAAAAATTATCAAGATGTCCAACTTATACCAGCAAGGAAAAAGATGGGGAGAAGCTTCCATTTACCTAAGTTACATTTAATTCAATCGAACAGAGTTTTTTCTAATTAAGTCCCTACATCTACCCTTTTCTCAATGTATTTTCAATCTAGGCATGATAAATTCATAGCTGGAAGATCTAGCAGAAAGACTCTTTTTCCCGATCGATATATCCCAATGCATGCAAAAATTGGAAACATGGATAGGGAAATGCACATTGCTGATGAAAAATTTAGAGGAATGACAAATACATACACTGGTATACCTGATGAGTGAAACAAAGTATATCTGTAACAAAGTATGAGCTATTGTTGTCAATCATCCATTGCCCTTCACCTCCTCGGCTACGCTTGAAAATCCTGTACTGTCTTCCACTGTAATTTCTTCTTCAATTGATGTTAGATTTAGAATTAATTAGATGAGATCATTCAAACCAGTCTTTGCATACTGTATTTTGTGATATCCAATTACTCTGTAACTCCAGTAAGGAATTGATGACTTGACTACAGGGGAAGTGCACAAGCACCTGTGGAGTCAATAATGTTGATTTTAGCTTTAAATATAAATTGACACGCACAGTGTGCCACTGTATTTTGTGATATCCAATGACCCTATAACTCCAGTAAGGAATTGATGACTTGACTACAGGGGAAGTGCACAAGCACCTGTAGTGTCAATAATGTTGATTTTAGGCTTTAAATATAAATTAACACGCACAGTGTGCCACTGTATTTTGTGATATCCAATGACTCTGTAACTCAGTAAGGAATTGATGACTTACAGGGAAGACAATTGTCTTGTTACATGACATTTAGTTGGTGACACATATAATCAAAACTAGAACCAATCCACTCAGCCCATAGTATCATTAAATACTAGACATAGATGCAACTCTAAATCCATCGAGCATTCACAAGGACATAAATGCACAATAGACACTAGCATCTGTGAATAATTTGATATGTGGCCATTTAAGATTACTTCTTCTGTTATGTTGTCATATCGAGCAAGGCTGCCAAGTCTTAACTAAACTGTTACTCTTCACAACCTGCAATAATGCCTGCATAGTCCTCATAGTTCAACATATTCAAGCTTCTTCAAAACTGAAAAGAGAGAACAAGAGGATCAGCATGAGGCCAAATCATGCTAAGTTGGGGGATGGGCTGGTTATGATCCATTTGTGGTATTATTAAGTATTATGTTCCATGTAAAATGCGAGCTAAATTAAAGGGTGAGGTACTAGTCTTGATGTTATTTAGGACTAGCATTATGTACCCGTGGATGTGCTCTCAAGGGTGTGGGGTTTGCTCCTCATGCTCTTAGCACTCTCAGGATTTCAGAAATTCCATCTGAAATGTTTCCCCAAGCTCCCTTTTGGGGGAACACAAGGAAACACATGGAATTGTTTTGCTGAAAATTTGGATCATTCTCGTTCTAAATTTGCACTTTTGGGATACTTCACTGTTCTCGTTGAAAAAATAAAAACCTTGATACATCCCTCAAAAAAATGTGTTGGCCTTTGAAGAAGGGTAAATCCCCCCCCTAACCTTAATTTGTCCACCTCCCTACAAGCTATTTACACCTTATATAATCACATAAGATCAACCCATATGAATTTCTCATTTGCATTTGTTATTGATGTATTATTGATTAGTGGCTTTTGAATATTATAAAGTCTAGGAAAATTACCATGGTGTTTGATGGATCTCACAAGTTCATGAAATTTAGGAATAAAACATTAAACATGAAAAAGCTATGCTAGCTAGAGTTCATACACATGATTTCATATTGGTCACCAAAAGGTGTCAATTTGATCTTCATTACATGGAGGCGTAGAATGAACTATGATCTTCATTACATAAAGGTGTAGAAAGAACAAAGTTATAAACAAATAGAAGTCAACATTGTTAAGGATCTGAGGGAAAATGAAAAATCACACTTGAACTTTTACAATGTCTTTGCACCACTTGAAGTTTAACTACTGTAGGGCATGGGTATTCAATTAGTACAATAACATAGTGCTGCTCAAAACTAATTCTAAATGGATGGAAGAAAGAAGATAGAAGGAAGGAGATCTTGATGATCGAGCTTTCTTGCTTGCATTCTTTATAGCCAAAGGAAATTTGAAACTTGAGGAAGACTGAGAATAAACTGTGACTAATTTTTAATAGAAGAAAATCATCCAACATGCATGAAGTTTATCTCAAAAATGCAACCACAAGCCCCACTTGCTGTAACAAGTCAAACTTATGTAACAACTTGTACCAAGGGGCCACAAGCAAATCCTTAAGGGACCATTTCACATGCCATTGAAGACATTGTAACCCATAACGAGCAAGACACCCATGGCAGGAGTCCCAGTAGTAAGAGCTCACTAGAATAAAAAACTCAGAGTCCTACTCAGCAGTTTAATGGCTTGTGCTGCGTGCATTTCAACTCAACACAATGAATCTTCTGCTCTTGTGTATAGTAAACTGTTCTAGCAAAAAGGTCATTGGTACAACCTTTTACATCACAAAAATTCTCAAGATGTCCAACTTATACCAGAAAGGAAAAAGATGGGGAGAAGCTTCCATTTACCTAAGTTACATTTAATTCAATTGAACAGAGTTTTTGCTAATTAAGTCCCTACATCTACCCTTTTCTCAATGTATTTTCAATCTAGGCATGATAAATTCATAGCTGGAAGATCTAGCAGAAAGACTCTTTTTCCCGATCAATATATCCCAATGCATGCAAAAATTGGAAACATGGATAGGGAGATGCACATTGCTGATGAAACATTTAGAGGAATGACTGATACATACACTGGTATACCTGATGAGTGAAACAAAGTATATATGTAACAAAGTATGAGTTATTGTTGTCAATCATCCGTTGCCCTTCACCTCCTCGGCTACGCCTGAAAATCCTGTACTGTCTTCCACTGTAATTTCTTCTTCAATTGATGTTAGATTTAGAATTAATTAGATGAGATCATTCAAACCAGTCTTTGCATACTATATTTTGTGATATCCAATGACTCTGTAACTCCAGTAAGGAATTGATGACTTGACTACAGGGGAAGAGCACAAGCACCTATGGAGTCAATCATGTTGATTTTAGGCTTTAAATATAAATTGACACGCACAGTGTGCCACTGTATTTTGTGATATCCAATGACCCTGTAACTCCAGTAAGTAATTGATGACTTGACTATAGGGGAAGTGCATAAGCACCTGTAGTGTCAATAATGTTGATTTTAGGCTTTAAATATAAATTAACACGCACAGTGTGCCACTGTATTTTGTGATATCCAATGACTCTGTAACTCAATAAGGAATTGATGACTTACAGGGGAAGTGCAAAAGCACCTATGGAGTCAATAATGTTGATTTTAGGCTTTAAATGTAATTGAACAAATTGTTAAAACAACCACACAAACACATTCACCATTAAATTCTCTTCCATGAGGAAATCTGATATACACATCAACCTCACTCACTTTACAAGTGAGTACTTACAATAATTAAGTGAGTACTTACAATAATTAATTGAAGGAGAAAAACATCTTCCTTGGGCATAAAATCTTCAACAAGATCAATATTCCACTACTCTATCATACTAGTAGCAGGCTTACCTCCTGCCACTTGCATCGACATTCATATTATTGCAAGGCATCCATGCCCTCCATCATACAAGTTACTTATGATACCTTTAGGTATGCCTTGCATACCCTTCCATGCACATACAAACCCATGTGCATCAATATTATACATGATCTGTGACTTAAAACTTCAAGAAAAATCTGATTTGTGGGGATCCACCTTCCTACTTATTCAACAATCCTCAAGGATATATTTCCAACATTGTGTCTCTATCTCTACCATTAGAGCTTTCCCTTGGACACTTTCTTTTATGAGCACTATGTGCCACATGGCTTCCCCCTGAGCAATCCAGGTAGTACCATCTCTACGCAAAGCATAACACCTCATGCTTGCTCCTCAGTTCGATTGAATCATGATTCTATCCTCATATAATTCAGCCAACATGAACAAGACCATTTCTTTCTAGGTATAAACTTCCTCATCAGCTTACCTCAAGGCAAAATGCCTTGCCATCCCAACCAAGTGTCCAACATACACATATCTACATGTATACAATTTCATCCACTGCATTTTTCCTATTTAATTATACCTTGTTGTTTACCAGAACAACTTTCCCAGAGGTCCATACTTCTTGAAACAACCTTCCTCAAAGCACAAATTTTCCATGCGTGACTTTGTTTTCTCAAGAGAACATTTTTTCATTTACACAACAGGTCCAATCCAAGCAACATGACCCTTTGACGCGAGTGGAATCTAGGCAATGCTACTGATACAAAACATAACCAGTGAGCTCTCTATCTCACTCCAAATGCATTTATGTGGTGTATCTTTGGGGCTCCAAGCCTAGTGTTTGAACCACAACTCTGATATGACTGCGTAACATACCCAATCCCCCAAGTCATATTTAAGCAAGTGTGTGTTGGATAGGTGTTATATTCTTTACACAATTATCCCCACATATTGCATAATGTACGATGTGCAAGAGGGGAGTCACATGGGGGGGAAGTAGCCCTTCCTGTTCAAGGGGTTCGGGGGAAACACCCCCAAAAAAAGATTTTGGGGTGGTTTTTTTAGTGTTTGCTGATGCAAACTATGTTGGAGATATGGATCGCATAAGATTAACATGTGGTTATGTATTTAACATATTTGGAGGAGAAATCAATAGGATGAGCAAAGGACAATTTGTAGTGGCACTCTCAACTAGAGAAGTTGAATACATGGCAATAATTCTTGCAACAAGGAAGCAACATGGTTATAGAGATTGTGTTTAGGTATTGAGTTAATACAAGCTATAAGGACAAATTGTGATAGTCAGAGTGCAATCTTCCTAGGAATGAACCCAACTCATCATTTGAAGCCAAAGCATATTGATGTTCAATATCACTTCGTGAAAAATATGATTGAAGTCAAAAAGGTGTTGCTGGAAATTGAAAATCAGTTCTGATCATTGGAAATCACATAGCATGGAAGGTCAGACTTGGCTCTATGGCCAGAATATGAGTCAATACAATAATGGGATGTCATAATACAATTTTTCTTCCTCGTGATCTGATTCAGCATTACAGAGATGAGGGATTTTCACTTTCAATCAACGAGCTGATTAAGAACATACAAACATCTGGCAGCAGGATTGGTTGACTGCAGAAAAACTAGATTTAGATGATGAACTTGTTGAAGTATGGACTAATTTCATCTCAGAACTAAGGAACGGGCACATCAAATTGAAAGAGGAACAGGATGAGATCATGTGTAGTAGGAACCAGAGCAGGCACCTTATCAGCTAAATTATGCTATGAAGTATTACTATCTACCGAAAAGAAGGAGAGAATTTGGACGTGGTCCAAGGTTTGGAAGGTACAGTCCCCAAAGAAGACACAAGTGTTTATGTGGTTTTAACTAACGAATACAGTCCCTACTTGGGACCTGCTTTAGAAAAAGAACAAGCGTAGCCCTGATATATGTATCTTATACAGGAAAGAGGAGGAAAATGTATCTCATTTCTGTGTCCTTTCACTCTACAAATTTCGAAAGAGGTAAATCAGTGGATTGGGACAAATGATGTTTTGCAATGAGGAACAGTTGAGTAAGGTCTTAAGTTATGGTTTCAAAGGCAGGACTTAAATAATTTCAGAGTTAGCCCTTGTATTACTGTGTGGGGCATATAGTTGGTGTGCAATGGATGCTTGTCTGAAGATAGGACTATACAAACTTTCCAGGTTTTGCCAGAGATACGTGCCATCTCTCAGTTTTTCATATCAAAATAAAAGGCTTCAAAGTCTAGAGTGGTTGGGGAACTAGTAGTTCGCCAGATCCTCCCTTGGGCCTTCTTCAATGGAGCCCATTAGGAGGCTGACAATGACTCGGTATTGGAGGAGTTTTATTCTTGCAGGACCAGCATTATATTCAACTCAAAGCAAACATGGGAAGAGGCACGAACAATAATACTGAGCTTTTGGCTCTTCATGTGCTCATGAAACTAGCATTATCAAAGGGAATTTTACAATTACAGCTCTATGGAGAATGGGGATTCTACATTGGCCATTAAATGGATGTAAAGTGAGCAGTCTATTCTGTGAATATCACTTTCAGACACTAGCAATTCAACTCAAGCAAGTCTCTTAACAGTTTATTAAAACCTCCATCATTCACGTTTTTAGGGAATTTAACACTGGTGGATTCACTTTCTAAGGAAGCATTTTCCCTAGCTCCAGGTTTATTACCTCTAAATGACCCCATGGATACCCATGGATTGAGCACAAGGCATATAAGTAATTTAAGGTGCAATAGTTAAATTCTACATCAACTCATTTCACTACTAGAGGTTCCCAGAAGCTGTGTTTTGATGTAGTGGCTAACAAACCATATCTGGCAACCATCAGTCAAAATTTCAATTGGTAAAGAATTAACATATGCAAAGAATATAAAATTGAATCCCAACAAGTTGAAACTAGAATTCACAAAACATATGCTTCAATCACCTGCAAAGTTAAGCTTAACATGGTTGTTGCTTTCCACAACGTATGTCACACTGTTAATTTATCTCAAAAAATCATCAACAGGTTTACAGCATTTTCAAATTCTCGTGTAATTTGAAATATGGTCTTTATTCAATTGCATAAGACAACTCATTTCCTCATACTTGTCAAAAGTCTATTTCAGAACTATGAAATGAATCAGAATTTTGAAACCATCTCATGAAAACTTCTTGTGGATGCTGTCCAATTTTTAAGTAGGAAAATTACATATCCAAATGAAAAATAAATCTATGATAACTGGTTTCAGAAAAAAATATCCACCACACTAAAAGTGGATAGGCTTGTCAAATTTTGCCATGGAAGCTTCTTTAACAGCTTCACTGAGTGTTGGGTGTCCATGACAGGTTCTAGCAATATCTTCACTAGATGCACCATATTGTAAAGTAATAACAGCTTCATGAATTATCTCGCCAGCGTTTGGACCCATAATGTGCACGCCAAGGATCTTGTTCTGTTGTATCATCATAGAAAGCTGTAATGTCTCCTTGCAATTCAAATGTTATCCTTTGAGCCTGCATTGGTTGTGGAAAATCAAAATACAATGCCGTTCCCACTGGGGCTTACTGTTAACATTTAACATTTACTGTTAACATACCTGAAAATGAGACGAATGGGCAGAGGACACAAGGATCTAGTCCAAAACTCCTCCAAGCTTGAAGATGGGTTGTAGCCTCCTCATTCATATGCCAAATCGACCTTAAAGAACCCAACAAACCAGCTCCCAACAGGCATTTCCAATCTGAATACCGGCTTGGCCAATGTGGAACGAAATGCACTCCCACATTGTCACCGGTTGAAACTCTTGAAACCCCGAAAATACCCCTCGAAAAAATTGAAATAATCGCGGTTAAGTGCAGAAAAAATCGCGCAGTCGAGGTAAAATGACAGAAACAAAAGAGAGCTTCGTGAAGACATATGCGAAGACATCTGCACTAAAGCAGAGAAGGGAGAAATAGAAACCTAAATCGAAAGACCGAATCACACTGCACAATGTTGAAGGAGATGAAACGGGCCACCTACGCCAGGTTGCAGAGGAGTCAATACCCACGCATTGAAATCCCAACCAGTAAATCCCCAAAGCCCCAACCAGTAAAAAATCGGGCGAATGTAAATCCAATGCCTGTCTTACCCAGTAAATCGTGGCGAAGGCGATTCAAATCCACTCCAAACCTGAAAATCGGGGGCGAATCCATATTTTTAATGTTTATCTGCATTTATTTATTTGGGCTAACATGGAATAATTAATTATTTTTAAAATAAATATAGGGCTAATTATATAAAACTATATAAAATGGGTTTTTTATAAAAAATCCGCCCCTTCAAAATCTAAAACCCCTTAAAATTCGCCTTTGGGCTAAAATTCGCCCCTAAAATTATCCCTGCCTGAGTTAGATTTAGGCAATAACATAATCCATAAGCTCAATCAATGTTAATTGATACATTTTCAGTATGAGAAGGCATTTGAATGATCTCTCTTCTATATATATATATATATATATATATTTATTTATTTTTATTTTTTTTTCTCGGTAAAACTAATTCTATTTATGAAACATAATAGTACAAAACTGCACCAGTCTCAACTGTGTGAGCATGAGAACTGGGCTTGATGTCCATGCGTTTACAAAAACGACTGAACTGCCCTGAATGGGAAACAAGTTCTTGAGAGAGAAAGTTTACCGCCCTTGAAAGGGAAACCGGTATACAGTGCATACATTTTAATTTACTAAAAGACTGAAAACTAATAAAGCATATAGCTTGTTCAGTTGATGAAAGCAACAAAAACCAAAATTTTCCAACGGAAATGTAAACCTGGACCATAGAGGGTGGAAGGAGATCAAAATCACTGATACGGATTTGGAGAGTCTGATTCTTCCTCTATTCTGCAACCGTACTCGTCTTCTTCCTCTGCATTGTCCTTATTAGGGGTGCTATCTTTGCTGAAGAAGCCCTCCTACACTTTGTCAATTTCAAAGATGGATTGCCCAATGCCAAGGGGTGCATTAGGACTAGACACATCATTATTAACCTAAGAAGGTTGAGAGCGAGGTGGAGTGATGGTAGAGGAGGGGACAGAAGCCTGGTCGTTGCTAGTAGAGTTTTCACAAACAGTAATGGTGACAAACGCAGTGAGGACATGCTTTTCAAAGGTGCAGTTGAAGCGGAATTCTGCTCGCTGAGAAGTCTGGCGGAGTGTCGAGCTAGCAGAATCAAGAACAACAGGTTTAGAGGATGGAGGAGGGACAAGAAGGGGGCGCAGCTCAGGCAGAACAGAGTGAGAGCCTCCAGTATGCAAAGAGCGGCCTCTCTTCCTTCTAGAATCCGAATGAAGGCCTCGTCCGTCTTCTTCCGCAGAGGAGCCAGAGGTAGGACTAGGAGAAGAGCGAGGGCGGGGAGGGCGACCTCTGCTTTCCCCACGCCTACAACTCATCTGATGCCGAAGTCGAGACATATCCACATAGCGGTGCGAGGGTTGCTTGAGGCAAGAGGCGCAGACATAGGTTGAAGGAGACCATAGCAAATCTGCAGATTGGGTATGCAAACAAGAGGTTAGATTACAAAAACTGCTTTGAGTGAAGTGGAAACCTGGCAGAATTTCCAGACAGTCAAGAATGTTGTAGCGTCGTCTGGTTTGGGTGTGTGCACTCGGCTCTGCATAGTCAACTGGACATGCACCACGAACAGGAGATGGGGAGCTGCAGAAAACACAGGAACCGGTCGAATTCTCCATAATGAAAACCATATGAACTTGAACCGTCGGAGCAAGGTAATGGAGCGGTGAGGCGGAATGAATTAAAGCAGTGCTGGCTGGCGAATTTACTGCTTGAGTTATGGCATTGCAGGGAGCCATATGTCCGCTGCATGCGAGCGCCCTCGGGATTCGTCAGGGGACTTAAGTCCCATCACGCTGAGTTATCAACCGCATCCGATGATCTCTCTTTTATATTTTAATGTTTCTTATTATTTTAATTAATTTTTTATTTAGCTACAGAATTCCTGCAATTCTGTAGCTAATCTTTGTTTCTGTAGCTACCGACATTGTTTGACAGGTTTTGAAGGATAAGAAGAGTGAAGCATATGGGAAGTTTGGAAATGATCCACACATGAATTTTGTCCTACTCACCTGTCAAAAATCGAGAGCAATAATGCCTAAAATCAAGGTCAAAGGATTAGTCATGAAGAGGGCCGAGACCAGCAGATGAGAAGTTGGAAGCTTCATGATTTTCTCTCCACGTAGAAAATCGCGAAAGCTATGAAGACTGCAATTCTGTTTAGAATTCTACTCCTAGTTTCATTAATATTTTTAGGCAAGATCATCTCAATCAGTTGAACTTAACTTTGTTATAAATATCGGGTTGTTTTAACCGAAGATAAGCTTATTTTTTTATTGTAATACTGTCACACATTAAAACTCTATTTTTATTAATGCATGGAGAAGGCATTTTCAAGACCATCGATGTGTAATTATTCACAAGTGAATTTCAAGTCGTTCTGTTGTAGTGCCCCCCTGCACAAAAGAGGTTTTGTATCTTAAACTTTTGTTGTTTCTTAGTTTAATTTTTCCATTTCCGCACAAGTTAATTGTTGCATTTTTCATAAGTTAATTGTTGTGTCCTTCGCATAGTTGAATAATCCAATTTTTTTTCTTTCCTGAAATTTCCTTATGTCATAATTATGTTAACATGGAATGAAACCTTTTTCGCATTCATTCGCATAGTAATGACATATTTCAGATCAGATAGGCATTTTAGCTTTGCACAGTAGGTAGAATACTCTGTTTTCTTTCCTTATTTCAATCAGTCTTTTGATTTACTTGGCATAGTCATTTAGATTGAATACTATTTGGTTTAATACTTTCATTTCATAGAAATTGGAATAAAATGCATTGTTTCATTAGTGAATAGAATTAGAGCTAATTCGATACTCTGTTTTCATAGAATTACTTTAGACATATGTTTTCATTTGGTAGATAGAGTGAATTTTTTTATACATATTTTGATAGACTTAGACATAGTTTATGCTTTGTTTAGATTTAGAGATGATTTAAGTAGATATTTTAATTCTTTAATTAAATAGATTTATAATTAGTTTAGATAGATGTTTTAGAGATAATTGCAATTGTCGGCATATAATAGTCTAACATAGTTAAGATTGATCACTTAAGTTGATTTTTTTTTAATGCAATATAGACTTGTCATAGATCAGTTTTCTTTCTTAAATAGACATTTCCTTTTCTTCCTTCTTGTAGCTTTCATCTTTCAATTATTAGAATATTTTCTTTAGAGTAATTTATAGATCAATTTCCTTCTTATATTAATATTAAACATTCCCTTTTATTCTTTCTTATTATTTTTCAAGAATTAAAATTCTTCTCTAGAAGTAGTTACTTTCTTGCTTTTAAATTTCATTCATATAAAATCTCTAAAACATACAAAAAGATTGAAGTTTCTTTCATTGCTAGTTCTCTTAAAATCACTTGTGCATCTTTAAAATCCAAAAGTAGAACTCTCATCATAGGCTTTGATAATTAAGTTTAGATTTATTTTCATAGTTTAGTTCTTAGTCTCCCCATTTCATTTAAACATTTAAGATAAAACAAAAAATCCCCTAAAAAAAACATATAAGATCAACACAACGAATTAAGAAAGAAAGGATTCTAGCATATATAGTGCACCTACACTTCACAAGATTATTAACTCTAGTCGATATTTTATGATAGAAATTTAATACATTAAATTGACTAAACAAGAATCTTAGATCCATAATCTTGATATCGCGTTGCCGCCATGACCCAGGACATCAGCACGATATTCGCCGATGAATTGGAAGAAGATATGATAATTTTGTTGTCTTGTGATGGGAAAGAATCTTTAAGAACAACGGGTTTGGGCGAACCTTTGACAAATTTAGATACCTCAGCCCGATGCGGGCACTCTTTTGTGTAGTGATCCTTGTCATAGATAAGACAAGGATAACATGGTTTCCTTTTTTCGTGAGATGGTTCGGTTTATTTTTATCTCTTTGGGAGAATTGTTTTGTTTATTTTTACCTTTCCCTTTCTTCTTATTTCCAGACGATTTGGTTTTGGTAGTAGATGAGTCTACGACATGGATTTCGGCAGAAGTTTTAAGAGAAGAGTCTCCTTTGCGTGAATTAGGTAAATTTATGATTGGAATAGTAGATTTGGATTGTTTCCTCTTACTCTTTGATGTACTAACTGTACCGATTACACCATCTGTGGCATGAGAACCATAAGGAGTTGTAGTAAGTTGACCTGGACGAGGTAAATCAAGAATTTTTTCATACAAAGTACTAGACTGTGTGTAAACAAGGTCTAGATACTGGGCTTGAGTGATAACCTATTCTTCTTTTACAACGCCCTCTTTAGCTACATCTTCAATATTCTTAGGGAGTAATGATTTGAGAAACCATTCAATTGGAATTTGATTCGGGATGAAAACTTTTACTAAACAGTGTCTACGTCGCCATTCGTGGATGTGATCTGAAATGTACGTAGACGTACTTTGTTTAAGTGAAGTCAAAAGTTCTGTGTCATTATCATAACGGACTAGTAACTAAAATGAGTAAGGAAAGAAGTTGTTAAGGCATTGAAATTGTTGAAAGAGCCTCATGGTAACTCAATGTACCACTTCGCGGCTAAGCTGATCAAAGTTCTTTGAAAAATTCTTAAATGGATGGAATCATCGATCAAAGAGTCGGATGCACACCACAAATTATAAGTCATAACATGGTTCGAGGGGTCCTCCACTGGTTTTCCTTCAAACTTCGGAATGTCACTGGGAAACTTAGTAGGCATGGCTGACCAAAACGAAAGATAGTAAATTGGGCCATTTGTTTGTTGAGACAAGTCTGGAAAACCTAAATTTGCTACGAAAGGTAACCTCCTGTTAGGGTCTTGCTGAGAGAATTGATAACCCTGAGGGATGAGACCAGTACCTGGAGGAGGGTATCCAGGAAAACCTGGGATAACTTGAGCAGTTGGAATTGGCACACCTCTAGGGTATCCAGGGGTAGCCATGCTGAGTTGGGGTTAAGCTGGTATTTGAAATGTATAACCAAGGTATGGTTGGCTTTGGAAAGATGGTTTTTGTCCCAATTTTCCATATTGTAATTGGCCTTGAAATGGTTGGCCTTGAACAAATTGACCTTGAAGAGGTTGACCTACCAAGGGTTGTCCCTGTAAATTTTGACCTGTAAGAGGTTTCCCTTGAACAGGTTGACCTACAAATGGTTTTCCTTGAATATATTGACCTAAAAAAGGTTGAATTGTTTGCATAATTGTTGTATTAGGTTGTCCCAAAGATGCTTGAGGAATCGTCTGGACTATGGGTCCAGTTTAATGGGTAGTAGTCTGAGGGATAGCCTGTGTAACAGTTTTCTTTGACACTTGAAGGTTCATAGCAATAGAGACTTGGGGAACTCCTGGGATAGGTGTACCTGGTTGCTGAAAATATGTTTGCGCAAAATATTGGATAGGAGTACTAGGAGTACTCGGACCAACTTGAACTTGCTGATTACTTGGCACATATGCCCTTGGGGAAATTTGAAGTTCACCTTGAACAGGTTGTTGAACTTGGGTGTAACCAAATTTTCCAAGTGGCTAAGTAGGTAGATTATAAGGAATTTGGGGGGTAGGTTGCAAATAATTTTTAGTAAACAAGGGGTTCCACATAGTGTTTATCCTTGGATAAGGAGTTCCCATTAAGGGTTGTGACGCATAGGGTTGACCGTAAGTAGTTTGAGGCATTGGTCCATAACGTTGATAATTACCAGGAATATGTTGCCCTACAACTATTGGATATGTTCCAGTAAAGGGTTTTCCTCCCTGAAAAGGTTGCTTCCCTTGAAGAGGCTACACTTGAAGAGGTTGCTACTCTTGAAGAGACTGTTGCCCTTGAAGAGGCTGCTACCCCCCAGGCGCTATATAGCCACCTTGTGAGCCAGCTTGAGGGGTATTCCCGGAAAACACACAAACACACACACACAGATATATATATATATATATTTGTGTTCCGTATTCAAAGGTTGGGTGGTAGACTCAAATAGGTCAGTTGACATAGTATAAGTTTCAAAGAAAGGAGATGCTCCTAGAAAAGTCCTAGAAAGTGACTAGTACCCAGCAGGAACAAAAGGAACACCATACAAAAAGCTTTCTGGTGAAGAAGAAAATATGGATGACTGAGTAGACATGCTCTCAGAAGCCATGTTACTATACTTGGGTAAAGAGTAGAATGGGATTCGGTGTCGTGGATGTCTGTAGCTTGAATTACGTAAAAAATAAGTGAATTATAGATACCAAGGATCCGGTTGAAAGGGATTAAAAGGTAAATCCAAAGGGTATATCGGTTCACTATACCTTAAATCTAAAGATTCTCGACGAGAGGGAATTTAAATTTTTTCTTCTTCATCAAAGATTTCTTTAATGCTAATAAAGCTAGGAGGAAGATCCTCAGTGATGAGAATCTTTACTCGAGGTGAATAAGTATGACCAAGAGTCAGGGCTATAACATTTGAAGGTGACTTAGATGAAGTGGAATTAGACTCAGGTTCAGTGAGTTGTGTATCTGAAAACTCACCAGTGACATATTCAACTATAATTACTTCAGAAATTTCTGATTGATATTATTCTGTTCAGTTATTTGAGGTTGATTAACATCGAAATCAGGATGTATTATGATAGATGATTCTCCTTGTTCAGAAGACCCAGTTCTTGATGATTGAACCCTTTCAATTTTGATTTTTTCCAATTGACTATGTGTATATTCAGGGGGTTTCTCCTGCATTCTACGTGAATGTCTCAGTAATTCAGCCATGGTTAATTTCTTTAACACACGAAATCAAAAAATTTCAAAAGAATCACACCTAAGGCCTCTAAAAGTAATCTAAAAAATGAACACACACTACAAAATCTAAGAAGCAATCCACACACAAACAATATGTTTCCACAATAAAATCACTAGTTGGTGATGAGGTCCAACATCATAGAGATTAATGTGGAAAACTAGTTGTTGCTACCTGCTTAATGAAATAGTCTAGTGCAAGTAACTTCACTATGCCATCTCAAAGTGAAGACTACCCTCCAGAAATTCCAAGTGAGTCTATTCAACATCTGCTCCAGGTACACTGGGAACTTCCCTCCACCGTCACCTTGGGAAAAATCCTAAAGATTATAGCCACTAAGGTTACCAACTGAGACAATTGAACTTGGGGAACAATTTGTGGCCCGATATACCTTCAAGGGCAAAGTATCAAAGCTCAATCCCCTTGAAAGCTCCTTGATAAGGTAAATATGAAGTTTGCTAACAAGTGATCCCAGACTCCTCGACAATATTTAATCCAAAATTTACCATTTGTAATACGTGCACATATTTTATCTTTACCAATGAAGTAGGTATGATTACTCCACTGGGTCCGACATGACCTTGCTCTTGACTCTTTTAAGAATAACTTCCTAGAGAAAAAATGCAAAATTGAGTTTTTCCCTACCGCGGGACTAACAAGACACTTGGTAGTTCTAGAGGGAAATGAGAGAAAAACAATGATCTAGGCAATGAATCTATTTTCCCAAATAGAGCAATTCATCAAAATAGGGCAAAACCTACCCGAAATTGCAAAAAGAATGATCTATCAAAAATATTATAAGGTAATTAGGAAGAGTTCAGAAACAAACTCTGAGAGTTGGTATAAGTCATGTTGAACCTCTAGAAATTTTTTATCAAACTCTGAAAGAGAAAACATTTATTTTTTCAAAAATGTAGATTTTCAATGAAAGCCAGTGCACATATAGAGTGTATTAAACTGAAAGCTTGTGCAGGTTTGTGCTCTGTTTATCACAGAAAACTGCATAGGGTAGAGAATATTTTAAAGAAATAAACACAAGGCATTGTAATTCACAGGATCTAAAAATTCATAAACCCAACAATACTCAGACATAGTTAAACTAGAAAAATTGGAGAGCTAAACCAGAAGAATTAAGAGAAAATTAAGCTTGTTCCCCAGTGGAGTCGCCAACTTGTTTTCTGGATAAATCCCTCTTGTGGACACGAGCAATCTCCCTAGTATCCCAAAAGATACCTAGAAACAAAAAACCATCTGAATATCTCTTTCCCTAAACTATTAGCATTCAAATTATCAAAAATTAGAAAAGAGAGGGTAATGCTCCTACCTTTCAACGATATGTTTGATGTAGACCTTGTCTTTTGTCCCAAAGAAGTCCTTCAATTCTAAGAAGAACCTGTAGTCACAAACATGTAAAGAATAAAAAGCACCTACATATTATAACAATCCAAACACCAGTTTAACTTAACAATCAAGGAGATTAATAATTGTCATTGTTTTAACGACTCTAAAAACAACACAATGAGAAAAAGTATCCATATGTATTATCAAGAATATAAAGAGAAATCTTACAACCCGATCCTTGATGTCGTACAGATTTCAATAATAACCAAGCCAAAAATATAATTGAGATAAGGACATTCAACATAATGCTTGACACTTGAAATATATACATACTAGCACAACTGCATTTACCAATGTGGTTGATATACGTCGATAGACCTATATCCACCACCCACCATATTAATAACTTTAAAGTGTACTTCATTAAATAATAACTATTTATAGTTATTAATAGCTATATAATAAATAATATTCATAGTATTTATATTTATATAATTATACTTATTATGCTAGCATTATTTTGTATATAAATATAATTCACATACAAAATAATAGTAACATTTAGTTCTTATTAATAATATGTATTTTACCCCCTAGATGCAGGTGACAGAATAGACACGAGTGAAAATCACATCCCACTCCAATCGAGAATTGTCATTGTTTTAACGACTCTAAAAACAACACAATGAGAAAAAGTATCCATATGTATTATCAAGAATATAAAGAGAAATATTACAACCTGAGCCTTGATGTCGTACAGATTTCTCCCATATTCCGTCACAATCGTGCTCCTTGGTTTGAGAATATTTCCTCTCTAGAATGACCAGCATAGGTTTATCTTCAGTGAACTCTTATGTGTACATATTTAAAATATACCATCTATGATCTACCCCTAACCCTGAAATTTCAGCTCAATTTAGGAGAAATTGAGGAGGTTCCAAATCCATCAAATAGAGGGATGAGATCCTCTAATGAAGGGATTAGGGTTCCTTCATCCAAGGGGATAACTTCCATGATTGGAGGGATATAGCTCAAACTGAAGCGACTCAAGAGGCTTTTAGTTGGAAGAATATGCGCCCAACTATGCTTCTAGAAGTTACTTTTCGATTTTACTTTCTTTTAAATGGGGTGTGCAGGCTTTATAGGAAAACAAAGCACAAATGTCCACAGGTTAGGTTAGGAATATCAACACATGCGCAGGAAGTGACCGCAAAAAGTGCACAGGCAACCTTTAAGAGTAGTTGAGATCTTTTTCCTAGTTCCCAAGACTTGGTTAAGGAATATCAGTATTTTGAATTCTAAGGAAGCATGAGTATGGATGGTGATAGATCCATATTGACAGTCAAATTTCATGGTGAAAATTTTATGTGTAACAACCATATTTGAAAATGTGATTTTGAGGAAACTACCATATTTGAAAATGACTTTTTGAGAAAAAATGTCTTTCACTAGAGCTCAATGAATTTAAATGAGTTGGAGTAGCTTTTGATGCGTTAGATATTTTTGAGGGAATACCCCAATGGTAACTACTTCAAGTTGCAACATTCACTCAGTTCTAATTTTTTATAAATACCCTCAGTGCTTTAATGATTCTGTAAATTCCTTTAGGTCTCCACAACATTGCAGGCTTAGTCTCTGTAAACCATAAAATTGAAATAAACTCTCAAGGAGGCTTGAAATTTCATATCCGCACAAATATAACCTCCTTATTGGTTTATTACTCCCTAATTCTTTGAGTAGTAATATCAGTTTCTCCACTGTGCATCCATTCCCTTTACAAAATTTGAGCACTTTCAATTTTGAGGAAAAATTGTACGAACTGCATATCACATTCTCCTTAGAGATTTCATCCATGAAACTCAAATATTTAAGCTTGCTAATATTGAATGGAATATTGGGTACACCTCCATCTTGAAGAAATTTAAGTTCATTGAATTTTTTAGTGCATTTTCCATTTACGATTGCCAACTTCCCATTGCAAACACTTGGAGAGACCCACTCATTGCTTCCAATTGTTTTGCAGAGACATAGAATAGATACTACCTATTATCCAACCAAAATAATTTTATTTGGTCGAGAACATGCTCTCCATCATCCAAGACTTTAGAGAAATCATTTGATTTTGTTAGTTGAAGGCCTATTTATTTAGCATGACCAACTACAAGAAGAAGATCATGAATGCTTATCTGGTTTGTTTTTCTCTGATTTTCTAGTCTCTTTTTGTTTGACATAGCGTTCTAATATGTTGCAATATTCCAAAATATTTTTCTTGAAATTAAAACTCTAAGAAGCCATATGAATCGTTCCAACATTAAATTCTCTCATATGAACACTCTCCAATGTTGATTTCCAACACAATAAAGAACAATAAATGTTCCCCAAGGCTTTGTTATTCAAGGTTGTCATTGATGTCAATCTGGCATTGGTCGAGATGAAAAATATTCTTGTGATGACAATACCTCATGCAATCCCTAGGTGCTAAGGATGCCATTAATGAAGATACTAAGAGCACATGCCAGTAATGAAGATTTCATGCCACTTAGGAAAAATTCTTGTCTTATATGCCTAATGAGCATAATGCCCTAAATGTCCTTGAACTAACCATGAAGATAACCTTGCTCTTGATGAAGTAGCCCTAAAACAATGATGATTTTATTACTCTTGATGAAGAAGCCTAGAAACCGGATAATTCCATTTCTCATGATGAAAAGCACTTCTTGATTTATAAGTATGCCTAATGCCAAACTTGTATGGAGCCCTAATCCTTATATACACACCCTTTTCCTAAAAAACTGATGAATGTTGCACTATGACATGGTTGGTGACATCACTACACTATTACATGATGACATGAATGTTGCAGTATTACATGATGATACTATGATGAATCACTTGGTGACATATGATGACATGGAGGACCTCATGATGATGTCAAAATAATATAAATACATATTTGGATTCATAAAAATGAAGAAGCCCTAATAACCTCTTGTTGTCTCAATCACCTTATGCACATAAAAATTCAAGAACAATCACAAAGAAATAAATTTTGGCACCTTGGAGGAAACCTATCACAATGAGTCCTAGACCATCCTGAAGAGGATTTTTTCCTCTTTCTAACGAGCCCTTACTTACCCCCAAACTCCTGGTGGTGGATGAGAATGAATTTTTAAGTTTAGAAAAATATTTTTTTATCTAACTGACTGAAGTTAACATACATATGTCGATTCCCATTCTCCAACAGTCGCGTCCTCTCTTTAAATGACAAAATCAATATAAATAAGGTTTCAAACTTCATTTCTAGGCATCAATCTCGGTGATCTAAGACACAAAAGAGGTGCTTTAGTTAATAATTCGTGAATAGTAAAAGAACCAACATTTTAAGGAGAAATATTGATCTTGTTTGGGCTTATATTTTTCTTAACACAAAGTTGTCTGCATCTCGAATCTAGGTTTGAATAAATTTGTGACACTTACCTCAAATACCTCAGATCCCTTGTTGTAACTTAGGACAGTGAGAAAATAGGTTCATATTTCTTATCTTGGACTGTGGTAGACTTCCTTGCTCGAACTGTGGGAGAATTCCTTGCTCAGACTGTGGTGGATTCCTTAGTTCACACTGTGGAAGATTGCAATGACTTCTTTGTAATTGCAGCAGTATCAAACTATGTACAATGAATTGTGTATCGTTATTTTGGATCAGATTCTTGGTCAATGGCTTAGACATTTCATTGCACGTTGAAGAAGATCTCAGATCATTCCTTGGGTCGGATAGTGTGAAGAATTATTATGGAAAAACGCTCAGTTTGCTCAGATTGTGTAAAATATTGAACACTGTTATGAAAATTAGATTTAGCAGTCAACAAGGAAGACTTAAGCCCATATTAAGAATGTTGATTCTTTGAAATCATTGATTGACACATATATTGCAGTCAAGCACAAATTGTTGTTAGAACATAAGAAGAATTTGAACAGTGCTTTGGGTTTGAAGACATTCCTTGAAGATCATGAAGATTAATTTCTTGAGCAGACTTGGTGCAACATAGTGAAGAATCTTGAAGAAATCTTGGAGTACCTTGAAGAAATCTTGATGATATTATGGAGAAATACCTTGTTGGGCCCTTGTGACAAGATCTTGAAAATCCCTTGAAAAGGCTTAGAGTAGGTGCAGAAATAGGGTTTCTCATTGAAGACACATTGAAGATTTATGGATATCATGATGCATTGTTGATGTCATCAGGAAGTGACTTGAAGAAATTTTTTGGGTACGATGAAGAGTAGTGGTAACACCTTCTAAGAAGATAAGGTTATCATTGATGAACTAACGTGGAGAATGAGTGAATGCATAGCTGAAGATTGACAAGGCTCATTGAATAAGACATTGGGAGCCATGAAGAATAACCAAACACATCTTGATGAAGTAAAGCTAAGGGTTGGAGCCCAGAGACAAGGTTGGTGCCTTGGAAGATAGGGTAGGAGCCCTAGAGGATAGGAGTCCTCACGAAACTAGGTCGCAGCCTGTACCATAAATAGGGTTGGAGCCCTAGAGGTTGGTGCCTCAAAACTAACAAGGTTGCAACCTTGGAAAGTCCAAGTCGATGCTTGGAATAATAAACGTTGGAGCCTGGAAGATTGAAGATTGGAGTCTTTATCTAGGGTTGGAGCCCTATACTATTATTGTACTTTATTTATTGTGAAGAATGAATTAATAAAAAATATTATTCTATCATTGTTCATTTTGTGCTCTAAATATAAGTGATCTAACTGGTAAAACTAACAATTGAAAAGAAATATTGATTAACCCCCCCTCTCAGTATTTCCAACAATTGGAATCAGAGCCAGTACCTTCTCTCAAAGCCTAACAACTTGAAGGTATATCCTTAGAACACAAATGGAAAAGCCGAGGAAGAAAGCCTCCAATCCTTCTAAAGATGTCTCTTCTTTATCTGTGGAAACTGAAGACAATCATATTGAGAAAGTTCCATTGTTCAATGAAAACTTTGATGTATGGAAGATAACAATGAGAAATTTTTTAATGTCTCAAGGTGTGGAAGTATGGGAATTAGTGATTATTGATAGCATATTGGAAGGAGAATATGAGTATAATACAAGAGCAATGAAAGAAATCTTTAATGGGCTACCTGATCCTATAAAGACCAAAATAGAAAAATGTTCATCATCGAAAGATATGTGGGACAAACTTCATGATCTTCACTCAAAAGGAGCATTGACCATGACCACTAGTCAGGAATATGATAGAGAGCCAAAAGGAAATCCAAAGCCGATCAAGGAAGATGAAAATAAGAGTGATGACATCAAGGCCAAAGAAGACCTAGAAGATGAAGAAAATAAAGAAGAATTCGAAGAAAATCTCACAGAAAAACTTATTGCCGCCCTAGAAGTGATTAACAGTTTGAAAAAGGAAAACGAGGAGCTCAAGAAGAAAGCACAAAATGGTGATCATGACCTATTCAAGCTTCAATTAAAAGAAAGAGATGGGTTTCTCAGCAAGCTTAAGGAGGAAGTTCATCAAAACAAGAGAAATCATCATGAAGAAGTCATATCCATGAAAAATCAATTGGATAAGGAAAAGAAAAGAGAAGAAACTTTGTCAATCCATCTCAAACAAAGACATGAAGACTTGAAAAAACTTAAAGGACAAATTGGTCAATACAAGGAAGAAGTATCCTCCCTTAGATCTCAACTAGAAGAAGCAAATAAACAAACAAAAGAAGCTGAGAAGGTGATAGAAGCTTTGGCACTCATAGAAGGACAAGTCGATGAAGCAGAAAATGAAAGAAATGTTATGGCATGTCAACTAAAAGAAAATGATGAAGATATTTTCATACTAAAATAAAATTTCATCTCTCTAAATATCGAAACACATTAAGTAACAAGGACGATGAAATAAATGAAGGAGCAACTAGTTATTAAAGATGAATATTGTGAAAATTTGAAAGGAGAAATTGTCTCTCTTAAAAAGGAAGTTGACCTGCTGAATAAGAACTTGAAGAGTTCTCAAACTCTAAATGACATCCTAAGTCATCAAAGATCCCCCCTTGATAAATTATGTATTTGCATGTAGGTTAACCCTCAAATAAGGATGATGCAAATCCTAATGCTTCAAACAACAAGGATGTGGAAAATATTGGAAGAAATGTTAATGCTCCCAATTCCAACAAAGGCAAGAGTCAAGATGACATTGGAAGAAATCCTACTCCAAGAAGACTTGCAGATGGTGTCAAGAATGCAAGGGGCAATGGATATGACCAAAATATCCCAAGAAAAAACAACTTTGGAAGTACATCAAGGAAATCTCCATCCTCGAGGTAAAAAAATATATTTTTTGATTTTGCTATTCTTATACCAATTTTGGGCACATGGAAAAGGATTGTAGGGCATACCACAAGGATAAATATATTGGGCTCCAACAACTTCCTATAAGAAACTTTGCAAGAATAATTCATGCTTCCTCATTCATGAATAAAATGGAATGCTTCAACTACCATAAAATTGGACATATGGTTCATGATTGTAACTTGACTTGGGTCCCTAAACAAGCTAAAACCATGACAACCAAGCCAGAGAAAAAAGCTACACAAGTATGCAGAAGGAAGAAATTTGGGTTCAAAATTCTCTTGAACACTCCAACCAACAACACATGTTGTTGATTTGATGAATACATCCTTGATATTCCAAGTGTTTGATGAGGAGACTCTGCCAAAAAGAGACCATGCATACAATTAGTGGGAGCTTGTGATCATTCTTGCATAAGCTAGTCATGAAAGGGCCCTATGAAAACCTTGATGAGTCACACATGGACAATCATCCTTTGATAGATCATATCTCATTGAAGAACATGATTCCTTACTCATCTGATGAACTATTATTGAAAATATCTTCCACTTGATCACAAGGCAACAATCCCTCTTATCTAAAGAAGCTAGAGAAGTTTATGCAGGAAGGGGGAGTTGGTTCATCACATGAAGAAATGCAAACAAACCTATCATGGACCACATTTCCAGAAGGAAGAGTGCCATAACAGGGGGAGCATCGTACCTATGAAGAACTATTATTGATAAAGAGAAGCAACGTGATAAGGGGAGTGCTCGGGCACTCTGTTTGCCATTAATGTCAAAGGGGGAGAGAATTTTGAAGGGCAAGAATATTGCCATCAATGACAAAGGTGGATATTGTTAGTCAAGGTTTTCATTGATGTCAATATGGAATTGGTCGAGATAAAAAATATTACTGTGATGTCAAATATACCTCATGCAATCCCTAGGTGCTAAGGATGCTATTAATGAAGATACTAAGGGCACAAGTGACTAATGAAGATGTCATGCCACTTAGAAAAAGTCTTGTCTTAGATGCCTAATGATCATAATGCCCTAAATTTCCTTGAACTAACCATGAAGATAAAATTGCTCTTGATGAAGTAGACCTAAAACAATGATGATGTACTTACTCTTGATGAAGAATCCTAGAAACCAGATAATTTCCTTGCTCATGATGACAAGCACTTCTTGATTGATAAGAATTCCTAATGACAAAGTATGGAGCCCTAATCCTTATATACAAGCCCTTGTCCTAACAAATTGATGAACGTTGCACTATGACATATGGTTGGTGACATCATTGCACTATTACATGATGACATGAATGTTGCAGTATTACATGATGACACTAGGATGAATCGCTTGGTGACATATGATGACATGGAGGACCTCATGATGACTTCGAAATAATATAAAGGCATAGTTGGAGTCATAACGATAAAGAAGCCCTAATGACCTCTTGTTGTCCCAATTACCTTCTGCACATAGAAATTCAAGAACAACACAAAGAAAAATAATATTTGGCACCTTGGAGGTGGCCTATCACAATGAGTCCTAGACCATATTGAAGAGGATTTTTTCCTATTTTTAACGAGCCCTTACTTACCCCCAAACTCCCAGTGTTTGATGAGATAATGAATTTTTAAGTTTAGAAAAATAATTTTTTTATCTAGCAAACCTAAGTTGACATACATATGTCGGCTCTCATTCTCCAACAATCACCTCCTCTCTTTAAAGGAAGAAATCAATATAAATAAGGTTTTAGACTTCATTTCTAGGCATCAATCTCACTGATCTAAGACACAAAAGAGGAGATTTAGTTCACAACTCGTGAACAAAGAAAGAACCAACATTTTAAGGAGTAATATTGATCTTGTTTGGGCTTATATTTTTCTTAACATAGAGTTGTCTCCATCTCGGATCTCATTTTGAATAATTTTGTGACACTTACCTCTAATACCTCAGATGCCTTGTTGTAGCTTAGGACGGTGACAACAAAGGTTCATATTTATTAGCTTGGACTATGGAAAAATTCCTTTCTCAGATTGTGGTAGACTTCCTTGCTCAGATTGCGGAAGACTTTCGTGCTTGGACTATGGTGGATTCCTTAGTTCGGACTGTGGAAGGTTGCAATGATTTCTTTGTAATTGCAGCAGTATCAGGCTATGTTCAGCGAATTGTGTATCATTATTTTGGATCAAATTCTTGGTCCGTGGCTTGGAAATTTCATTACACATTGAAGACAAGCTCAGATAATTCCCTGGGTCGGACAGTGTGAAGAATTATTATGGACAAAGGCTTAGTTTTCTCAGATTGTGTAAAATATTGAACAATGCTATGGAAAATTAGAATGAGTAGTCAACAAGGAAGACTTAAGCCCAATCTTAAGAATTTTGATCCACCATGATCAGTGATCGAGACATATATTGACAGTCAAGAAAAAATTGTTGTTAGAACATTAGAAGAAGTTGAACAATGCTTTGGGTTTGAAGACATTCCTTGAAGATCATGAAGATTAGTTTCTGGAGCAAACTTGGTGCAGCATAGTGAAGAACCTTGGAGACATCTTGGAGTACCTTGAAGATATCTTGAAGAAATTGTGAAGAAATACCTTTTTGGGCCCTTATGAGAAGATCTTGAAAAATCCCTTGAAAAGGCTTAGAGTAGGTGCAGAACTAGGGCGACTCATTGAAGACACATTGAATATTTGTGGAGATCATGATTCATTGTTGATGTCATCATGAGGTGACTTGAAGAAATTGATTGGGTATATTGATGAAGAGCAGTGGTGACACCTTCTAAGAAGACAAGGTTATCATTGATGAAGTAACGTGGAGACTAAGTGAAAGCATAGCTGAAGATTGACAAGGTTCGTTGAAGAAGACATTGGGAGCCGTGAAGAATAACCAAACAAATCTTGACGAAATAAAGCTAAGGGTTGGAGCCCAAGAGAGATAAGGTTGGTGCCTTGGAAGATAGGGTTGGAACCCTAGAGGATAGGAGCCGTCAAGAAACCAGGTCGGAGCCTATACGAGAGCTAGGGTTGGAGCCCTAGAGGTTGGTGCCTCAAAACTGACAAGTTTGGAGCCTTAGGAAGTCCAAGTCGGTGCTTGGTATAATACAGGTTGGAGTCGGGAAGATTGAATATTGGTGTCTTCATCTAGGGTTGGATCCCTATACTATTATTGTACTTGATTTACTGTAAAGAAGAATTTAATAAAAGTATTTATTCTATCATTGTTCATTTTTTGTTCTAAATATAAGTGATCTAACTAGTAAAAATACAAATTGAAAAGAAACACTGATTCACCAGCCCCCTCCCCCCCCCCTCTCCCCCCTCTCAGTATTTCCAACAGGCTACTCTAGTATGAATGTTTTCAATGTATTAAACACTGTCATATGAACAATTTCCAACATTGCTCTACAACACAATAAAGAATAATAAGCACTCTCCAATGCTGCTTTCCAACGCAATAATGCAATGAATTCTCTCCACCACAGTAAATAATGTTAGCTCTTTAACGTTGGAATTGAGAGAAATGTATTAGATCTTTAACACCGACAACATATTTAATGTGGGAAATATATTATCTCTTTAATGTTAGAATTGAGAGCACATATTTTTCTCTTTAAAGGTGGTAGAATATTAGCTCTTTCAAGTTGGAAATGAAATGAATGTTGGCAATATATTAGCTCTTTAAAGCTGGAATTGAGAGCACATATGTATTAATTGCTTGAATATTTTAACAGTGCTAATGTATGTAGTAATGCTAGAATAAATTTAACGATATATAATATAGTATGTATTAATGTTGGGTAGCCAGGTATTAGCATCATAACATTTTCAAAGCTGCATATTGTTCACCAACCATATTTGTATGGAGTAATGTCATATGTTGCATATAAGATTATTGAATGCTTTCCCTAATAATTGAACGTTTCAAACAATATTATTAAGTGTTCTCCATAATAATTGCTCTCCATATTGTTTTGAACACTGCAAGTAATATTAGTGAATGCTCTCCCTAATAATTTAATGCTCTCGATATTGTTTTGAAAGGTGCAAAGAATATTATTGAACTTGCAAACTAGTTTTGAATGCTTTCCATATTGTTTAATTGAGCGCTTTCTATATTATTTTGAACTTTGCAAACAGTATTAAACTTACAAACTAATTTTGAATGCTATCCATATTGTTTTGAACACAACTCTGTATATGATAAGCACTATATTTTATATTATTTCAGTTGCATATGTTCCATAAACACTGCATATGATAGAGGCTCATGTTTTGCATTGACTCATAAATAAATCAATGCTCATGTTTTGCATCAACACATTTTTCATAGAAATGAACAGAAAATCATATATGTTAAAAGTCTCCAAATAATATTTGCCACCATAATATATTGAAAGATGACAACAAAAATAATATTATTGAAAGCTCTGTATAAGAATTGGTGTTCTTCAAATTGTAGCTCTCCAAACATTATGTAGCACTCACCAAACAAATTGTAGCTCTCAAATTCAATGACCAACGGTCTCAAATAATATGTTTCTCCAAGTATAACCAACACATAATGTTGTTGTATGTGATAAAGTACACTGAACCAATAAAAAATAATATGCTGCTCCAATAAAATAATACATTGCTCCAATAAAAAATAATATGCTGCTCCAATAAAATAATATGTTGCTCCAATAAAAATTAATGAGTTGCTCCAATAAAATAATATGCTACTCCAATAAAATTTTGCATTGTTCCTGTCATTGAATGAACATTGCCATTAGACTGAATGCCGCTACCATGCATTGTTGGAAGAACACATTGAATAATGAAATTTCATTGAATATAACACATTGAATTGCGCCATTTAATATTAACTATTGAATATAACACATTCACAAGAGGCAAAGAATCTATTATAACTGAAGAAGTATTAAAGCTGCCCTCATACTCTATCCTTGAATAAGTATTAACACTGCAAAAAAATGTTTTTTTTTTCACAAAGAGAAAAAACGTTGTTTTATATTAATAGTGATAAAACAGTCCATAAATCATTACATAATGAAAAAGATCCCACTTCACATACAGGGATATAGAGCTAGATAAAAGGCCATATCATCCATATGAAAATACAGAGCTGAGATACTACCAAGTATGCCCCAAAATGTTGCTCCAAGGAGAACTATTTTCGCACACAAAGATAATGCTAGCAATGTTATTAATGCTAGATGTTGGCAATGATAATAACTTACGATAACACTGACAATGATATTAATGATGGACGTTAGCAATGATAATGATAATAAATCTTAACGCTGCTCCAAGGAGGCTGCAATAATATACGATGATAAAGGCTATGCAATGTTAATGTATCAATAATTCCATCTCAATAATAATGAGGCCGCAAGAATGTTCAATAATTCCAACACAATAATAACCAACCCAATAAATAATATGTGCAATATTATATTAGTAGGTTGCAATAAATATTCAATGCAAATATATACTCAACTTAAAGTAGATAATATATTCATTAGGAAGTCAAATAATTGACGTTTGTAAATATAGTATTGGAAGTGTAGCCGGCCATGAACCCTCCTAATATAATGATAAGTTACTTCTTCTGTCCTTCTAGATTTTACGTTATTGTCCATTATGTCACTAATGCCTTTTACCTTTTTCTTTGTACAGTCTCTCCCTGTCATCTCTGTCGCTTTAGTCAACAATCTCGCACCAAATACTATTTCAGACCTAGCCTTGACATACTTTGGAACCACTGCATTACTTCTTAGATCAATTTGATGCATTTCATTTTGCTTACAAATAACATGTTTGTGATCATACAATTCTCTTTGACGTTCTCTTGTTTAGTCTCTGCCTTTTGGGAATTGCCTCCATTCTTGTTTGCATGTTCTTGATAATTTGCAAACACTCAAATTCTCCTTAATTTATATTACTTTCATCACTTTTTTTTGGCAATATGGGTTGGACAAGCCTCATGGGCTGATTCACCATGTTTTGTTTGGGCATGCATTTCCTCTTGAAGCTTGGAGCTTTCAAATTTGGAACCAGAAGCAATCGAAGTTAGGATGTTTTATTCCTTTTTGCCAGTTAATTGGGCATGTGTCAAATGTGGACCTTTTTTGTTTTGTGCTATTTTCAGTTCAGAATCATTTTCTACCTTCTTCTCGACTTTGTCACTTCAATATGTTTTTTTTTTTTTTCAAGATCTCAAGAGATGGAAAAAGTATTTTTGGAGAAAGTGTTTCTGCCCTGTGAGGTGAACTTGTCATTCATCTGACCTTCTAAAAAAGATGAGGATGTTGACATTCAATTTTTTCTTTCAAAGGTGTTGCACTTGAAGAAGGTTTTAGAAGTAGAAAATAAATTTTCCACTTTACCAAATCCTTATACTATAGATTTAATTCCTTGAAATTAGACAATGCTTCCTCATGCACAACACCTTGACTTACAAAAATATTCAACCTTATTAGATTTATGATGGAGTTGTTGTAAACAACTTTTAGATCCTCTAATGATGTTGGCCCAACATACTGTAAAATCATTTTGCTTTGAATCATTTTGAGATATTTCTGAATTGAGTTGGCCCAACATACAGTAAAATCATCTTCTTTTAAATCCTTTTGAGATATTTCTGAATTGTTAGAAGATGCATCATTGATTTCAATTTTTTTCCAATACATTAAAGATAGCTCTTGTAGTCGGATTCTCTTTCTTTTTCTTTGCCAACGAGTTGGATATAATATAGTGGCAATGCCATCCACTAAATATTCCTTTATCATCCAATATTTCATTCAATATATTTTCCACAGTATAAAAGTATTTCACAACTACATATTCAAGGATACAATTTGCATGGTGGCCTTAAGTTATATTTGTAACCATTACTGAATTTTAAGAAACTCTATTGTTAATATTGGGGTTGCTCTCTCTCTCAGGTGCTCCTGTTCTAACACTCATATATTCTTCTTCTTTTTTCTGTGAGAAACTCCCCCTGAGACCAAGCTAGGTCACTGGCTATTCTTTATTCTTACTCTTCCACACTCTAGTATGTTTTATTCTTTTGTTTGCATTTCTTTCATTTTTTTATTTGCTTGAAGTTGCTTCCATATTCTGTCTAAAGCTCTTCCGGATATTTGTCAGCTTGAAATATTTGACTTTGTGGCGAAGATTATTACACACAAAACATCTTGTGTGGCCAAGAAATAGAGAAAATGTGTTTTTCTTTTTCTTTATTCAACTTTATGTCCAAATTCATTACACAAATGATAGTAACCATAAAAATCATTTTTGTACCTAGTTGATGATTCTCTTTTGTGATTGTTTGCATGAGGGAGCCTTCTTGTTGGTTGCATCTTCTGCTGATTAAAATTGATTTGTTTTGTCTTACATTGTGTTACAACATGTCTAGTTTCATGGAAAGAAAAACATTTGATATATATCAAAGGAGCAAAGAATCTCCATTGAGATCTTCCAAATTTTCTCAATTCATCTCTAGGAGAAAATGGTCGTTTCTCAAAAAACATTATATTCAACTCATTCTTTCATTTTGATTCCGTTGCTTGCCTTTGTTTGTTTCCTTCTTAATTACCTTGCTTGTCCCCTCTCTGACATACCTCTAGAAACTACGCAATCTTGGAAGGTAGGCCATCCTCGAGGGTCAGAATTATGCAATCTAGATAGGAAATCCAACCTTGAGCTTGGAAATTGCAGAATTCTGGATGACAGCGCAAACTCAAGCTTAGAAACTATGCAATGCACTAAGTCAAGGAGTTTCCTAGTCCTCGAGAACTGCACAATCCTTCTTAGCACTGTGCATGACAAGTTTCCCAAAAAAGAAAAAAATTAAAAAAAAAACAAAAAAAACATCCCTAGAAAATAGAGCCGTCATTAGTTTCCCAAAGGTGACACATTTACTATTTTTGGAAATTTTCGCCAAGTGTCTCATTTTCTTTGATTTTAGGCATGCTTGTCATCAAATATAATCGACCTAGATCTATTTAATAGACACCTCTAGAGCTCATTTGTACATTCGATCTTGGAACTATAGCATACCCAAGGAGATCAAGGAGCCTTCACTGGAGTTTGTAGCACTTTTTCAGGTGAGTTTTTCTTTTATTGTTTTTTCAGTCGCTTTTTGTCATTTCACTTCTGTGAGTGTTGTTTTCTTGTTTCTTTTCATGGTTGCTAGAGTTTTAACTTATATTAGCTTGTAGAAGTGTTGGTTTAGACTGTCATTTTCCTTTTACAAGTGTCACATTTGTTTTCTTGTTTTTGCACATCGGTGATTTCCGTTTCGGCGAATCTCCATGCATGTTTGTTTTTCCTTTTGCATATTGATATTCCACACTTGATTGAACTGATCTATGTATCCTTAGTCATATCTTCACTTTAACTTGCACCATCACTCAGATATGATAGTTTCACATACTCTTTCTGGGGAGATCTGCACTTCCTTTGGCCAGTAGTTGCCTTGCCTAGTTGGGAATTACATAAGTTTAGGGCTTAAGCAGTCTTATTGGCCTCTGAAACTGCACAATGTGCAATACCAGGCTAACCCAACTGTGCATTGTGCAGTTCCAGGGCTCAATCCTGATCCCTTGGCCACTGAGACTCTGCAATGCACATTCTCTCCCTCAATTTTCCCAGGCTTAACTCCACATTCTGTAGTTTCTAGCCTCAAGCTACATCAGTGGTTGTTGACTACACAATGTGAGTTTAGGAAACTAGTCCCTCTCCCTTGACTTGAATAATTGTGCAGTTTTCTCTTGTCAGACTAGTGGTTGTTGCTGTGATCTTTCTTTGTGAGTCATTTTGCTTAAGTTTATTCATCTTTTCCATGAGTGCCTTTTCCTCCTACAAGTATTGTAGTTGTTGAGAAATTCTCTTCATCAGTCACTGTTATCATGGAATGTGAGAGAGCTAATTCAAAGGATACCACAAAGAGAAATACAAGGGAGGCAGTTGAGAGTACGCCAATAAGCTTGCTATTTTATTTAGATACTCAACTGTTCATAGAAAAGGAAACAGATATCACATGGAAGAAAGTGAGTTATCAACAAGAACAAGAAGCTTTAAAGAAAATCTGGAAGACCGACAGGTATATATCAATGTTCAACGATCAGGACTACATAAGGTTGCATGCAGATATCCAACTTTTCCACGCGCTGACATTCTCAGTTGCATAATTTCACATATATATCTAAAGACCGACTCTGAACAATGACAATGGACAAAGGATTGCTTTGTTTTTGGAAACATATTACCATCTCATGTATCATTTGATGGAGCCAACATTGCTCATGTATTCTTGCTTCTATGCCACCACCAGCTACTTGAGTACAAAGGACATTGTTAAAAGCTAGGTGAAAGAGCCAACAAAGTTTCGTCAAGCACCCACCAACACCTACAAGAAAAAATATCTCAGGAGGGCCTATGAGATCTTGATAGTTCTATCTTGTAGAATCTACGATCAACACAACACTGAGACCTTCCCCGAAGGGTGGGCATTCTTATTGAACTAGGTTGTGAATGAAGGGAAACCATTCAACTAGTCAAAATTGTTGGCTCGACAAATAAGTGTCCATGTAGCTAATGCCTTGAATCCTATCAAGGGTGGGAAAGCTAGGTTTAACATGTTTTCTTATCTACTAGATGCACTTTGCGCTCACAATTCATTGCCTGGCATGAATTGGACTTGGACACCAGGAGACCACCATGCACATTACTTTCAGAGTGCAACCATAGAGGAGTAATGGAAAGGTTGTCTGACCACTTGCTCATTCCATTATATAGGTTGATCTTTTGAGGAATATCCACCTTGCATATCACGTGGGGCAATGGAAGCGGTGCCAGAGATAGTAGATCGATTTGCCTCACTGGATGAGACTTTCCTCAGACTGTTTAGCAGATAAAAGTCACCACATATTTACTAAGGTATGCCATCGATAAGTTAGTCATGAAAGAAGTTGTGTATCATCTCTCCACAGGGTTGTTAGCAGATTTTCACCGGAAGAAGAAATTAGCTTGGCCAAATATTCCTATGCAAATCGGATTGTACGAGATCAAGAATCTAAAATTCGCAGACACCGAGGGAAATATGATAGAAAAATTTGCATTCGATACTTTGGACTTCAATCCGTATGATCCCCACAATATTTGTAGAGACCATTATGCGAGGATTCATTTCTCATGGCTAAGCTGGACATTCTACATGTTGAAGGAGGTACCATGGAAGCATTGTTATAATGCCTCCAAGTCCTGTGAGCTGGTCAGTTTTGTAGGAACTTGACAGGTTACTCCACAGAAGGAAGTCAGTCCAAAAGAAGTACCAACGGAAGGGCGCAACCCACCACGTGAAAAGAGTAAAAGGAAGGTTACATATAACCCAGGAGGAGAGCGAAGCTACAAAATGAAATAAGATCCAGTCATTCTCAAAGCACCTATTGCAGTAGATAAGAGAAGGAAACAAAGGATGTAGGAAGCAGGAAAGAAGCAGAGAGAAGAACAAAAGAAGAGGAGGTTGGAAGAATAAGAAAGGCGAAGAATAGAAGAAGAAGAAACCACACGAAGACAAGATGAAGAGAGAGAAGAACCAACAATTAGTAGAGGAGAGAAAACAGGTGCAGGACAAGGAGCTCACTCAAGAAATTGAGGAGTTGATTGTGATTCAACACTTGGAGGTGGAACCAGAGCTGTAGAACCAAGATGTCGACCTTGTTATCACTCATAATTTTTTCAAATTTATTTTGATAGGTTCACCTAAATTTCACCTTCTAAAAATTACCAATTCAAAGCCTAGATTCATGCCCTGAACAAAGTAAGTTCTTCTTATACTGCCCTCTACATATAAGATCTTCCTGGTATAATTCTTGGGTTGGTAAGTGAATTCATCGTCCTAGCCTAGGATTCCGGAAGTAAAAAAGAAGGGTAACGGTCTGATCCATCCCATCCATAATCAGTAACTCAGTGGTTATTTGATTCCTTATGTTAACGATGTTCACCCATGAATCTATACCTGGAATCGGTGCTCCTTACCCTCGGTTGGTTTGTCGTAGATCAAGCCTGCTTCATGTCGTAGAGAGATGTTTGCTCCTTTCCTGGGTGGGAGGGCGGGGAGAGGTTTTACGTGGGTCATTCATTTGATGAGAAATTCATTAAATCGTGTCTATCCTAGGTGATAAGGTTGGGTCATTTGATGAGAAATTCATTAAATCCTATCTATCCTAGGTCATAAACACCTCATTAGTCTTGTCATTGTTAGTCATTTCCATTAAAATCCACTTTAGGTTCACTTGCATAGTCGTAAAATCGGAAAGTGGCCGCTTGTTTGTTTTTTCATGTTTTCGTAGCAAATATAACAATGTACAATCAGTTTTCGCTATGAAATCACCTAAAATTTTCGTAGCAAATCTACCAGAATTATAACTGAAACTACTATGAAAACCTGTTTTTCCTGTGACGAAAACGGAAATGATGAGATGTCAAGTTTTTAGAGTTCGACGGTTATCCAAGGTCATGTGATTGGTTATTTGAGTCATAAATCACCCAAAATCATAAACACCTACCATCATTACACTTTATTCCTCATATTTTTCAATACCCCTCTCGCATTTGAATTTAATTTCTTAAACCCATAACCCAAGCTCCTGTATGTCATACAAATTTCCACCTTTGCATGCATCAGTCGATTGTCACCTTGGAATAGTCCACCCCATTGTAAAGTAGCTTGCTTTCCAAAGAATTTATTTGCAGGTGTCACATGTTCATGAAGGCAACGTAGCATAAAAGGGAGATGGCTAAGAAGGAAAAAAAAAGAAAAGGTGGCTCTATGGTTATATAGGAACCCATATACCTTAAATTGATCATGGAAGACCTCAGCTTCACACAAGTTTTCATCCAGATAGGTTACATGCATTTTTGCCAGGAGCTACAAGGGGATTTTGTTGTGTTTTTGGACTGTGTGAGAAGTCGACTTCAAGAGAAGATTCTGGATAAAAGGAGATGAATTATGAAATACTAAGAGATTTTTTTGTCAAGAACAGAACAAGGAACAAAAACCTCTTTCACATTTCTCACAGGTGCTGCCAATTTGGATATTTGAAGAGGTCTTTGGGCGTTATTTTTAGAGTGTGTTTTCTACTTGTTTTAGACATGTTTTTCTAATGTAGTTTCCTGATAGCTAGAGATGGTTTAAAAAAAAAAGATAGTTTTTTATTCAATATTAGCTTATTTACAAAAAACTTCTCCTATTTTGAAAAATCTATCAAGGATTGAGAGATAGGAGCTCATCTCTCAGCCCTATTTTTTCAGAAAAAACAGTCATTTTTATTGGTAGACTCAACTTGTTGAAGGTGAAAAATTTGTTTCTTGAGGAGGGTAAGAGGTATTTTGAACCAGATTTTCCTTATCATGCTTCATCCTATCATCTCACATAGCCATGGACATTATTGGAGGTAGAAATTGAAAATTTCAAAATCTACTGTCAAACTAGGCGTTTTCGTAGTGCCTTCCAGGCTTAAAGCTCAAAATGTGTTGCAGAATTGTTGTAGGTGTGTTTTTTCTGAAAACCATGGAAAAATTCAAAGTCAAGGCCTGGAATTTTTTTTTTAGCTCTTTAAACCCAATAAACATGTCCATGTTAGCAAAGAGAGCTAACATGTGGCAGAAGTTGGTGAACTAAATTTGCTATCAAAATGCACTACGAAATTGCTGTAGATGTCTTTTTGTTTAAAAAGGGTGGTTAAGCCTAAAAAAAAAATTAAGAAAATTTTGTATTAGGCCACCTAACCTATTAAAAAAGTTCATGGCAGCAGAAGGACTTAATGAGTGGCAAAAATGTTCAAAACAGAGGTGCTATGAAAAGTTGATGCGGAATTGCCTACACCACTCTGCTTTTTGCAGCGCATAGTTTTGGGAAAAATTTTGAATTTTAGAGGGAAGATGAAGGTCAATCAAGCAAGCGAGAAGAACAAGGATAGCAGTTGAACATGCCAGCAAATTTCTCTCCATAAATTAAGTTTTCTCATGCTACAATTCTGCCTAAAGACAGGGTTTAATGGTCATTATGATCTTTTCCTTAAACATAGGAAGATCTGTTTCTAAATCTAGTGGATGCATTTATAGTTTGATCATGGTCATTGCCACATAGTCACATGATTTTATACGTTGTAAAGATGCATTTATTTCAGTTAAAAAGTTTAATGAATAGGAGGATGAGTTCTATTAGGACTCTAATCCCTAAACTTAGCAGGGAAAATTTTAAGGATGGAAAATTATTTTGAAGTTTAAAAAATTGGCGAATCTCACTAGTCCCTAAAATGAAAAATATAAAATGTTTATTGATTTATTTGTAAAATTATTCATATTTATAATGATATTATATCTATTTCCTATATAATGTTCGCGATTTTTAGGTTAAAATAATTGTATATTGTAAAATTTGGGCGAATCACTTTTATAAAAAAATGGAAATTGGCGAATCTTTTTTTTGCAAAAACCATGGAAAATTAGCCCACCTGCGAATATTAGCCCCTAAAATTTTCCATGAAACTTAGCAAATGTCTATTTTGTTTCCAGATATTTAGGTTTTAGTTAGATGATGTGTCAAAGTCAAGAGTTCGATGATCTGTCCAGGTGGTAGAGCCTATGTAATGGTGCTTAAGCCTATTAAGAGGAAGATTATCGAAGGAAAAATGGTTGGAGAATATTATGTCACACTACTACTATTGTAATATCTATCATATTCAGTAATTTACAGTGGATATTTTTCCTTCTTCACCTTAGATTCGAATGATGTTTCAATGAGTTCATGTATTATATTTTTCATGTTTTTATCTGCAATATTTTTATGTCTGATTACTCAGAATTCATGCAAACCATGCTTTGAATTCCTTTAGATGTTGAACTACTGCTATTTCATGTGTATGTGTGTTATCTTTTCATTGAAATGTTCACTTGCGTCAACTTACACAAGAAGGGTTATGTTCATTGAGTTTCTTAATGCTGACTCCATTAGCCCAACAGTAGAAAATCCTCTATATTTTCAACTTGAAATTAGTTACAATCAATTCACTGTCATAGAGTTATCCATCTAATAGATTTTTCATTGAAAAATCACAAGTTACCTTGAGAGAGCCCTCTTAGAATGAAGAGGCTAATCTTCAGTCAAAATTTGGTTGAAAGAGTTACTCTAAGTTGTCTGGTGGAGTAGCCCATCTGTACCAACTTAGTGATAATATACCTGATGCCAAGAACACAAGAGGTCACCATTCAGTCTCCCCCTCCTCCAACAAAACAAGCTTCAAGCAAGGGAGAGGAAATTTTTCCTCTTGATGACAACCAGGTTATGGACACATACAATCTGACTTATGACGAGCTTTAAAGAAATATTGTACAAGAATAGAAGAAGTATTTTCTAGATGACCTCATATCTCTTGAATTTATTAGAGAAAGGGTGATTGTGGCAGACACAATAAGGAATCCCAATGCCATTGCCACAACTAACTTGGCCTTCATAGGTGCAATAAAGTCAAACACTGAGTATCTGATGGCCGATAACAAATATTTGGCAAATAACTTGCAGGATTCTAGGCAAGAGGTTGAACAACTCCGATAAAAATCTCAGAACATAACCCTCGCTCAAGTCTATCTAGAATAACTGAAGGCAAAAATACTCGACGAAGTATCAACACTGGGAGAGACCATGCAAAATATTGATGAGGATCTTGTTACTGTGCATAATGTTTTTGTCCACTTGCATGTCAAAACTCTTAAGGTTGTACAAGCAGCCATTATTTTTGTGTATGAATGGTCAATGCAATACAAAGGGGCACCACTTGAATTGGGAAAGAAAACAAGGCAAAAGACAGAGTTGGAGAAAGCGAAGGTTCAGATGCTCATTAATAAAAAACAACTCACCTCGTTCATTGCCAACATTCAGGCCTCATATGAACGATTGTATAACAACGTGTATTTTCTGGTGAAATCGCACATGATGCCATCAGTTGGCTCACTCAATGAGGCCAAACGCAGGAATCAGGTCAGGCAGGAGATTGAAGAAAACTTGGAGCAGTTCAAACATATCACCACCAGGGAAGATTTTGAAGTGAACATGCAGAATATGCAAAAGTACATTGGTGGCCCTATCCAAATCAACACTATGTTTCTCTTGCTAAAGACGGAAGCACAAACCAGTTCCAAATCACTGTACCTGGATTCCATGGAGGCTAGAGTTCTCTTCCAACCTGACACCATCGCACAGTTTGAGGGAATCATCACACAGTACAAATATTTTCACCGCTATGTGACCAAGAGAAAACAAGTGGAAGTTGTTGAGCTAGAGTTTCCTCAAAATCAAGCTTAATCTATTTTGTCTTATTAGGATTTTTATTTGGCTCTACCCAATTTTGTCTTATATGGGTGCGAGTATATTGTAATATTGTTTTGTAATTAATTTGTAAGTGAAATTCCAAGTGTCAATTGTGGAATGTGAAGACTCGTCATTTGTAAAGAAGTTGAAGAGTCATGAGGGAAGTCCAAGAGTCATAGAGGGGAGGTGAAGAGTCACCCCTTTTGTTATAAATATATCTTCATAACTCATGTAAAGGGATTTTGGGAGCCAAACTTTTGGCTAGGCTTTTAACTTATCATCAAGATCTTGGGAATTTGTCAGAGCCTTGGCTCCTCCGTAGCATAGAGGAAGTATCTTTATATATAGAATTAGGTGTATAATTCATGTTCCACAATTGGGTCTAGTGGTCTGTCAATGAAATATGTATGATTGAAACTTTCATGTTAATAAAATATCAAAGCCGACACGTTTTCATGCATATGTCGTGAATATAGTTGGACTATTATTGTTATGCTTGTAATGTATGTTATTTCACTTATGCTTATGCTTATGAACTATTTCGTTTGCATTGGTAAAAGTCTTGTTAAATGCATGAACTTGTTGTATATTTCCATCACGATTAACTTGTGAACTATTTTTCAGGCTAGCTTGTGATGTCTTTATGCTTGTGTGTTCCTTCCAAGCTGTGTACTATTACTTGATTCTAAGTGACTCACTCATTCTCCCTTCATGTGTTAGAACACTACACTTGAATCTCTGCAGAGTCACACACTTGTTCACCAAAGTCACAAATACACCACTCTATGTGTTATTGCAGCCAAGGAACATCATTAAAACACATTGCTTTGGAAACCAAGACGTATTCTAGATGGGAATCCTACACCAAACAGTGTGAGTTCTAATTGGGACTTGATATTGGGGATATCCCATGAGTGTTGGCGGGTCCAAGACTGTCATCAGGTTACATACAAATTTACTAGTTAAGATTGGAAGGAAGTAGAATACTCCTCAAAGGTTTTACCAATAAGGTAGGAAGGAAGCAAATGCTTCCTAAGGCATGATGAGTTTTACAGATCCAATCTAAAGGAATATTCAATCCCCTTGTACAATTCAACTTCCATGCTCCACACTTCAACTTATGCTACCGTCGTTGTTGTTGTGCTTCACTACTACCACTATCCATTTCCACTACTACTATTGTCAACTGCCACTTCTGTTGTTGCACTTAAACACTTTTCCACTGCCACTCTTGCTACCTCCATTTTTGTACTTCACTAATACCACTCTTGCTGCCACTTCTGTTGCACTTCACTACTACCTATCTCCAATGCCACACTTGCTGCCACTGCTACTAATATTTAATTTATGTCTTTTGTCCACTGGAAATGTCTCACAACCTCAAATTTTGATGAGGACTTTCCCACTGATCCAAGTCAATCTCCTTTAATTGCCACAAATTGACATGACAATGAAGAAACAAAACTACCCTCATATTGATGCATATTTTGATTGCTGAAGATGACTCCTCTAAAATTTTTACCAATTTTCCCCTTAGACTATCTCTGCCATAAGACACTTGTCAACAAGAGGAACTAATCATACCTTGCATATAGACTAATATACAATATCCAATATTTAAGAAACACAAAATATCTCTATCATTGAGGAGGATTGAACCATGCAAAATTTTTCTTGATGACTGTAGATAACACCCTCAAATATTTGCTATGGGACTCTGTCACACACACACATATCAATTTATTGAGGTTTTTATATTCCTCTAACTGCTATAAAAGAATAATGCAACCAAACTATTATTTTCACTATTGTAGCCCACAATAAGACATAGGGTTTATAATTCAATTGCAGTAACAACTTGCTACACTTCTCATGCCAACAAGGGTGATTTACTTCTCAATATGAACAACTTTGGAATGATCAGGATTTTTAAACTGTCCCTAAAGAGGTTACAAAATGCTACATATGCCAACTTCTTATGATGTAATCATCGTAACCCTTGTATACGTAGTGACATTTCATAAACTCCAATACCAAATAAAGACACTCTACTACTTGTCACTGATCAATTAGAACTTTATTATGATTGTTAGTGCATTCTAATACCATACACAGCTGGTAACTTTCTTGCCTAGTGTGTCAACAGTTTCAGTGATTGGTTACAATCAAGATATATTAGGTTCATATGTGATGGATTCTTACACATTAGGACTTAAAATATACACAATACTAGCCTCAAATTCATGTTTTCGAAGAACTGAAGATATGTCAAGAACATTTTCTCTCAAGTAGCCAGCTAAGCACAAGCGTCAAAAAAATATCAAACAATTCGAACCTTCAAGGTCTTGGTTAGGGATTGTGAGGTATTCAGAGCTCAGATGGATCTTTCAAATCCCCACATATATGACCTTCAAAACTACCTTAGTGTCAACTTCTGCTTCAGACAATGGCCAAACCTTGGATACAGAGGATGTCATGAAATAAATCAACATTGCAACAAAATTATCTCTCTAATGAATAACATATGATGCTAGAAGCACTCAAATGTGAGCTTCAGAACATGGGAACATAAGACCACTAAAATTTTAAAAACAATAAAAAATCAAAAACTATTATATGTCCAAAAGTTTCGTAAGGTGTAGAATACAAAGACTTCACAAAATAAATCCTTATGTAAATCAAATCTGGGAGGGTTTCTAATTGTCACAGAGATGTATAATGTTTGCACTTCTGCACTAAGATTTAATTCTTACTACAGTTCGAGACTACTCCATAAGAGGCCTCAGACTTGCATATATGAATGCCTAAACAATCACCCAAATTATGCAATAGATTTGTACTAGATTAAGCCACGAATTTGCAATATGAAATATGAATGTATATCTTGTTAGGGTGTGATTCATCTTTAGCCAAACACCTTAATAATGTGAGTGCATTAGCAAACCAAGTTACTATGTGACCTTACTTAAATCTAGACAAAAATCATGTGTCAAGTCCTATGTTCCAGACCGAGCAGGTATGAATGCTCCTCAAAAGATGACACAAAACTTTCCTATCATTAGGGTCGAATGCCAATAGTGTCAACGAACATAGGACATGCCTAAATCATCTTAGAGAATCTTAGTTCCTAAAACAAGTCTAGCCTTAATAGGGTAGACTATTCCAAAACCAAGAACAAGGTAACCATAAACCTTTGCAAAAAGGACTTTTACCTTCAGCAAATTGCATGTTGCTCCACAGGAATGAGAAGTGTAAAGAGAAATATACAAATTAATAATTTTATGGAGGTCAATCACCCTTTATCACAAAATAAATCTACATGCAAAATACATCACAACCCAATGGATCCCATCTAAAGAATATAAATCATAAACTAAAACCTCAAGACTCCATAGGGATACAAATGTTATTTCAAAAGTTTTCTTGCAAGATTTACATCTTCATTCATACTTGAAGGAAAACAATCCATATTTATATAGGATATGGTGACTTTTAGGAGGGTAGGCGACATGCATACATTAGAGGGAAAACTTTAAATTTAAATTTCAAAAGGATGGAGCCAAAAACCCCATGTTTAAATGAGGTCGACTTAGGAGCTATGAGAGATTTTTTTTTTTTTAATTCAAACTCAATTAGTTGGAGCCAATAAAAACTTCATTTGAAATCTCTCAAAAAATAATTAAAATATTTGATTTAAAACTTTTAATGAGAATCCCTTTTAGCCTCATTTCGAGCAATGTTCCAAACAAATTATATGATGCCACATCATATGCCTTTGGGGCCTTTGACCACAAGATGGGGTTATCATATTTGAATTGGAATATCTCTCAAACCGTGAGGGCCCATGAAGCACTCCACATATCAACAAAATAAACATGATGGGGAGAATCTAATGATGATGATATCCATTAAAATTCATTGATATTCTTATTAAAAATATTCAACAAGTGTGGGGTATTCCAAGGAATCCAAACCCTAAAGCTAGGGTTTCATCAATGCATAATCTCATCCATGCATGCCAACATATTGAGGAAATAAATGATGATATCTTGCACAATTTGACATCAATGACATCATACTCAACAATCTCCTCCTTTGTCATTGATGTCAAGATACATAGCATCCCCTGGCATGCTACATAAGCTCCCTGTGACTTCATGCTTCTTTTATTCATTTCTTTCCAAGATTCTCTCTCCCTTTAACATTAATGGCATAGGGTGATTGACAAGTTCTTTTCATTGACGTTATATTCATTTGATATGCCCCCCCCAACAAGGTGCACTCTTACTGCATTATCTCTCTCATTGCATAGATTTTGCCTAACAATCTGCTTTCCTGCTACATCATCTTTTATATTACATAGATTCCCCTTAATAATATGATCTCTCATTGCATCATGTCCTCAAATTGTGCAAGAATTTATTACAAAACATTTTTTCTTTGCCAGACCTTGGTGGTATTGTATTCTTGCCTGGTGAATGTCTTTCCTTCCTAGTTCCTTTCCTTCTTGTTTTCTTCCTTTCATTTGAATCCCACATCTTACTTTTAAATACCAACTATCTTCTATGAGATGTTCTAGAAATCGCCCCCTCAAGTCTTCCTTGATGGTTATAATGAGAAATATCCTTGGTCTTCTACTAAGAGCATTTTACATGAGATTATCCTTCCCTTTAATGTATGAAATTCCAAAGTCGTATTCGCTTAAGAATTCACTCCATCTTCTTTTCCTAACATTCAAGTCCCTTTGGATAAACAAGTATTGCAAATTTTGGTGGTAATTTTGAGTGCAAATATTCTCCCTATAAGTTAGTGTCTCCATATCTTTAAATCTAGTACTGCAACATATAACTCTAAAGAATGTGTGGCATAGAGTTATTCATGAGGCTTTAACTTCCTTGAGGCCTACGCTATTACTCCTTTGTCTTTCATTAATAATACACCTAATCCTTTCTTGGATGCATCAATACATACAATAAAGTCTTTTTCCATGTTAGGTACTCACAATATTGGTGCAATGATCAATAATATTTTAAGCTCAGTGAATGCAATGTCGCATTCCTCATTCTACTCCTATCTAACTCCTTTACGCTGGAGGGTTGTGACAGGTTTTTCAATTTTTGAGAACCCTTCTAGAAACCTTCGATAGTGTACTCCTAAACCCATAAAACTATGCACTTCATGCACATTTTTCATTATCGACCAATCCATGATTGCTTTTACCTTCTCAGTACCTACCGAGATCCCTTCACTAGATATCATATGACCCAGGTAATGAATCTTCTTCTGAAAGAAAGAACACTTGGATATCTTTCCATATAAATGGTGCTCCTTGAGGTAAGATAATGCTATTCGTAAATGTTCTTCATGATCATCATTTCTGGAGTAGATGAGAACATCATCTATGAAGACTTGTACAAAGTGGTCGAGGTGCTTACATAAAACACTATTCATAATATTCATGAATACTACTGGTGCACTGGTCAACCCAAATGGAACCAATGTGAACTCACAATTCCCAAAGCATGTTCGAAATGTTGTCTTAGGAATATCGTTATTTTTAATTATTAATTTATGATAACCAGACTGTAGATCAATTTTTGAGAACACAGAATCCCCTTTCATTTGGTTAAAGAGATCATCAATTTAAGGCATTGGATACTTATTCTTTACTGTAGCTTTATTTAAGTCTCAATAGTCTATGCAGATATACAAGGAACCATCCTTCTTCTTGACAAAAATTACAGGTGCACCCCAAGGTGAAATATTCGGTCAGATGTGTCCTATGTCCAATAGTTCTTTCAACTATATTTGTAACTCTTGAAGTTTTGGAGCCGTCATTCTATAGGGTGTCTTAGAGATTGGTTTTGTACCAGGTTTTAATTCAATCGTGAGATCAAGCTCCCGTTCACGAGGTAATCCTAGTAGTTCCTTTGGAAAAACATCCATAAATTTGGGTAACACAAGATATTTCTCTAGGGAGGACCTTTTTCCTTGCTTACTTCCTTTACTACATATACCTAACAACCTTTTCTTATCAAAAACTTCATTTTAATTACCGAGATGAAGCATAAAGATACCTTCCTCTGAAGACCCTGGATTTGGATCGACTCTCCTTTATCATTTATGCAGGGAATTTTCTTTCCATAATATTGCACCCAATCTTGAATATATATCAACCATTCCATCCCTATGATGAGGTGATAAGTTCCTACGGTGGTGAAAGATACTTTTAACTTAGTCAAACAAAACCCTAGATTGACCATGCATTCCTCAACACTTGACTCTACGAAATGAAGTTCCCTTGAAGCCATTTCTACCTATCTAAAATTATTTTTCTTGCATTATGCCAACCCACATTTATATAATGAATATGAAGAAATGAACTATAAGTAGCACCATAATCAAATAATATTTTGAGTTTTATGATGTTAATAGTACCTGATGACTCCACTACAATAGACCGATGTTCTACCTAGTTTTTGTTGACTGCTGCATGGATTCAATGATTGCCTTTGGTATTTAATGATGGTTATTTTCCTTCTCTATCCATCACACTTGAAGAAGCCTCTAGGAAATCAAGTTAAAAATGAGGTCCTCCACATCCCCAGCAATGAACCTATGGTGATCCCCTTGCGCCATTTTGTGAGATTCTTGAAAAAGAGTTACTTCCTCTCGTGCTTCTTCCTTTGCTGAAGGTTCCTTGAGAGTTCCAATGTTGCATGTTAGACCTTGATGAAACCAAAAATATAACATTATATGTCATTGGATCCCTTTCCCTTACGCCCCTTGGAGTAAACCTATTACCATAAGGAGGTGGTCTCGAACTACTCCCCCTGAAGAATTTTCGGGGGCTTTTCCCCATAAATCCTAGTTGTGGGGGTTTTGATGGCTTGATGTCCCTTTGATCCCTAGGTTCTCTTTTGCATAATGGGCACATTCAACTACCTCTAGTACTGATGATGGCCTCCATATTCTGACCATGGCCCTAATTCAAGGGTTTATTCCATACACGAAACTATCATCTTAGCATTCATCAGTATCACAGTAGGGGACATATTTTATGAGTTCCATAAACCTCATCTCATATTCCTCCACAGTTTTGTTACCCTGGAATAACTTGTGAAAGGCTCCGGTCTACTGCTCTTGAAAGTAGGGTGGAAAATACTTTGTGTGAAATATTTCCTTGAACAACTCCCAGGGAACTTTGTCTGATGTGAGATGCAACTGTTTCTCTAGATTTCCCCATCAAATTAGAATACTTTCTCTTAACTGAAATATAACGATTTCCATTTTGGAGGTAGAGGCATATTCCCTTACCACAAAACACCTTGTAATTCCTTCCAACCACGCTTCAGCACGTTCTCCGGCATGACCTCTTGAAAATTCTGGGAGCTTAATGTTTTGTAGCTCCATTGAAATATCCTTATGGGTTTGTCTATGATTTGATCCCTTATACCCCTATGGGTTTCCTTCCTCAAAGTGAGGTCTCTCTTCATCGGTACTATCTATCGACAACCCTTTTAGTGTTTCCAAGATTGCTTCCAATGAGCACATTATAATGGCTAGCACAAGCATAAGAGCAGTTGGTACTGATGATGTTGTTGGTAGTGGGAACAGTGACACTAACATTTTGCCTCGTCCTCAATGTGTCTCTACCATTGCAACCTTTTCCTCTTCAAAAAATATGGTTATCAGTTTCTGAGGTGCAACTTAGATTAGAAAATATAACATCGTAAATTCAATCTCGCGTGAGGGTATAGGTTTTATACTATTATTACTTGCATGTAGGTGTTACTGATACTGAGGTAAAGGAGGGTGGTATCATTACCCCTTTGTCCTAAATTGAAGGGAAATATGTTCTAATATGTAACAATGTGTAACGATACTTATCCTACTACATCATTCATTATAGTTTATCAAGGGTTGTTTATTAACTAGTTCAACTCAATGTTTTCAATAATTAGCAGTTTTTGTTCAACAATCCATCTTTAATAATGTCGCTATGTTACAATCTGTCCATATAATTCCTACATGGATTCCTCCTTATGAAGTTTAGTTATCTTGGGGGTTGATGTTTTCAAGAATATATATATATATATATATATATATATATATAAGCCATGTTGTTAACTCTACGATCCACATCATTCAGTAAATAGAAAATGGCATAAATAAAAATACCGACAAAGAGTAAATAAAAAATGACACAAAAAGCCCCAAGGGTTAGCTCAAGTGGTAGTGAGCCAATACGTGGTCCTTTCCATTGTGGGAGGTCACGGGTTTGAATGTTGAGTCTTTGGGGTCAGGCACCGCTTATTGCACCAAACGGTTTACCGCACGTACCATCCAGAAATTCTGGGGAAGTACGCCCAGATTTCCGATGAACTTTGTTCGTGAAAAAAAATAACGCAATGTAAAAAGTTATAATATAATCCCCTCTCTATCTATATATAAAATGTTTAAAATAACATAAAAATATAACTTCCTCATAAAAAATATTTCATTAAAGAAATGTTATCTATTCATGACATTTATAACAAATTTAAATAAAAATAATTAAAAATAAACAAATACAACTACATCCTTTAGCCAAATTTAAAAGAAAATCCTATATTATTGGACTTTCATTTAAATATAGAAGAATAAATTTTATGAACATGTTCTTTAAATCATGCAAATAAATAAATAAGGAAAAATAAATCTTACCAACACTAACCACAAGAATAAGAAAATCAAATTCATAATACATATAAAAATTATAATAAATTATTATAATGGAAGTAAAATTACCCATATAATTATAATATGGGTAAAATTACCTACACTTCTACATATTCCAAAACTACTTTACAATATTGAATTATGGAAGATCGAAGATACCGGCTAAAGAAAATTTATTATGAGAGGATAACTTCAGCAAACACAATAATACCATAATAAGAAAGGGAACATTTCATTTTTTTTAAAGTCATTATCTAAATTTATTTTAATAATCCGTGTAAAAAATATAATTTTAAAAATAAATTGTTTTTTTAACGAATATAACTTCAAAATTATATAAGGCTAAATTTATAACATTAACCTAATGATCAAATACCTCCATTTCCATCTGACTAAAGAAACCAAAAATACCAATTTAGCTTAACAATAGTAAAATAAAACAATTTATAAAACTAACAACAAACAATTTTATTTTTTTAATTCTTTCCTGTGGCCTAACTATATTGTCATGCACTAGGGAATTTATCAAACTAGCCCACCCTCCAATACGATAGAGGATGAAAATATTATTTATAATAATTATAATTGAAGTAATAATTTATTTATAATAGAATATAAATTAGTTATAATATAATTGGTTAATTTGGTATTTAATTTTTTTTTTTTATATTAGTATTGGTTTTTTAGTATTGTCTTTTCAAAACTCATAGTTTTATAAACTATTTTTGGTCTGGTAAAAGTTGAAATATCATATCATTTCATTTTATTATTAATATTAATATGTTGCTATTACATTCACGCTTGAAACCTTCACAAAAATTCATGTACATATAAGCTCCATTGTAACAATAAAAAAATCCAAGACTAGTAAATTATCTCTATAGAAAATTTTACAAAAGTTCCCTTTCAATAATTGCACAATGAAAATAAATTCACTCTCAATAACATTTAACTATGAAACAATTTATTTTTATAAAAATTAAAAAAAACAAACTAATGCTAAAATAATTAGCAAGATTAAAAATCTCACCTGAGGCTTACATGTGACTTGAAAGAGGCTATTAAAGATTTCAAATCTAAAATCCCAAGGAAGTCATAAACCATTAATCTGCAAATTTCACCTGAGGCTTACGTGTGACAGGAAAGAGGTCATTAAATATTTCAAATCTAAAATCCCAAAGAAGTCATTGTAAGATTTTGAGATACAAAGATCTATATTTTCAAAATAATGAACAAACTTGCAAGAGAAAGAAGGAGTGAGCAAGAATAGATAAAAGAATGAAATTAATTCTACAATATTAGTTTTGGAATAAATACATAAAAGCAACTAAATTAAGCTTAGTTGTACATGCATTAACTATGAATAGTTAAAGTTAACTGAAGCTAAGTGTGCTTTATGTTATGCTAATGTGCACATGCACCACATGCAAGCAGTAAGTTAACCAACTAAGCCAAGTACACCTCGCATGCAAGCAGTAAGTTAACTAACTAAGCCAAGTGCACATCACATACAATACCTAGAATTGAACTAAAACTAATCTAGGTGCATGTACACCAACAATCATAAATCATTCATTTGAAAATTTCACAATGCATCGATTAATGTTTATGATTATTGATATTTCGATACTTTTTTCATTTTCTACATGTTAAAATTAAACTGAAATTAAACTGGCATGTCTAATATGTTATTAAAAAAAACCAATGAACCAGGTCAAATTCCACGCATACTAACATATTTTCTGTATAAATTAACAAATTATATACATGAAGGCTTACGAAAGTATATCATACATGTAAATTATTGAACTCCTCTTGCTTTATCATAGTGAAAAAAACACTGTTCATTAAACAACCCCTTCTACCAAAGGACTTGAATATGTATCTTACAACATAACCAAATGGAAAGTATATATATAGCTTAAACCAAAAGTAGAAGAATTGGAAAAATAAATACGTGAAATTCTCATTATTGCGGACAAGATTGAAACAATCTGGAGCTTCAAATCACAAATCAAGTTTGTAAAATGTATAAATCTACTGCCAATCTTCTATTTACAGAAAACATGATAATAGTATTAAATTAATTATGGATATATTTTTGATATCCCTGTACAGTTAAAATCATATGTTTCAACAAGATTCTATTTGCCTAGATGCCACAATTTTGGCTACACTGATCATATAGTTTTTGAATCTCGTTTGTGTTCTTATATAGAATTGTCAAGTGGACATAGATTGGTACTATTTTTTCTTTTTTCTAATTTTATTAGGATGAAGCTACTGGGATGGTCCATGTAAATGTTTATACCTTTACAGCTTTCCTGCTTTTTGGAGGATGATGTGGTGGGTCCAACCCTCCTTACAATTCTCGAATTAACTATTGATTGGATTTGCAATATGAATTATTCGATTAATGATGTTTAAGGTGATTAAACAAGTGATTAAGGTCTTGATTGTTGTTTGATTATAATGGTACGTGGAGATATTTTGTTAATTGGGTTTTAATTGCTCGTAGCACCAGTTGATTATATGTGAGACACCTGTCTCATTTTCAGTCTGCGTTCCTCCCGCCTTTGGTAACTGTGTTTAGCCCAAGTCACTTGGTAACTTTGCTCATTTCATTTTCTTTGCTCTTGTATATGAACTTCACTCATTTCATTTCCGTTGCTCTTGTTTGTGTCTGTGTCTCGGCCTCTGGTTCAATGGTCGTTCCGGTCCGTGGGGTTAAACTCTGTTTCTCTGCTGAGAGAATTCCAGTAGAGGTGTTGCGGCCAGCGCGGGATTCTTCACTCGGGTTCAGCTGCGTTTGGCTTCCTTCAGGTAAACTCTTGTTCGATGTTTCTCTTTTGCATTTAATTTTCCTAATAGACTAAGGTTTTTGCTCCTTTGTGAGCAGGGACCCTTGCTGGTGAGCGGCCATCGGTTTCCTTGGGCCAACTTGGTCTCTGCCTCTCAAGTAAGCTCCAAATTTGTGCTCTCTGCAAGTTCTTTAGATATGAATTGTTATTTCTTTAACTGACTCTGCTCTGTGGCTTTGTATGTGTCCTTCCGAGCGCTTCAAGGCTGGACTTGCAACCCTGTCGTGACCGTCGTGGCTACCCCTGAATGGGTAGGGTCTGCTCCTCTCTTTTGTGTTATAACTGGTTAGGGTGAATGGGTTTGAACCCTGGGCTCTGTCCGTCGTATGGTCTTCTCCGTCGACTTATTGGTATGCTTGCATTACTGTAGGGTTCCACTGTTTGTGAACTCAGTCTCTATCATTTTTGCAGTCAAAGCTCTCTGTGACTTTTGTCAATGTTTAACTAGGTTTTCGTCACGTCATGAGGTCTCGTATATTTTTTAGTGTGGAATACAGTTCCTCTATCAAACAATGTAATTTATATTTATATATGTATATTTTTTGGAGTTGTAATAATGTTATTCGATACATTGACTCATTTATCTTTTGAATAGAAAGATTATAGTCTGTAAAATTTCAGGAATACCTGGTATGTGTTGTGCCGCTGTGCTGTTATGAATAGGAAACGATGGTTGTCTTAAACCCTCTCTGGTTGCCCACTGCAATTTCTTTGGTTTGACTATAGATGCCTATATTCTCCAGCTTTGATTGCTATTTCATCTGTAGTTTAATATGGCGGTGCCCTTCTATTTGTATCCTTGCTATTCATAGAATGCCTGTGAAAGAGAAAATAAAAACTTGCTACCTGTCTGCAATTATTTTTACACTTGTATTCAATTTTTAATGCACATGGAATAAATTTAGATAAGCTACAAATGGACTCAGATGCTGTCAATCTCCTGTATGCAATTTATTTCTCTGTTACGATGGAAAATCAACCCTTCCAGAATGTTTTCTCTTCTCTTTTGTACTACTGTATTAAACAATTTTGTTTTGAAACTGCCAACAGTTAGATATAGTTACATTCTTAAATGTTCTTTTAATTTATGAAATGAATTCTAAATATTAACTAAAATAAACTTTAGAATGAAATTAGAAAACGTAAATAACTATTAGGCCCTAAATGATAGAATTTCTAGAAAAATAAAATAAACCCAGGTGCAATGACCTGTCAACCAATCAACCTGTAACCTATAAGACAAACACCTATTTTTCTGTTTACCCTGAACTGGATGCTCCTGCATCAAGCTCCGAGGGTAACAAAAATTCATGGCTCCATTCCATGAGTTCCTCAACAGAATATCCTGCTCGTTGTATTTGTGCTGCGTCAAGCCATGAACTGTCCTCAATGGGACAGTTCTTCAACTTGAAAAGGTACTGAAGGTACTCTTTCCCACGAGTATGCTTGGCTACCTGGGTGTCGAGAATGCTCTCGATCTCAAGGGGCTGAACCATAGGCATTTGCCTCATCCAAGAACCATTTTCAATCTGGGTGTCCCATTCTGGTTGTGCTGCTCTGTCGTCTTCAAGATTGGTAGTATATGGAAACAGATCTGCCACATTGAAGATGGGCGATATGCCTATCCCTGGTGGCAGCTGTAATTCATAGGCATTGGCAAAGAATTTACGAATAATTTTACAGGGGCCAATCTTCTTGTGTTTCAGCTTGTTATATTCACCCTTAGGGAATCGTTCTTTGCGTAAATGCGCAAGAACTTCGTCCCCTACATTAAACTGAACTTCCCTCCACTTTAAATCTGCTTGCTGCTTATATCTCTAACTGCTATCCTGTAGTTTCGACTTTACCTACTCGTGTAAGTCATTCATTGCCTTCGTGAAATCTTCCCCATCAGCACTCCTCCTTTCCAACTTTCTCAAATCTCGTAGTTCATGCACTCCGTGAGGATGCATGCCATACAGAATCTGAAAAGGACTATATCCCATGCTACGATTTGGTGAATTGTTATAAGCAAATTCCACCTGAGCAAGTACACGATCCCACATCCGTGAATTTTCTCCAATCAAACTCCGTAGCAGGTTTTCCAAGCTCCTGTTCACCACCTCCATTTTCCCATCAGTCTATGGGTGATATGCGGAGCTAAAATTCAACTGAGTGTCCAACTTCTTCCACAGGGTACGCCAAAAATGTCCTGTGAATTTCACATCCCTGTCAGAAATAATGGACCTCGGTAGGCCATGCAGTCTCACTATCTCTGTGAAAAACAAGTGTGCTACGTGAGTGGCATCATTGGTTTTTCGACAAGGAATGAAATGTGCCATTTTAGAGAAACCTATCTACTACCACCATCACCGATTCAAAACCTTTCTGTGTCCTTGGCAGACCCAAGACAAAGTCCAAGCTGACTGAGTCCCATGGTCTACTTGGAATAGGTAGTGGCCTGTAGAGTCCTGTATTTTGGCTGTGTCCCTTCGCCAATTGGCACACTTTACACCTAGTCACATATCGCTGCACGTCCCGTCATATCTTTGGCCAGTAATAAAAGTGTCTGAGCTGTACTAAAGTCTTGCCTGTGCCGAAATGTCCGGCTAGACCTCCGTTGTGTCCCGAATGATATTCTCTCTCATCGAACAGTAGGGAATGCATAATTGTCCCCCTCTAAACAACAACTCTTCCTGTAAATTATAGTCCAACCATGGATTATTGTTCCTCAACAAAGGATTCCGACAGGCTTCATAAGCCTCTTTGAAATCCACATATGTTTGATACAAATCTTTCAAATGTTCAAAACCCAACACTTGTATCGTACTCTCCTGCAAGAGCAAAGCTCTTCTGCTCAACACATCTGCCACCATGTTGGTTTGTCCGCTAATGTGTTTCAACACAAATGCGAAACTATGAAAATACTCAACCCACTTAGCATGCTTGTGATTCAGCTTATGCTATTGCATCACATATTGTAGTGCAGAATTATCAAAGAATAAAAAAAACTCACTTCCCAACAGATAGTGTCTCCAATGCTTCAGTGCTTGGATGACAACATAAAATTCCTTGTTATAATATGAGTACTTCTGTCTGCTTTCATTCAACTTCTCACTGAAATAAGCAACAGGTTTGTCTTCCTGGCTAAGTACAGCTCCAATGGTCATTCCACTTGCATCACAACGGACTTGGAAAAAAGTATTAAAATCAGGCAATCTCAGGATTGGCCTTTCAGTGATTTTTTTCTTCAATAACTGGAAGCTCCTCTCTGCTGCTTCAGTCCAACGGGAAGGCTGACTTGCCTTCTTAATAGTATCCAACATTGGCACGCAGATTCCATTAAAATCCCTGATAAAATTACGATAAAAACTTGCCAACCCATGAAAACTACGAACCTCAAATAGGCTCTTTGGAGATGGCCAGCTAATGATAGCTGCAAATTTTTCTAGGTCCATCTTTAACTCGTTTTCTGCAATCACAAAACCCAAGTAAACCAATTCTTTTTGAAAAAAAATAAATTTTTTTAGATTTATCAGCAGCTTGTTCTGCTGCAATTTCTCCAACACTCTCCAAACATGTCGAAAGTGTTCCTCTTTAGTCTTGCTGAAAATTAATATATCATCAAGATAGACAATTACAAACTTCCCAATGAACTCTTTCAACATTTCATTCATCAGGCGCATAAAGGTACTAGGGGCATTACTCAAGCTGAATGGCATCCCCAACCACTCATACAGTTCTTCATTTTTTTTTAAATCTATTTTCCATTCGTCCCCCTCTTTGATTCAGATCTGGTGGTATTCACTCTTCAGATCGATTTTTTAGAAGTACGCTGCTCCACTTAAGCATTCCATCATGTCATCCATTTGTGGCAATGGAAATATGTACCTAATGGTAATTTTATTGATGGCTCTCGAATCCGTGCACATTTGCCACTCTCCTTCTTTCTTGGGAGCTAAAACTGTCGGAACTGCATAGGGACTCAAACTTTCCCTTATCAACCCCTTATCCAACAATTCCTGCACTTGTTTCCTAATTTCTTCATTGTCCTTAGGACTCATTCGGTATGCTGCCTTTTTTGGTAAACTAGCTCCAGGTATAAAGTCTATGTGATGACTGATATTTCTCTTAGGAGGCAATTCATCTGGTAAATCATCCACTACGATATCACTGAACTCTTGCAACATCTCCTGAATTTCCTCTGGTAAATCTGAAATTTTAGTGTGTAGCAACACTGTCTTTGGCCTCCTTACTACATCATAATTTACCTTGTTTTCTTCAATCTGTTTCAAGAATTCCTTTCCTCCCATCAGTAACGCTTTGACTCCGCTTATTTCTGCCGTCTCTTCCTCCTTTATGGGTATAAGCATGTGTTTAATCCCATATTTGACAAACTTGTAACAGTTTGTCTTTCCATCATGCATTACCTTTCTATCATACTGCCATGGTCTTCCTAGCAGTATGTGACACACGTCCATTGGCATTATATCACAAATAACCTTATCCCTGTATTTGCCAATGTGGAACTCAACTTCACACTGTTCATCAACCAACATTTGATGTCCTTTCTGTAGCCATGACACCTTGCAAGGTGTGGGATGCTTTAGCCTATTCAAACCCAACTTCTCCACCATCTCCATGGCGACCAGATTATACGTGCTTCCACTCTCGATAATCAGTGTGCAACACTTTCTGTGTGACTTGAAAATTGTCTGGAATAATTCCTTCCTTTGAGTTGGGTCAATTGTCTCCTTCACTGGTTTTAGTAACACTTTATTCAAAACCAGGGCTTCCCCTGTCTCCGGCACATTTTCTATCTCCTGAGGTGGTACCTCTGTTTCCTCTGTCTAGGCAACATATGCTCCTCTTGTTCCAGCCTGTTCACTTTCAAGACACTCAAAGGATTTGTGCCCCCACTTGTGGCATTTGTAACATTGAACAACATCTCCTCTGCCTCAGCCACTACCTCTTCCGCGCTGGTATGGCCTTCCCCCTCTCATGTTACCGTCCTTCTCCACTACCTCTGAAGCTTTCGAGCTGCTGCTTTCATCATTGGAGTTAACAATTTTACCTCTGCCAAAACCCCGTCCTCTTCCTCTGCCAGATCCTCCTCCTCTTCTAGCATTCTGTTTTCTGTTTATCTTCTCTTCCACCTTCAAGGTGCTTTGATAGGCCTCATCTATAGTTTTGGGTGAAAGAATACTTATCTCATCCAATATTTCCCACCTTAATCCATTTACAAATCTCGCTGTTTTTTCTGGGGTGTCTTCTATGTAACCGGCTCTCAAGTTTACCTGATAGAATTCCTTAGTGTATTCTTTTACAGTCATCCCCTTCTGTTTCAGATTCTGTACTTTCCTGTACATTGCAATATGATATTCTTTGGGTAAGAACTTACCCTTCAATTTATCTTCCATCCTGGTCCATTTTTTTATAGGCTTCTTGTTCAACCTCTTCCTCTCTGCTTGTACACTCTCCCACCATAAGGATGCATGTCCTTTCAACCTGGTGGCAGCGAATTTAACTCTTTTATCTTCGTTGATATCCTCATATTCAAAGTACTTATTTAGCTCACTAAGCCAATCCAGTAGTACTTCTACTGACAAAATTCCATCATAATTCGAAAGCTCATGCTTTGGCTTACTATTTGATAGTAAAACTGACCTTAACATTCTAAGTTCAGGCCCTTCTCCATCTGATCCATCTGATGTCTCCACAGCTTCCTCATCACTATCATCTCCTCCATCAGGATCCCTTCTTCTTCCTGCTTCTACTGCCGCCAAACGGGCATTCAATATCCTAATATATTCTCTCAATCCCTCATCTGCTACTCTTCGAATAGCTCTCCCACGACCTTGCCTTCCAACTTCCATTGCTATTAAAATAATTTAACTTCCTTGCTCTGATACCACTTGGTGGGTCCAGCCCTCCTTACAATCCTCAGATTAACTATTTATTGGATTTGCAATATGAATTATTCGATTAGTGATGCTTAAGGTGATTAAACAAGTGATTAAGGTCTTGATTTTTGTTTGATTATAATGGTACATGGAGATATTTTGTTAATTGGGTTTTAATTGCTCGTACCACCGGTTGATTATATGTGAGACACCTGTCTCGTTTTCGGTCTGCGTTCCTCCCACCTTTGGTAACTGTGTTTAGCCCAAGTCACTTGATAACTTTGCTCATTTCATTTTCTTTGCTCCTGTCTGTGAACTTCACTCATTTCACTTCCGTTTCTCTTGTCTGTGTCTGTGTCTTGGCCTTTGGTTCAATGGCCGTTCCAGTCCGTGGGGTTAAACTTTGTTTCTCTGCTAATAGAATTCCAGTAGAGGTGTTGCGGCCAGCGCGGGATTCTTCACTCGGGTTCAGCTGCGTTCGGCTTCCTTCAGGTAAACTCTTGTTCGATGTTTCTCTTTTTCATTTACTTGTCCTAATAGATTAAGGGTTTTTCTCCTTTGTGAGCAGGGACCCTTTCTGGTGAGCGACCGTCAGTTTCCTTGGGCCAACTTGGTCTCTGCCTCTCAAGTAAGCTCCAAATCCATGCTCTCTGCAAGTTCTTTAGATATGAATTGTTATTTCTTTAACTAACTCTGCTTTGTGGCTTTGCAGGTGTCCTTTCGAGCGCTTCAAGGCTGGACTTGCAACCCTGTTGTGACCGTCGTGGCTACCCCTGAATGGGTAGGGTCTGCTCCTCTCTTTTGTGTTATAATTGGTTAGGGTGAATGGGTTTGAACCCTAGGCTCTATCCGTCATATGGTCTTCTCCGTCGACTTATTGGTCTGCTTGCATTACTGTAGGGTTCCACTATTTGTGAACCCGGTCTCTGTCGTTTTTGCAGTCAAAGCTCTCTATGACTTTTGTCAAGGTTTAACTAGGGTTTCGTCACGTCATGAGGTCTCGTATTTTTTTGAGTGTGGAATACAGTTCCTCCGTCAAACAATGTAATTGATATTTATATATGTATACTATTTTGGGGTTGTAATAATGTTATTCGATACAGTGACTCATTTATCTTTTGAATAGAAAGATTACAGTTTGTAAAATTTCAGGAATACCTGGTATGTGTTGTGCTGTTGTGCTGTTATGAATAGGAAACGATGGTTTTCTTAAACCCTCTCTGGTTTCCCACTGCAATTTCGTTGGTTGTCTATAGATGCCTATATGCTCTAGCTTCGATTGCTATTTCATCTGAAGTTTAATATGGCAGTGCCCTTCTGTTCGTATCCTTGCTGTTCATATAATGTCTGTGAAAGAGAAAAGAAAAACTTGCTACCTGTCTGCAATTATTTTTACACTTGTATTCAATTGTTAACGCACATGGAATAAATTTAGATAAGCTACAAATGGACTCAGATACTGTCAATCTCATGTATGCAATTTATTTCTCTGTTACGATGGAAAATCAACCCTTCCAAAATATTTTCTCTTCTCTTTTGTACTACTGTATGAAACAGTTTTGTTTTGAAACTCCCAACAGTTAGATATAGTTACATTCTTAACTATTCTTTTAATTTATGAAATGAATTCTAAATATTAACTAAAAGAAACTTTAAAATTAAATTACAAAACGTAAATAACTATTAGGCCCTAAATGATAGAATTTCTAGAAAAATAAAATAAACCCAGGTGCAATGACCCGTCAACGAATCAACTTGTAACCTGTAAGACAAACACATGTTTTTCTGTTTACCCTGAGCTAGATGCTCCTGCATCATGATGTCAAGTGGACATAAATAGGTACTATCTTTTCCTCTCTCTCATTTTATTAGGATGAAGCTACTGGGATGATCCATGTAAATGTTAATACCTTTACCACTCTCCTGTTTCTTTGGAGGATGATGCAGGGCTGATCTATGTAAAGATTATGTTTATGATGATGGAATCGAATCCTAAAATCTAGACTGATGCCAGTTGCCACATACATAAGACTATGTACTATTTATTTTCTTAATATAAACAATGTTGTTTTCCTTTCTAAAAAAACTTGCCACATACATAAGACTAATGTACTATTTATTTTCTTAATATAAACAACGTTTTTTTCATATCTTAAAAAACAAGATTCTATTTCGTTTCAAATTCATCATAGGATACTGAGGAAATTTATAAAAATAAAAATAGTGATAAGCTCTAATCCTATGAAACTCTTATTGGTAATGATATCGTTCACTCGCCATAAGGGTAGACTTTGCATTGCATTAGAGGAATACTTCGATATCGGAAACACAGATCAATTAGTGAAACTACCTCATGAGTCCCTTACATATATTTTATTCCTACACTGCGTTGTAAATAAAATGAGTGAAGCACCTCCATATTTTTTTTTACGAAAGAAAACTCAAAAAGGATACTACTCCTTATATTTGCAGCGGATATAGTGTGTCATATGCGAACTTTAGGGTTCATAAAAGTTAGCAATCACAGTCAATGAGTGAGGAAAGAAGAAGATGTGTGTCTACTGATGTTGCATGGTTCTTAGGAGCATTAAATTTTATTTTAAGCACAGGGAAGAACACCTACTTCCAAGACACCTTATCAAATTTCTAGACGATATCCATGGATTTAATTGACTGGGTACAAACACACAAAATCAGGTAGAAACATATTAAGATCCTATAAGGTCCAAAGAGTTTTAAAAAGCATCTAATACCAAAATGTAAGAACTAAAATTTTACAGTACAACAAGATAATCATTATTTTACGTAGGTTTACCAATTTAAATGTAGTTACATACTTTTATATCTCGCTTGAATTTGATTCCTAGGATGATGTTGCTCTGATTTTTCCCCCACTACCAAATCGATAGATTCCTCTCTACCTATCTGGGATAAACCTATTTGATTCCCAGATCCATAATACTTCAAAAGTGAAGTGTTATGGCCCCGTGCCCAAAAATACATGAAAACGTGATCAATTTTCCACATTTTAAGTTCAATATCGAGCCCCAAGCTCGTCCCTCATTTTTTATCCCTCCCTTTCCCGTGGCTCTCTCTGTATTTCTCTCTTCTCCTTCATTTTTTTCGTATAATTTATCCATTCTCTTCTTAAATCGCACAATTTTCCTCCCCCTTCCTTATTTTCCATCATATTATATAAAATATACTTCTACCTTCAAATGGTGACCACCTTATCTGAGGTTCAATCGATGACGAGATAAGGTGATAAGATTTAGTTGAAGTCTGAGCAGACATCTGTCACCTGCGTTAATGATTGACAACAAGACCATATCTTTTGGTAAAACATATATACCTTATTAAATTATGTAATATGTGGTTAATAGTATTATGCTATACAATTTATTGTGGTATGTATTTTGAGATTTATACACTTTGAATAATTTTATAAATATAAGTTTAAAATCCTCTTATGAGTTATTCAATTAGTATGCATAATAGTGCAGTGCATGCAACACATATATATGTAGTTATCATATGCATGTCTCTTATGCATGTTAATATTCTCATTTTGCATATAATTTAAGATGATCCATTGCATACCCCTTCACTTTCCCTGCTGACTTGTCATGTCTCTAATTACCATCAACAAAAAGAGAGATATCATATTTACCCTCTTCTCGCTAGATTGCAAGAAAGTGACCCTTAAGCTAATATAAGGGCTCATCCAAGCCACAATAGAGTTTTCTCCTGTGTAAGGATACTTCTAAGAATTCAATTAATTAATCTAACTCTGAATCTAAATCTACATGTAGTCTAGAAAATTAACGGAAACTAATCTAACTCAATATTTAGGAGGTAGCTCCCAAATACCAAGTGCAAGGATTTAAATAAGATGTGATTTAACATGATATTAGTGATGAATATCTAGTTTCTGAAGAAGTTCATACAATTAATATTATAAGTGCAATAGATTCTCTTTTTTAGAGATAAAAATAACAAAAGATAAATAATTCGATAATAGAAATAGTTCACTTAATTCATCAATAATTAAATCTATTTTAATGAAAAATTATGAGTAAATATTTACTTAGAAATTTGATTAAATGCAAGAGAAAATTGAGAAATAAATAACATATCAATGTAATTACAAGATCAAATAATGTTGGGAATCACAATTTCCATTAGACCAAAATAAGCAGGTGTCAATCAATGACCGCATCACCAGAGATAAGGATCCACAAGAGGCGGTTAGTCCATGTCGTGAAACACATGAGGAGCATTTTTTTATCCAATTTCCAACAATCTCCCCCCAACGCGAGTCGAGTGTGTATCGAACTCATGAACTACTCTCTGATACCAATTGTTGGGAAACACGATTTTCGTTACACCAAAACACGTAGGCGTTAGTCAACGATTGCATCGCCAAAGATAAGGATCCATGAGAGGCGATTAGTCCATGTCACGAAACACATGGGGAGCGTTGGTTTATCCAATGTCCAACAAATAGTTGTTTAAATAAACAATCATTCACATATTTAACAAAAGTGAAAAACATAGAATAATTGACACAAATTTGTCATTAAAAGAATATAATTTTACTAAGAAATAAAAGTATTTGTAAATACAATCAATTAACATGGATTATTGTATTTTTTCTACAATGAATATCCACAAAAATCCTCCCAATAATTTCAGCTCTGCTAGCAATGAAAGGAACTACAAAAGTCGTTATGTCTCCTTCTCCAACATAGGTTAAATCTTGAAAGGAAAACTCCCAAAGCTCAAATATGAGTATTCTTCTCCTATTACAGAAAAAACCCTGTTAAAAAAGTGTTAAGAGTCTTCTATTGCAGAAAAAAGGAACCCATTCTCGATTCTCCATTCTTCAAACTGGTATTTATATTTACAAGAGATCCCAAAAAGGGGAGTTGTTGAAAGAATGGTTGAGATCTATGATTTTAGTTGGATGGAATCCATTTCTCCTCCTTGTTGGTGCAAGTTTATTGCTCCAAGATCCCTTTACTTCATCCTCTCCAATAAGCTCTATAAATAAACCAATCAAAATAAAAAATAAAACCAATTAAAATTAAGAAAAAATTCAAATTAATAACGTTATGAAAAATAATTAACGAATTCAAAACTAATTTGACAAATTAATAAAATAAAATTTCAGCTCCCTATTGCTTTATATGGAGAAAATATTAACAACCGAACAATCTTGGAATGAATAAGAAAAAATAAATCTTCCTGGCCAAAGAAAGTCTTCCAAAAAAATCCCAGGAAACAAATTATTTTTACAATTTTGTAGCCTTTACTTTTGATAATTTTTGGCATAGTAAATCTCTATATTTTCTTGATTTAATGTTTCTATATTTTTCTCCATGGAAAGCTTTCTAACAAGCTCATATTTTCCTCATTTGGCTCAGTAAAACTCAAGATATCAACCTCCAAAGTTTGGGTTTCGAAACCTATTCTTTGTTGGAAATTACACAAACTTATTTTTTGTTGGAAATTACACATTATTAGACAAATTTATGGATAGTAAATTATAAAATTATGTTTTCATAAATTAAAATAAATATTAAAAATAAAAAATTATAAATTACTTACAAAATAATATTATATATTAAAAAATTAAATTATAAATAAAATAAATATAGATAAAACAAAATGCAAATAAGACGAAAATAAATAATAATAATAAAACAAATAAAACTAACTAAATAAATAAAACAAATATTAAAAAAAATATATTTAAAAAAAAGGAGGTTGGTTCGTGTATTCACGGGTGCATGTAGAGTGGATGAGGGAAGAGTCCACATGGGTCCCCCTCTCCACCAATGCTCCTAAATATTAAAGCCCCCATCTATATTAATATGCAAACCCTTTCGTCTGCTCCCACTCACATCAACTCAAGGCTTTTTTGGGTTAATTAGTATTTTCAATAATCACAATCTTTTACTTTTATTTTACTGATTTCTATACACAACTTTGATTAGCCCAACTAGCATATATATGAGGATACCCTAATAGAAACTTGTGTATACTGAGATAACTTTATTGTTAGATAAACTTTCAGAAACATTATTTAACCCAACTTATCAGTTATACATCAGATATTTAAGCAAGAAATATGTGCAGTAATCACAAAATAAATCGTCACACAAGAGCATCACACATGAACACCAAGATTTAAGGTGGAAACCTAATTCAAGAGAAAACCACTGTTGTTGTCATCTCTGTCTTCAATATTTATTATATGGAAAACTTCTTACAATATTGTATTAATGCAGACTCATATCAGAATGCAGGCATCTACCTGCAAAAGGCTGTAACTTTCTCTCGTTCTCCAGCTGCTACTGGAAGGGAGCTCCAACCCCCTGATCTCGTTTACCAGCCACTACTGGAAGGGAGCTTCAACCCCCTAATCAGAATACCAGCTTCTACTAGCAGGAAGCTTCTACTTCCACACTCACGGATTCAACCCTCAGAACCACTACAGACCAGATTTCATCAATTTTCACACTGGATCCCACAACTTCAACACAAATCATCATAAATATCATGAATAATAAACTTAACCCAAACTTCAATCAGAACAATGAGATCTCTATAACCAAACGCAATAATAAACCCAGATTTTAGGATCAATATGCAGAACCAATCTCAACCCTGATCATTCATTATCTTAAAATACATACGCTACTTCACTTTACTGATCCTGCATGCATACATGCTTTCCTTCACACCAACCCAGATTTCTTCACTTCACTTTAGCAAACAAGCCCTAGGTCACAGATCCAATCATCTCATCAATAGATCAAATACATAGTCATTTCAGGTCTAGAGATCATGATCCATCATTGTATCCAAGGGTGCATCATATTTTCAGATCTACCAATAAACAGAGTCCATCCCATCTAGATATACTTGAGAGATAAGTATTCAGTAAAAACCCTTACACATGCACACCCCTTACACTATGATCTTCTTCTCCTTACATAGATTTAGCCTTTACCAATACCATGAGCCAAAACCACACAATTGCTGATGGTATTCTTGGACAGAATCAAATAAACGACACAATGCTCAATTCTATGGGCTAATACCATGGTAATTCCCCCTGTTATCATAATCTTAGAGCGCAAAAGGTATACGTGACTTGGCTTCTTCATACCCGCGTGTATATGCAAATTCTCTTCATAAAAACTGCGTATATACTAATTCTGGATGTATATGTGGGTTGCCTGTATACCAACCTGTGTATGTACATGGGTTGCCTTCATCAAACCTGTGTATACATTGAGAAATATTTCCTGTTTCATTTCTCTGACACTTACTGCAATTCCTTTCTCTGTCACATATAAACTGACCTGTAGAAACATCATTTTTTCATCTTTAACAAATAGGTTTCTATCAAAATGCAAATCATCAAATAGGTTTCCATCAAGGAAAACTTCATCGAGTAGGTTGCTATCAAGGACAACATATTACATCATAATTCCAACAATCTCCCCCTTTGGATTTGATGGCAACCATGTTGTTGTTTGATCACAAAAACCTGTAGATACCTGATAGATACATCAATAAAAAACATTATTATTCAAACACCAAGTTACTCTTCCCCTTTGATATCAAGGGAAAAGGGCGGGTCAATACCAAACCAAGGTTTCTCTTTCCTTGTAGAAATAATAGCTCTGCAGATCTGATGTGCACTGGATTGACCATGCCCCCCCTGAGTTCATGCTAAATCTTCAGACATATTTTTCAATGAAGTACATGACTCTATAACTCAACCAAGTATGACCATTCCTATCACCAAGGACTCATACTTACATCAATGATCCAACCAAGTGGAATTACATATTTGACTCAACTACCCAACCAAGTGGGTTTACAAATTTGAACAATTCCTTACATGATTGAATAGAAACAATTTACATCATAGGTCTCAACATGACCTTTTCATCAAATAACATATATGACTTTGTATAACCAAGACCAAAGAATCTCAAATAGGATATCATAACACAACAACCAATCAGAATGCCAACAATGCATCCTTTTCAACAAGGCAGGTGCTCCCCCTAAACTTGTGCATCCTGAACACCTTCAACAAACAATTCATCAAAGCGTCTTCATTAAGGAGATAAATATCAAAGAAATGTACAGTAAGATGAATATTGGAACAACAACAGAGATTACCCAACAGCACCACAGACTGTTCTGAAAATTGGCCCAGCGAATTTTTGCCAGCAAAAACCATACGCATTTTTATGCACATAAACTCGCGTATATACATGATTTTCCTTTCCTTTATGAAACCAACGTACCGAATTTAATCTTCTGAAATTAAGCAGATTCGATAAGAGAGGTAGAAACAACTCCTAGTTTCTATCTCAAATATTCAAATGCTTCCCTAGGAAGAGGTTTAGTATATATATCTAAAACTTGTTCTTTGGAGGGAACATACTCCAATTTAACCTTTTGTTCAAGAACTTGTTCATGTAGGAAGTGATACTTGATAGTAATGTGCTTGGTCTTGGAATGCATAACAGGATTTTTCGAGATACTAATGGCACTTGTATTATCACATAGAATGGAGATGGGAGATGAACATTTTATTTGAATATCTTGTAATGTCTTCATCATCCAAAGAAATTGTGTGAAACATTATGCGGCAACCACATATTCTGCTTCTGTTGTAGATAAGGCAATAGAACTTTGTTTCTTGTTGAACCAAGATACTAATCGCGGCCCAATATAGAATGCACCACCACTAGTGATTTTTTGATCATCAACATTTCTAGCCCAATCTACATCTGTGTAAGCATGAAGAGTGATATCAACATTCTTTGGATACCATAGACCAAAGTCTTGAGTCCCTTGTAGATATTTGAATATTCTTTTTACATCTTTAAGGTGAGACTCTTTTGGATTAGCTTGGAATCGTCCAAAAATCCCAACTGCATGCATAATGTCTCGTCTTGTCATGATTAGATAAAGTAGACTTCCAATCACAGTACTCGGGTTGATTCACCATGGGAGAATCATCATGATAATTGAGGTTACATCCATTTACCATTGGAGTACCCACAGGTTTGCAATCTTCCATCCCATACTTCTTCAGAATTTACTTGAGATATTTTGCTTGTAATAGAAATATGCCATCTGTTGCTTGTTACACTTGTAAGCCAAGAAAATATGTTATTTCCCAAATTAATGACATTTCAAATTCTTGCTGCATAACAGAAGAAAATTTCTCACTCATGGACTCTTCATTACTTCCAAAAATGATGTCATCAATATACACAACAATAATCAATAGTTTATCATTCTCAATTTTTGTGTACAAGTTACTGTCAGCAAATCCCTTTGTCAAACCTTGTTGTTGAAGATATTTGTCAAGATGATAGTACAATGCCCGAGGAGCCTGTTTGAGACCATATAAAGCCTTTTTTAAGTTTGCAAACAAGTTTTTCATCATTTACCAGAATGAATCCTTCTAGTTGTTCTATATAAACTTCTTCTTCTAGATCACCATTGAGGAAAGAACATTTTACATCTTTGATAAACTTAGAATTGTTGAAAACTTGAAAAAGAAAGAAACATTCTTATGGCTTCAAGTCTGGCTACAGGAGAAAATGTTTGTTCAAAGTCTATACCTTCTTGTTGAGCATAACCTTTACAGACAAGTCTAGCTTTGTTTCTAATAACATCTCCATTTTCATTTAACTTGTTTTTGAAAACCCATTTTGTTCTAATAAAATTTTTATCATGAGGTCTTGGAACCAATTCCCAATTATGATTCTTTTCAATCTGATCAAGTTCTTCATTCATGGCTTGAATCCAAAATTCATCTTTACTAGCTTGATTTACATTTTGTGGTTCAATAGTGGATAAGAATGCCATATAGCTAGGGGATCCTACAAGAGTTCTTCTTGTTTGGACACATGATCCCTTTTCTCCCATAATTTGAGATTCTGGATGATTCTTTTGAACATACCAGGATGGAGCCTTTTCAAATATATCTTCTTTTGGTGCTTCATTGGGTTCTCCTTATATTTGTTGCTATTTGATGAGGGAAAATATAAATCATCATCATCTTCATTTGTTGTTGTTATTTCCCTTTTAGGAGTTGTGAGAGACTCATAAATTACAACATCAATACATTCAACAATATTCTGAAGTATTTTATTGTAACATTTATATGCTTTACTTCTAGAAGAGTAACCAAGAAATATTCCTTCATCTTCTCTAGGCTCAAACTTACCAAGTTTTTCATCATTGTTCTTGATAAAACATTTGCTTCCAAAAAATCTAAAATGCTTTACAGTGGGAGGATTACCATACCAGAGCTCATAAGGAGTTTTATCACTGTTCACATGAACATGAGACTTGTTAAGAATATTTATTGCAGTATGTGTTGCTTCTCCCCAAAAGGTATCAGGAATTCCAGATTCATCAAGCATAGCACGAGCAATCTGTTGAACTATTCTATTCATTCTTTCTGCCACACCATTTTGTTGTGGGGTTCCAGCTATAGAAAATTGTCTTTTTATGCCATGATGTTCACATAAATCAAATAATTCATCTGATATATATTCTCCTCCTCGGTCATATCTAAGACATTTGATTTTTAGATCTAATTCATTTCCAACCAAAGCTTTGAAGATCTTAAATTTTTCAAATGCTTCATCTTTATGTTTTAGTAAACCGATCCAACACATTCTAGAGAAGTCATCAATAAATAAAATATAGTATTTTTCTCCACAAGATGAATTTTTCCTTACTGGGCCACACAGATCAGTATGTATAAGTTCAAAAGGCTTACTTGTTGATCCTTATTTGGCATTGAATTGCACCCTGGTTTTCTTACCAAATTGGCATGATTTGCATATGGTACTTTTAGGCAGAGTGATGCTGGGAAGATCACAAACAGCTTTGAGTCTACTAGATTTGATTATTTGAGAGAAGCTCAAATGTCCCAATCTTCTGTGCCATTACCATTTTTTTGTAGATTTACCTAAGTAGCATTGCTCTTGCCCACCTTTCAATATATACAGATTGTTTGGTGTTCTAGTTCCTTTTATTATTGTTTTTCATATGTCAAGTTCACGTACTACACATTCTTTTGAACTAAAGACAACTTCATTTCCTTGATCACACATTTTGATTACACTCAACAAGTTATGCTTTAACCCATCCACATACATAACGTTATTAGCTTTAACCTTTTCTTTTAGAAACACAAAGCCTTTACCCTTAATGATAACGGGAGAGTCATTTCCAAAAGTAACATTCTTTTCTTTCTCTAAAGCATTATATGAAATAAGTTTATTTTTATCACATGTCATGTGTTTTGAGCATCCACTATCAATGTACCATTTATTTTATTCTCCTTCTGCGAATAATGCTATGCCACAACTTTCAACCTGTGAGTCCTTCTTTCTCCATACCTTGGAATTTGTGGGTATATGTTCTTTTGGCTGAAGTTTGCTCCTGCATTTAGATTGTTCATGTCCAAAGTTATTGCAATAAGAACATTCAATTTCGCCTTGAAGAGGAGAAAATTTGTTGTAAGTATTATAATTTACTCTAGTCTCATTTCTTTTCTTTCTAGCTTCTCTGGTCATGATGATTTTGTATGCAACACATTGTACAACTTTATGACCAAAATTATGACATGAGAAACATTGTCCATTAAAGAAGAAATTTATGTGATCATGAAACCTTCTATTTATGTTTACCTGCTGATTGTTATTTCTATTATTGTTCTTCCTTGAATTGAAGTGGTCATGCTTTACCTAGTTAGTCTCTTTGTTCTTTTGCTGAGTGGAAAATGTTGTTGGCTAGCTTTAGCAGCATTTAGATAGCTTGGTGTTGAAGACTGAGAGGATTCTCCAATATATCCAAGACCCATCTTTACAAGAGGAGAGCGTTGTACCTTGATAATTACATCTAAGGTTTTAGATCCTTAGAAAATCTAAGATTTAAAGTTTTCACTTTCTCAATTTCCTTTCTTAGAATTAATATTTCACATTCTAATTTCTCATTGTGCTTCTCCTTTTCTATAAGTTGATTCTTTAGAGTATCTATGGAAATTTTTTTTTCTTCCAAACATATTTTGAGTTGATTTATTTCTTCAAGAAGATCATTTTCTTCTAATGCATCCATAAAAGTATCTTTAGCCTCACTAGAGTCTTTTTCAAAATCTGTGAGGAGTCTAATATCTTGATCATATTCTTCTTCTTCACTATTTGATAGACCATCACTATCTTCATGAGTATAATAGATTTTTCTATTGATAGACCATTTCTTATTTCATTTTGCCTCTTCCTTTCCCTTTTCATGATTATCTTTATGGGGACATTTAGCAGCATAATTACCAACTCTTCCATAAGAAAAACATTTAAAAGGAAGCTTACCTCTTAACCTTCCAGTACCAAGTTGTAGCTTCTTTACAAAATTTATCTCATCTTCTTCTGAAAAATACCCTGATCCTTCTTGTTCTTCTACTTCCTTTCCTTTTGCAGCAGCTCTAAAGACAACTTATTTGACTTCAGATGGACCTCCTTTCCTCATTTCACATGTAGTCAGAATCCCATGAAGTTGAGCAATAGTAAGAGTTTGTAGATCCTACTTCTCTTCAATAGCAGACACTTTTGACTCGAATTTGGGAGTTAGAGATCTTAAAACCTTTTCTACTAGAGTAGTGTCAGTTATGGTTTCACCCAGATTTCTCATACGATTTACAATATCATTTAGACGTAAAAGGAAACTAGCAATGCTTTCCTCATTATGCATTCTCAGTTTTTCTTATTGAATTCTGAGAGCTTGGAGATTAGCACCTTTTACCTTGGCATCACCTTCATAGCTCAGAATGATTTTGTCCCGTATCTCCTTTGTTGTATTCAACTACATGACTTTGACAAAGTCAGATTCAGTCAAACTTCTCAATAATGCATTGACCACCTTTGCATTTGTTTCATAGTTCTTTCTTGCTGCTGGATCTGCTAGAACTGAAGTTGGATATTGATAACCTCCTTCAACTATAGCCCATACATCTGTTCCAAGAGACTGAAGATAGGATCTTGTCCTTGTCTTCTAGAATATTAAATTGTTTCCATTGAAGAGAGGAGGCCTGATAGATGATGTCCCATCTTGATTGCTCATCATAGCTAATCTTCCTTCTAGCGATTAAGCTTCTTCAGAAGGACCTGCTATGATACCAATTGTTGGAAAAAATACTAAGAGGGGAGGGGAGTAGGGGGGGGGGGGGGGTGAATCATTATTTTCAATAATCACAATATTTTACTTTTCTCTTATTGATTTATATACGCGACTTTGATTAGCCGAACTAGAGTATATACGCAAATAAACTAACCGAAACTTGTGGATACTAAGATAACTTTATTGTTAGATAAAATTTTAGAAACATTATTTAACCCAACTTATCAGTTATGCATCAGATAGTTAAGTAGTAAATATGTGCAGTAATAACAAAATAAATCGTCACACAAGAGCATCACACATGAACACCAAGATTTAAGGTGGAAACCCAATTCAGGAGAAAACCACCGTTGTTGTCGTCTTTGTCTTCAATATTTATTATATAGAAAACTGCTTACAATAATGTACTGATGTAAACTCATATCAGTACATAGGCATCTACCTTCAGAAGGCTGCAACCTTCTCTCGTTCTCCAACTGCTACTGGAAGGGAGCTCCAACCCCCTAATCTCGTTTACCAACCACTACTGGAAGGGAGCTTCAACCCCCTGATCAGAACACCAGCTTCTACTGGAAGGAAGCTTCTACTTCCACACTGAAGGCTTCAACCCTCATAACCACTGCAGACCACGCTTCATCAATTTTCACACTGGATCCCACAACTTCAACACAACTCATCATAAATATCATCAATAATAAATTTAACCCAAACTTCAATCAGAACAGTGAGATCACTATAACCAGAACACAGTAATAAACCCAAATTTTTGAATCAGTATGAAGAATCAATCTAAACCCTGATCATTCATTATCTTAAAATACATACGCTACTTCACTTTACTGATCCTGCGTGTATACGCGCTTTTGTTCACACCAACCCAGATTTCTGCACTTCACTTAAGAAAACATGTGCCAGGTCACAGATCCAATCATCTCATCAATAGATCAAATACATAGTCATTTCAAGTCTAGAGATCCTGATCCATCATTGTATCCAAGGGTGCATCATAGTTTCAAATCTACCAATAAACAGAGTCCATCCCATCCAGATATACTTGAGAGAGAAGTATTCAGTAAAAACCCTTACACATGCATACCCCTTACACTATGATCTTCTTCTCCTTATATAGATTTAGCCTTTACCAATACCATGAGCAAAACCCATACAACTGTCGATGGTATTCTTGGAAGGAATCAAATAGATGACACATCGCTCAATACTATGGGCTAATACCATGGTAATGCCCCCTGGTATAATAATTTTAGTGCGCAAAAGGTATACATGACTTGGCTTTTCATACCCGCGTGTATACACGACTTCTCTTCATAAAAACAACGTATATACTAATTCTGGATGTATACGCGGGTTTCCTGTATACCAACCTGCGTATGTACGTGGGTTGCTTTCATCAAACCTGCGTATACATTGAGAAATATTTCATGTTTCATTTCTTTGGCACTTACTGCAATTCCTTTCTCTGTCACATCTGAACTAACCTGTAGAAACATCATTTTTTCATCTTTAACAAATAGGTTGCTATCAAAAAGAAAATCATCAAATAGGTTTCCATCAAGGACAACTTCATCGAGTAGGTTGCCATCAAGGACAACATATTACATCATAATGCCAACAGGCTTAGTCAGCTTGGGTGTTATGAAATGTGCAATAAAAAAGGAATCCCAGGAAAAAGACATCATGGAGGTATATTTCTCTAGCTATATATATATATATATATATATATATATATATATATATATATATATCCCCCTTATTGTTATTGTTAGTGTATCTCCATATTGCTATTGTTGTGCCCATGTATCTCCCATGTTGTTATTGTTGTGTCTCATGGAGGCCCACTATTTTTATTGTTATACCCTTACATTATTATTATTGTTTTGTAGGCTTTGATTATATTGTGACCCCTTAGACTCATGTATATACTAAGGAGGCTTTATCATTTGTATCATCCAAGAAATTTTCATTTATGTAATATAAAGGGGGTTTCCCACTCAAACAAGATAATTTTTAAGTTGTTGATCTATCTTTTGTTTTTTTTTGTGAGCTAGTTGCATAACATTTGGTATCAAAGATTTGGATTCTATAATTTCACTGCTACAAACGTGCCATCCTAAAATATTCGTTGTAATGTTTTTTCTACGAAGGTTTAGAAGCTGAAATTGCAACCACGTAAAGCTAAAATCTCGATCAAATTCCTATAAAATGTTCAGATATTGGTTTTCTATATTTTCTAAGATATGGTCGTAAGAAGTTAGGGTCTTTTGGTTGCTCCAAAATTCAATCTTAAACAGGTGACCTTGAGAAAATCGTCATAGCTTCCTCTATGAGCATCAGATTTGAATTTCGTAAAAAGTGACAAAACGTGCACAGAATTTGGTTTTTCTTGTATCATTTTCAAGGCTGAAGGTTGAAACAGTGATAAGTGGCATTCCTTACAAGTTCACTCTACTAAACTAGTTCATAATCAAGTCATCGTGGGAGATTGGGCATAACATTACCTTGAAGAATCCAATTTTGGTCTGAATTGTGGTATTGGAAATAAGACTCATAGGGATACTACAGGATCAATTTCAAACCTTGGAGATCTGAAATTACATAGATAAAACATTTTCAATATCGAGCTCCTAAAAAACAAGAAAAATGTGTGTATGTTTTTAAAATTTTGCATAAATTTTGTTTGAAAAATCAGTTTAAAGTGATTGAAAGGGCATATTGAAGCATAGCTATCAATATTTAGTTCTAAAATTCATCCTGAACAAAATAATTCTACACCCATTAAGCCCTCAGAAACATTTACTATGGCGCATGAAGAGGAAGAATTGCAACATGATATATCAAAATTACGAGACCAAGTGCAACAAATTTCGCTCTCACAAAGAGCAAACAAAGATGAACTAAAATGGGATATGGATGGCTTAAAATGGGACATGGATGAATTAAAATACAACATGGATGGTTTAAAAGCATAAATAAATGTGACACAAATGGTTTAAAAGCAGACATGGAAGGTTTGAAAGAAGGTTTGACAAAGTTGCTACAAGAAATACTTCTTAATGGAAAAAATGTATTCCATGAAACTCATGAGGAAAACAAAAGGAATATGAATTATGATTTTAGAGACTCCAATGTTAGGTTTAAGAATCACCACATTCCAAAGATCGATATGAGGAAATTTGATGGCAAGGATCCTGTAACATGGATAACATAGTTATCAATCAAACGAGAACATTACCTGGCACCCATTTTTTTTAGGCAACAAAAAAACACCCGATTTTGAAAAGTGGTGATGCAAAATCACTCTTTTTTTTTTTAGCATAGTTTTGGCACTTTAAATTTTCCTATGATTTTTTTTTTAAATGTCATGATTTTCATGTCGATTTTGAAAAGTGGTGATGTAGAATTACCTTTTTTTTTTTAGCATATTTTTAGAACTTTAAATTTTCTTTGATTTTTTTTTTTAAATGTCATGTCGATTTAGAAAAATGGTCATTTTTTAGCACTTTAATTTTTTTTATTTATCAAATATGAACATTTGTTTTAAAATTTTAATGATTTTCATGCTAATTTTGAAAAGTATTTATACAACATCAATCCTTTTTGTTTAGAGTGGTGATGTTCATCTTGGTAATAAGACATAAAAATAAAATAAAATAAAAACATGAAAAAAAAAAATAAAATATAAAAAAATATGAAAAAAAACCAATAAAAGTGTAAAAAAAACAAAAATAACTTGTAAAATAAAAAATTTAAGCAAAAAAATTAAAAATAAATAAATTAAACAACAAAAAAATTAAATAAATAAATAAATAAAAGGAAACAATTCAATAAAACTCGGCAAAAAAAACAATTTTTTTAAGTTAAAAAAAGAGAAGAAAACATAATCAAAGAAAATAATAAAATTATAAAATAATAATAATAATAATAATTTCAAATAATCAAAATACTAAAATTAAAAATAATTAAAATTTGAAAATTTAAATTTTATGATGATGATGATGATGGTTAACGTCCACTCAGACCAATCTTTGGTCTATCGGACCTAAAGAAAAGAGTTATTTAGTTTGATTTAAGCTTTTATTTCTATGCTCAAAAAGCTTGGAGAGAAGCCTCCCGAGCTCACTATAATTTTGACATCTTAAAGGCTAGGAAGGTCAATATTGCAACAAAGATTATGAAATTGAGCTCTAATGTGGTTGTACTCGGGGCACTCTAAGAGGAAGTGATTTTCATCCTTGATGTTCATATTCTCACAGAGATGGCAGGTCCTTTCCATCCATGGTGTTTTAGAAACTGTCCAACGACCTGTTTCACTATGGAGCTCATGAGAGTTCGTTCTAATCTTGGCTATATTAATCTTCTTCTTTGAGCTAGTTAAAATAGAGAGATACTTTTGATCTTTTGATATATATATATATATATATATGAAAAATAAACTTTGAAATAATAAAAACAAAATAATTGATTTTTTTTAATTAAAAAAATAAAAAATTTCAAAAAAAATAAACAAATTTTTAAAATTAAAATCTAAAGAAAAATTAAAAATTTAAAAATAAAAATAAAAAATTTTAAACATTTAAAAATGAATTTAAAAAATTAATGATAATAAAAAATTAGTAAAATAAATAGTTAAAAAAAATAAATAAATAAATAAAATTTTAATTTAATAAAATTTAAAAAAATGAAAAAAAAAAAAATTAATTAATTAAAATTTATTGTAAACCGCGTCGTCGCCTTGTGGGTCGCGGGGCTCAGCTGACGGGCGGCGGGAGAGATGGCACCTCTCCTGCCGCCTATCCATCGAAACTCGCAGCCCCCAAGGTGACAGCGCAATTTACAATAAATTTTAATTTATTTTTATTTTTGTTTTTTATTTTATTTTTACCTTTTTAAAATTTAATTTTAAATTTTTATTTTTTTTTAAATTAATTTTTATTTCTTATTTCTTATTTCTTGTTTTTTAATTTTTTTTAAAACGGCAAACCTCATAATGTGGGATAGAAAGAAGTTCATCTTTGAAACTTTAGTCACTCCTGTTATCTTATATGGATGTGAGGTTTGGGGTTGAAACATCTCTAGAGAATCCTGGAGAAAGATTGAACAAATCTAGAAGCGTTTTATAACATATAACCTTAATATTAAAAGCAATACACCCTATCCTATTCTCCTTATAGAAGTGGGTCTTTCCCCTATCGAGAGCCTAGCTATGACTAGGCTTCTGTTGTACAAGCATAAGCTCAATAGCATAGGAGACCATAGACTTCCTAAGCTAGCTTTAAATTACAGACAAAACCACCTAAGGCTTAAAAGAGGTTGGTATAAAGACACGAGGGCCGAGTTAAACCATTGGGAGATCGACGAGAATGTTGCATTGCAAAACATTAATAAAATTAAAAAAATTGTTACTTCCAAGTTCAAAGAAAAAATGTGGTGTGAGAAAGATCTAGCAGCTAAAAGAAAACTAAGATATTATAAGGAGGTCATCAACCCCACCCTAGAAGATCAAAATTATCTCTCTGTTTTAACTAGCTCAAAAAAGAAAATTAATATAGCCAAGATTAGAACGAACTCTCATGAGCTCCATAGTGAAACAGGTCGTTGGACAGTTCCTAAAACACCATGGATGGAAAGGATCTACCATCTCTGTGAGAATATGAACATCAAGGATGAAAATCACTTCCTCTTAGAGTGTCCCGCGTACAACCACATTAGAGCTAAATTTCATAATCTTTGTTGCAATACTGATCTTCCTAGCCTTTTAAGATGTCAAGATTATAGTGAGCTTGGGAGGCTTCTCTCCAAGCTTTTCGAGCATAGGAATAAAATCTTAAATCAAACTAAATCACTCTTTTCTTTAGGTCCGATAGACCAAAGATTGGTCTCAGTGGATGTTAACCATCATCATCATCATCAATATATTTTATATTTTATATTTATTTTTTTTAATTTTAATTTGAAAAATATGTTTTTTTTTTTTTGGTTAATTTTTTTATTTAGAAATATATTTTTCATATATTTATATGCATTTTCTTTTTTTAATATAAATTATTATTATTTTATTTTATTTTTTTTAAATATTCAATGTTTTTTTTTTTTAATTTAAATTTGTATTATTTTAAAATTTTAATTTTATTTTAATTTGCTTTTTAAATTTTTTTTTTCAAATTTAAATTTCAAAAATTTTTTAATATTTTATTTTATTATTATTATTATTTTTAATTTTAACTAGTTTTTGAATTTTGATTTTTCATTATTTAATTATATAATTTTTTTAATTATGTGGTTTATTTTATTATTATTATTATTTTCATAACTTTTTTTTTGGGTTAATTTTTATTTTTTTTCTTTAATTGTGTGTCTTTTTTTTTTCCTTTTCTATTTTCTTTTAAAAAATTTTGTGTTTTTTTTTGTAATTTTTTTTACAAGTGATATTTTATTTTTAATACCATGCCCAAAAATCGTTGGAATTTTATTTTCATAAAGGTGATATTTTATTTTGAATGTCATCCTTGGATTTTCAAGGCTTTTCAGAGACACGATAATAGATTATCTTTAATACCATGCGTAAAAATTGTTGCAATTTTAAGACTTTTGATATTTTATCTTTAATGTCATGTTTATCATTGAAATTTTAAGGTTTTTCAGAGTCATAATATTTTATCTTTAATGTCATTATTAAAAATTGTCGACAAAAGAGAAAAAGACGTTATTCCAACATTAAAACTTTTCATTTTCAAGGTGTTTTTTGCACACACAAAATTGACGACGTTATTCCAACAACAACACTTTTCATTTTCAGGTTGTTTTTTGCACACAAAAAATTGGCGACGTTATTCTAGCATCAACACTTTTCGTTTTCAAGTTGTTTTTTGCACACAAAAAATTGGCGATGTTATTCAACCATCAACACTTTTTGTTTCGAGGGTGTTTTTTCAATCCTTTTTTCAAGAAAAAAATTGGTTTTTAACATAATTTAAAAAAATGTTGAAATTTGACCCTAAAAAAAAAATCGTTCTGGAAGACACACTTTTCATTTTTGGGTTGTTTTTTCATGTTTTTTGAGATTGCTTGGGCCAACGTTCTCGTTTTGAGGTAATAGTTCCCGTTTGATCGGTAACTATGTTGGATACTACAAATGGAGCAATATTTTTATCTCCATGTCGTGGAACACATACAAAAGATACGCATTGCATCTTTATACATAGAACTGAACTAGTTTGTAAGGTATTGATGCTATTTTCTTGTAAACCAATTATCACTTCGTTAATTTTTACAGAGGAAATGATAACACATTATGAGGCTACAAAGAGAAACACCTTCTTTAGCCCATTGATAAATCTGAAGCAAAAGTGTTCAATGGAAGAGCACATTGAGGACTTCCAAAAATTGAATATCAGGGTAATTGATATTTCAGAAGAGCATAGGATCTATGTCTTCATATGGACTTTAAAGGATAACATCCAACATTAAGTTCCTCTTTGAGAACTTGATTTGTTGGAGAAGGCATTCAAGGTGGAAAGACAAGTTTACAGAAAAATTATGGCAATAAGGAAGTCTACCACTCACAACTATAAAAATGGAAATGTTGCTACTCCTAGCCTTCCACAACTTACAAGGTTGACACCACAAAAATTGGAGGAAAAAAGAGCAAAAGAGATTTGTTACAATTGTAATAGAAAATACATTAAAGGTCATAAGTGTGTCGAGAATAAATTATTCTACATAGATTGTGAAGAGGAGGAAGAAAAGGAACAAGAAACATCAAAAGAGGAGTATGTACACTAGGAACCAACCCCAGAGAAAGAATAAATGAATCTGACCATATCTTGTAATGCTTTGGCAGGAATTACCACTCCTAAAACTCTCAAGATAAAAGAATATATCAAAAATAAAAATGTTAGTGTTGATTGATTCAGGTAGTACCCATAATTTTATTCATTGTGAGATAACCAAGGAATTGAATTGCTTCTTATATCCAACACCAAAGTGTCAAGTGATGGTTGCAAATGAATGATATAAATTTCTATGGAAAGTACCATAATATGAAACTAACCATGGGGGGGATTATGTTTTGAAGAGTCCAATTATTTCCATTCCAATGGGTGGTGTTGATGTTGTACTAGGAGTCTAATGGTTACAATCTTTGGGGGTGATAGCTTTTAATTTTCATGAACTTTTCTTGAATTTTTTTTGGGAAGGAAAGGAAGTTGAATTGAGGGGTATCACAGGGAAACCATGAAAGATAATCATCTCTAATGGCAAGACAAAGCTTATAAAGAAAGAAAAATGGGACATAATTGCACAATTATGCTCACTGGAGGTTCAAACATCAAAATCATCTATTTCTCCGGATCTTCGAAAATTCTTGGATAATCATTCCAAGGTATTTGAGATTCCCAAAGGCCTCCCACCTATTTATGATCATGATCATGCTATTCATTTGATTCCTGGAAGTGTTCCTCCAAACATCTGACCTTACAGATATCCCTATGCCCAAAAGAGTGAAATTAAACGTATGGTTGAAGAAATGTTAGAGGCGGGTATAATTCAACCTAGTCAAAGTTCTTTCTCTACTCCAATAGTATTGGTGCGTAAGAAGGATGGATCATGGCGTATGTGTACGGAGTATAGGGAGCTCAACAAGCTCACTATTAAAGATAAATTTCTCATTCCTATCATTGACGAATTATTGGATGAATTACATTGAGCAATTTACTTCACCAAGTTGGATATTCGTTAAGGATGTCATCAAATTAGAATGAAGACTGAAGACATTCTGAAAACAACATTCAGAACTCATGAGGGTCATTATGATTTTTTTATCATGCCTTTTGGCCTTACTAATACACCTTCCACATTTCAAGGTTTGATGAATTCCATTTTCAAACCCTTCCATTACCGGGGAATTTTGAGGTCTAAAATAGGCCTCCTAAGGAAATTATAAAATAATAGTGGAAATAATAAAATAATATTAGATTACATCATCACATTTTAGAGGGAAAAAATAAAATAAAAAAACTATTTTTTCAACTCGTATTTTCAATTTATCTCCCTATGGGTTTACTCAAATTTTGAGCGGGAACACTCGTTGGATGGAGAATTTGTTTCTTCATCCAAGGATTACCCATGTTTCATACATTTGCTGGACTCTTCTACAGGAAAAATGAGAAATACATGAAAAACGTGATTGGAATCACGTTTTTTCATGTATTTATCATTTTTCGTGTATCAAGGCCCATCTAAAGTATGTAACATGGGTACTCTTTGGATGAGGAATTCAATTTTTCATCCTACGAGAAATCCCACTCAAAATTTGAGTAAAAATTTAAGGATATAAGTTGAAAATACAAGTTTAAAAAGTAGTTTTATTATTTGATTATTTTTTAATCATTTTAATTTTTTACCCAAAAAATGGTGAATCATCCCCCATGGTTGACATCATCATCTTTAAGCCTATTGGTTCTTATAAAGTTTATTTTGGTTCTACATTTTTCTTAGGAGGCCCATTTTGGTGTTAGTATTTTGTGATGATATACTAATCTACAACAAGTCTTAGAAGGATCATGTTCAACATGTTGACATGGTGCTCAAACTATTGGAGGAGAAATAATTATATGCATAAACCTCAAAATGTTTCTTTGGAGTACACGAGGTGGAATATTTGAGTCATATTACATCTCATGAGGGTGTTAAGGAAAAACCTACCAAATTTAAAGCCATTAAGGAATGGAAAATACCCACAACCATAAAGAATCTTTGAGTATTTCTTAGGTTGACAGGGTACCCTTCCAATTTTGTTAATAATTATGGGAGAATAACATTTTCTCTAACAACATTACTAAAGGAAGATGCATTTTCATGGGCTCCATAAGTAACTAAGGCCTTTGAACATCTTAAAGAGGCAATGTTCCAAGCATCTGTCTTAGCTACGTTAGACTTCACAAAAACCTTTATTGTGTAATGTGATTCCTCAGGAAATGGAATTGGTGTTGTTTTAATGCAAGAAGGAAGACACATTGCTTTTGAAAACTGTCCAATAATTGCAAAGTATTTACACAAACATATTTATGATACATGTTGGAAATATTAAATGCACTAAAGCAATGGAAACCTTACCTTGTGGGAAGACACTTGAAGGTAAAAATAGATCATGATAGTCTTAAATAATTTGTGTAACAAATATTATCTTCAGAAGAACAAAAAAAAAAGGTCATAAATATGTTTGGTTATGACTTTTAAATCATCTACAAAAAAGGTAAGCAACATATTGCTGCATATGCACTCTCAAGAAATGATGAGGATGTGGAAGCATTGCTTCGTTTTATTTATATTATCCAACCTAGTTAGATAACCGAAGCAAGGGATGAATGGAATAATGATGAAGAGTTGTGGACACTCATTCAAAAGTTGTAGCAATATCCCAGTACAAATGATATATTTAGCTATAAAAATGATTCATTATGGTACAAAGATCGCTTATATCTTTGTAAGAATTCCCAACTTAAGTAAAATATTCTTTTGGAATTGCACACCTCCCCCTTAGGAGGGCACTCAGGATTTTTAAAAACTTATTACAGTGTCAAGAAGGAATTTTTTGGGATGGACTTAAATATGATATTCAAAAGTTTGTGGCAGGATGTTTGGTTTACCAACAAAATAAAGTTGAGACAACTAATACCCTGGGTCTATTACAACCTTTAGCCATTCCAAGCCAATGTTGGGAGGAGGTCTCAATGGATTTTATCATAGGTTTACCAAATTCTGAAGGAAAGAGTGTCATCATGGTGGTAGTTGCTAAACTTATGAAGTCTGCACACTTTTGTGCATTATCTTGTTCTTTTAAAGCTAGTACAGTTGCTACTGCATTTATGGAAACAATTCAAAAGCTACATGGAAACCCAAAGATTATTTTAAGTGATAGAGATCTCATTTTCATTGGAAATTTTTGGACAAAATTATTTTTTTGTCTTGGTACTCAATTAGCTCATAACTCATCTTATCATCCTCAATTTGTCGGGAAAACTGAGGCAATGAACAAATGTTTGGAAGGATATATTCATTTCTTTGTATCTGATAAACAAACATAATGGGTCAAGTGGTTACCTCTATTTGAATGGTGGTATAACACTTCCTTCCATACTGCAACAAAAATGACCACATTTATGACACTTTATAGATATCATCCACCATTCATCACATCATATTTAAGAGAAAATTCAAAGGTTCAAGTAGTGGAAGAGCACATCGACTAACAAAAACAAGTTCTCCAACTCTTAAAGGATAACCTAACTCTAGCAAAAAATCAAATGAAACAACGGGCATATCAGAATCACAGTGAAAGAAGTCTTGATGTAGGTGAATGGGTATTTTTACGGCTACAACCATACAAACAAATGTCCCTCAAGCAAGCTAAGAAAGATAATAAATCATCACCCAAGTACCATGGTCCTTACAAGGTGTTGCAAAAGATTGGTACTATGGCATACAAATTGGAGCTACCTGCATCTTCCTGAGTACACCCAATTTTCCATTTTTTATGCTTAAAGAAGGTTATCGGTGACAAGATCCCAATTCAAACAGTGTTTCCAGAACTTGATGAAGAAGGAAAAATCATATTTGAGCCTGAAGGAGTCACATAAAAAGGAACCCGATAACTATAGAATTGATTAATTTCAGAGTATCTCATCAAGTGGAAGTATTTACCTGTTGAAGATTCCTGATGGGAGGATGAGAATTTTATATAGAAGCATCCATAACTACTCAAGTGTTGAGGAAATTTTTGACAGAGAGGGTGTTGAAGTCCAACAAGAATTGCAACACACACACTAGTGTGGGACAAACAGGTCCTAGCAATACATTAGTGTGAAGGCCAAATTAATTAATTAATTTGGTGCAGTGTCTAATTTAATTTTCCCTTAATTAAATTGGACAATAAAATGCAATCTTATCTCATGATCACTTGTAACAGTTAACTGAGTGTGATAAGCTCAATTAGCTCATATATTTCAAGTTGAGGGTGGTTGGTGAGGCATGCCGAGTAATTATATTAGTTATGGAGTTCAAACTGCATTTGGTGCATTAGTTTAATGCATGAGTAATTAGTTAACTCAGTTAGGTGAGTTAGAGTCAGTTGAACTAGTTGTAACTGTTTGTTGCACTACCGAGAGATCAAGTGAATTAAATATTATTTAATTCACAATCAGTGATCTTCCATGCAACTGATGATTTACTATTAATAGTTGCATGCATGTCAATTCTATTGGAGACCCAATTGAGAAAAAGGTTAAAGGGATGTTAACTATCAGTTGTGTCATTAGTAGGTTGCCCGCATGCAACCATACATCCATTGGATTGCCCATGATCCTTGTGCAGTTTTGGAAGGCCAAAATTCCTAAAGAATAGGGATTGCATTCATCAGGAATTGAGCAAGCAAGGAAAGCTATTTAGAGGCTGAGAATTGGCTAAGTGTTGGTTTATTTTGTCCGGGACAGTGTGAGACGATTAGCAGAGTGCAGGAGACTCGTGTGAGAAGAGTGCATTGTAATTGTTTCATGAATCCTTGTGGAATATACAATATATGATAGAGGGGTTTTGAGCAGAAATATTTCCCCGAGAAATTATTTGTGTTGTGGTTTGATTTGATTATTTCTTTTCTTCATTTGATTGGCGATTGTTTTTAATTTCCGCAATTGATTTGTAGAAGGATTCAGTATCTAGCTTTAGTACATTGTTAGATCAGATTGAATACATTGATATACATATTTTTGTATAATTTTTACATGGTATCAGAGCACAGGAAATCACTATAGTGGAAGAGAAGCTAAGTTTGTGACTGAATAGAATTCGAATTTGAAAAAGTATTCTTGGTGTGACAGGTGAATCAGGATTGAAATGGATTTCAATGGCTTGATATTGGAGTATGCACTCGAGGGCAGTTCCAATTATATTGCATGGAAAGACAGGATGGAGGAAATACTGGAGGACAATGGGTTGAAATAATTCATTGACAATGATGTTCCAAAACCCGTTGTAGCAGATGCCACTCTTCTTGATGCTTGGAAAAATAAGGTTGCAAAGGCAAGGAGGATCTTACTGGAGGGAGTATGAGACCACATTTTCTCAAGTCTCCATGGAAAAGTGACACCATATGCAATATGGAAATCTTTGATAGATATGTTTCAGAGCAGTAGTGATCATAGAAAATTGGCACTGAAGGACAAGCTTAGGAAAATCAAAATGGAGAAAGGCGACACCATTCCGAAATATTTAACAAAGTTTTTCCAATGTCGGGATGAGCTTGGGAGTGTCAGAATTACTGTCGCGGATGATGAATTGGTGAGCATAGCTCTTCTAGGACTTCCCAAGAGTTGGCATAGTTATCAGGACTCTGTCAATGGAAGGGAAAATCTGCTAGATTAGGAATGACATTGGTCGGATTTGGTGCAAGAAGAATTCAGGCGGAATACCAGGGATGGATCTTCATCTAAGCATTATGATGAAGAATATTGTGCTTTGACTTCCAAGGTGAAGAAGGGGAAAGGAAAGAAATTTCATTCAAAATATGAGTCCGGCAAAGATGGCAAGAAGCGTGACATGTCTAAAGTGAAGTGTTTTCATTGTCACGAGCATGGAAATTATGCTATTAATTGTCCACAAAAGAAGAACAAGAAGGCTTCAGGATCTGTAGCTGGTGAGGCTTTGGCCTCGCAATTTGAGCTTGAATTCTCACTCATTGCATGCGTGGTTTCAAGTGCAATGGGATCTTTGTGGTACTTGGATAGTGGTGCATCCTTTCACATGACGGGAGACAAAGAAATTTTAAGTAGCTTGGAGGAGAAGGACCTCCATATGCATATCGAAATAGCTAATGATGGGTGGTACAGTGCTTCTGGGATTGGTACAGTTACCTTCCATAGACAGTCGGGTAAAACCCTTCTATTAAAATATGTAATTCATGTACCAAGCTTGAGGAAAAAATTGGTCTCAGTCTCAATGTTGGAGGATAGAGGCTATGATGTTGTTTTTAGTGAGGGAAAATATTTCCTTCGACACAAAGCAATAGGACAAGCTAGGAAGATTTGGATTCATGTGAAGAATCTCTATAAACTTGATGTAGATGGTTATGCAACATTGATGGGTAAGGCGGACAAAGTGGTGAGATGGGATGAGGGTGAGTTATCGCATAGGATATTGGGCCATCTACACCATGGAGCCTTGCAAGTCATTCAACAGATTTCTACGGGTCTTCCCAAGGGTACTCTTGTGCAATCAGACACATGTAAGGGATGTACTATGAGCAAGTATGCAAAGGCCACTTTTCACGGGAAGGAGAACTGAGCCTCGAAAATCCTTGAGAGAGTTCACTCAGACATGTGTGGACCATTCTCTACTGCTTCGACAACAAAGCATAATTATTATGTGATATTTGTTGATGGATTTTCTAGAAATTGCTATATCTACTTCATGCAGAAGAAAGATCAGACGTTCTCAAATTTATTGAGTTCAAAGCACTGGTGGAAAAATACGCGGGGAAGCATGTGAAGTCTCTTAGGAGTGACAATGGTGGTGAGTAAATCTCCAATGAATTCAAGAACTTCTACAGCAAAGAAGGAATTAAGAGAGAGTTGATTGTGCCTCATAACCGACAGCAAAATGGGGTCGCAGAAATAAAGAATAGAACAATTGTGGGTGCAGCACGAGTGATGTTGCATGATCGGGGCCTATCGTTCCATCTATGGGTGGAGGCATGAAACACAACAGTATTTGTGCAAAACCATTTTCCTTATCGGATACTTGGCATGAGTACACCAGAAGAGGCTTTTACTGGTAAGAAACTTGATGTTTCATATTTTAAGATTTTTGGCTCATCTGTTTATGTGCATGTGAGCAGGGACGCCCGGAAGAAGCTCGAACCAACAACTGAGATTGGGATATTTGTGGGGTACATTGAACCTCCCCACAACTATCGGGTGTATTTCCCAAACAAAAAAATGATTGTTGTGCGACGGGATATAAAATTTGATAAGGATAAATCCATGCAATTGTCCCTTGAGAGGGAGTTGGATTTGCATGCAAATGAGGAACTCTTGGTTCCAAAGAATGAACCTCAAGATGTGGAGCAGCCACATGCGGAGGATCATGGAGTGGAAGAAAACACTCATGCAGAGCCATCTACCAGAAATGGTAGAAGGCGCACCATGAAAGCTGATAGATTGAGACTTGATGTGACGGAGAATGTAGGAGCCCCTATTTCACTGCGCAAACATAGACATTCTGTAGATATGTTTACTGGATAGATGCCTCTTATGAGCAAGTGTATTGTGACAGAACCTCTTCCTTTGAGGAAGCAGTGCAGCAACCAATTTGGGCTGACGCTATGGTAGAGGAGTATGACTCCATCGTCAAGAACAGTGCATGGGAGGTTGTCTCAAGACCGGTCATAAAATTAGTGGTTGGATCTAGATGGATCTATAAGGTGAAGCATGCAATGGATGGGAGTTTGGAGAAGTACAAGGCCAGATTTGTGGCTCGGGGATTCTCACAAGTTGAGGGGATTGACTATGAGGATACTTTCGCACTAGTTTTGAGGTACTCTTCCATTAGATCTATCCTTTCACTCAACGCAAATGAGGTGTAAAATTCATCAAATGGATATGAAAACTATGTTTCTTAATGGAGATATTGAGGAGGAAGTGTACATAAAGCTGCCAGAAGGTTTCGATATCTTTGACAGTGAGTCCCATGTGTGCCGGCTCAAGAGAGCACTGTATGGTTTGAAGCAAGCACCTCGTGCTTGGTACACTCAGATTGAAAACTATTTCACCGGGTTGGGCTTCACCAAAAGTGAAGTGGATGCAAATCTGTACTAGATTGTGGTTGATGGTAAGCTCTTGATTATCGTACTTTATATTGATGATCTAATTTTGATAGGTGATGAGCAGTTGATACATTCTTGTAAAGAGGATCTTTCAAGAGAGTTATAAATGAAGGACATGGGACTCCTTCACTATTTCCTTGGTTTGGAAATATGGCAGTGGGATGGTGAAATTTTTGTTTCTCAAGTCAAGTACGCCAAAGAGATACTGTGTAAGTTTCATATGGAGAGTTGTAAACCCATGGAGACTCCTCTTCCAAGAAATTGGAGGAAAGAGGATGCTACTTCAGGAGAAGTAGTGGATGTCACTATCTACAGGAAGCTAGTGGGTTCACTGATGTACTTGGTGAACACTAGACCAGACATTTTATACGCAGTTAACCAGCTCAGTCAAGCTATGGTTAAGTCGAACAAGTTCTTTTGGAAGGCAGGAAGCATGTCTTGAGATATCTCAGGGGCATTACAGAGTATGTATTATGGTACAGATTGAGATAGGGAGTGAAGCTTCAAGGATTCACAGATGCAGATTGGACAGGCAGTCCATAAGATAGAAAGAGCACATCAGGAGGGATCTTCAGCATAGGATCGAAAATAGTTTCTTGGTACAGCATGAAGTAGCGATATGTGGCACTCAATTCAGTTGAGGCAGAGTACATGGCAGCAAGTCAAGCTGCATGTGAGGCCATCTAGATGAGAAAGATCCTGGTCGGTTTGTTTGGTTCTCAGATGGATCCGGCTGTGATACATTGTGATAACCAGAGTTGCATTAAACTCTCAGTTAATTTGGTATTCCATGATAGGTCCAAGAACATAGACATCCGGTGCAACCGTCTCAGAGATTGTGTTCTGAGGCACATTCTTTTACTTCAGTACATTCCCACGGAAGATCAGGATGCAAATATTCTGACGAAGGTGCTCACCAAGAGAAAATTCAAATACCATAGAGGCAGGATCGGGGTGGCAGATAATCCATTTCTTGTCGAGAAGGAGTGTTGAATTCCAAAAAGAAATTGCAGCACACACACTAGTGTGGGACCAATAGGTCCTAGTGATACATTAGTGTGAAGGCCAAATTAATTAATTAATTTGGTGCAGTGTGTTGTGGCTCATTTCCATTTACCTTTGAAATATTTTTCAAAACACCAAAAAATCATATACGTTAGAAAAGATAAAATTTTGTATGTCAAAGAAGAATTTGATTTATATGTTGGTACATTAACATTACATGATGAGATGTGAAGGTGCGTTGAGTCGGGCTCATTCACATGTAGAACAATTCAAGAGCCAGACCGATGAGCACATTTAGAAAATTACACAACGGTCAGGGTCGAGTCGGGCTCATTCGCAAGATCAGGAGAGACTTGTGCTACAGAACCCGGGAGCACAAATTGCACGATATTTATACCAAGGAGTGCCCCCGCAAGCAGTCTCGTTAAATCTGCTCACCTGCAAATCGACGATTGACATTAACTACGGGAACACTCTCTTCAAATTCCAAAAAACCACTTAAGTGCCCCCGCAAGTGGTTTCAGGTTTCAATAAAGGAAATTACGTGGTGATAGTTGGAGCCCATGCCCTTTACTTTCAAATCAGAGAAGGCAGAGAAATGGCGTATTTCCCTTAGACACTTAAGAGTTTTGGAGGAGGCGCAAAGGGAAAAACATATGGTCATGATCAAAGCACAGAACTAAAACAGAGAGATGGACAGCGGAGTTCGTATTGCATATCACACTTCGCAGTTTTAAAGGGTTAGCGCTAAGGAATGTGTTAAGGGTTGCGATCTGTGGGTTGCGGGTGGGCCCACCTCTCTTTTCCACATCACCTCCCTTTCCCTGCATTTCACACTTCGTAAGTCTTAATGTTTACCTCCACTGCTCATAAACTAAATCCATCAATTTGTGATTTGCGATATCCATGGGACCCATCCCTGCCACGTCACCTCCCTCTCCCCGCACTTTTCACTTCACAACTTTTATATCTTACCTTCCATTTCTCACAAAAAATCCACCGATTTGTGATTGGCGATTGGCCCCACCTCCGCTTGCCACGTCACCTTCTGCCTGTCGCACTTCACACATCGCAATGTTTAACACTCACCTCCCGTATTTCATAAGAAAATACCCAATTTGCGATTTGCGGGTATATGCGATGTGGTTTCAAAAGTGAACTCCAAAAGTTTTCAAATCCGAAGGTAAGGCATTTCTTGTGTTAAATCACATCAAAGGAAGAAAAGAGTATTATAACGTAAAGCTGGTGAAATGCCAAAATGTGATAGAAAGTAGACGCGATGCGTTCTCCAAGGGCAAGTTGAATATAGTTTAATTCCAAGTCTTGTGGCGGTTCACGAATAGAGGGGGACAGGATAACATTGTTTTAAGCACAGAGGCATAGGCTGAGTCAGGCAGAAAAACGTATAGTGGCACTGTTGGAAGCACGACAGCTGGGTCAAGTCAGGCACTGAGGCGTTGCTATAGAACTGTGCATCTATCGCATCATAACCAGAAAGGACACCTTAGCACTTCAGGGGGACGCATCAACAACAATTGGATTCAACAGAACAAATGATATTTCCAGTTTCAAGTTGTTTTCTTGGTATGATTGCATAAGTAATTTTAACAGTTTAGGTAGTCAAAGTAGTTTCAAGAAGTTCAACAATTACGAACTACTTGGATGTATTTAAGTAGATAGAAATAAAGAAAATGGGTTCCAATTTTTGGACCTCTGGATGAATGTTAATTTGGTACTAAATTTTCTGAGAAATAAATTAAAGAAGATCAACTTTCCTACACCTGTTGATGTTGATTCCAGTTTCGCTTTTTGTATATTCCCCTTCGAATGAAGTGAAGTAATGTAGCATTTGGTCTATTAATTACATCTGTGAGTAAGAGTTAAATAACATTAATTTGCGCTCCTTCACTTCATCTCTTCTCCCTTCACGAATACTCCTGATGAAACTTTAAAGTAATATGTCCTGTGTTTACAGCATATTATTTCGAGTTTCTTCTCTCTCCATGAATTTCCTCTGAAACTTAAAAGTGATAGATTTTGTTTCTCAGAATATCATTTGAGTTTCCCTTACAATTCTTCTTTTCATTTCATTCAAATATCAACAGTTTATGGCATTGTGAAGGCTTTCATTATATCATATTATTGAGTGTATTAAGTAATTAAATTCCAAAGGTGTTAAACAGAGCCCATTTGATATTGTAATTTTTACATACATTTACAAAATGTCTTGACCACCGATTCCTTACCACAGCTGAGGGATTGTTTCTTGAGATACAACATTTTCTGGTGTCGTTGCCGAGGACGAAGAAACGAAGTTTATTTTCAGTGGATTTTTCCCATTATCTCTTCTGGTTGTTCAGTGAGGAGGAAATATCTTGTTGTGTTTCTTATTTTCAAAATTATGGCTTTCAAAAGGCCTCATGCGAGGTCAGATACCTCACAACAGATAGTCCCCGTTTTTCCAGATTCAGAAAGATTGGTTTCTAAAAAGGCTCAGAAACCTGAAACTCCTTCAACACCTGATCCTACATTTTCTGCTCCTGACATTAGTTCTAGTAATCCTTTGTTCGAAGATATTTCTGAAATACTTCCTTCCTTGGAACAAGATTCACCTTTCACACCACTTTATTTTCAAAAACCTAAGTTAGAAGAACATTCTTTCGAGTCTGTTTCTTTTACCTTCACTCAAACTCTACCAATTATAGTTGTTGGTTCTTCTGCCATTGTTCATCAAACCACTCCCATATCAGTCTTCTCACCACCTTCATTCACTTTCACAGCAGGTTCATCAACCTCAACTAACCAAGGAACAGTTAACCAAGGTGTAAATATGGCAGTACCAGCTTTCTTAATGAATATATATGCACCACTAAATCTTGTGCAACCAATGAATGCCATGCCTCAATAATACCGCAAATTACTTCCTCGTTTAACTGGAGAAGACGAAGTAACTGCAGAACAACATTTACCCTTGTTTTGCACTTTTGCTGAGAATTTAAATGTAGAACATCTTGATGTTGTGATGATACTATTTTTTCAATCTCTAAATGGAGAGCCTAGAAAATGGTTCAAACTTTACCAAATGGTTCAATAAATAACTGGGAAGAGTTAGAAACTCAATTCACTCAAATATGGGGAGAAAAGAGAGATCATGGTTACTCATTGACATAGTTTAATGCAATTAAAAGAAAGCCCAATGAAAACATTTATGAGTTTGTAAAAAGATTCAACAAATTGTACAATAGTTTACCTATATAGATGAAGGCCCCCCCCATAGGAGAAAAGGTAGTTTTTGTTGGGGCTTTTGAAGTTGATTTTAGCTTTAAATTAAGAGAGAGAAGAGCCCCTACTCTTGAGCAAATACAGACATATGCTTTAGAGATTGAAGCTAATATGACTGTATCTGGAAAGGCGAAAGGGAAACGACCAATCCAAGAGAAGGGAAAAGTCATCATAAGGTCTAAGAATTGAAGATATGAAAAAGGTGATAAAAAAATTGACAAATAAGCTAGCTAAGATGGAATTGGAAAACAAAAACTCCAAAAGACAAGTATAACAAAATCGAGGGGGGTTTAACCCTCAATTCATAAGACATCCCTGAAAATTTTGCAGAGGGAAAGAAGAGATCAAGACCAAGTTTAAGCACCATTGTATATAGAAGCAGCACTCGGAGAGCCAGCAAAAGAGGACCAAAGGGAGGCCGAGGATCAAGTATCTGCTATGTATACAATAGAAGAGGATGAAGAGGAAGATTGTGAGGGAGAATATGCTGAAGCTGAAGTATCTTTTGATTAAGATGAAATGGATGAATATTGTAGGCAATTCACAGATTTCATGCAAGCTGAGTTACATAAAAATTACGATTTAAGGTCTAGAAAGAGATCTAGAGTGCAGGATAATGAAGGTGAACAAAAAGGTTCCATTCCTCCTCCAATGGCGACTCCACAACAAAAGGACCTTGTGAAACATGTCATTAATGGGAAACAACTTGTAAATTCACTTAATAGAACAAATGTGCAGCAGGGTGAATCTTCCTAGAACAAATCAGTTGACACTAATATTTTGGAGAGAGTTGTTCCTGTACCAAAACAAGCGGAAAATTCTAGAAAGAGTGAAGAATAACCTGAAAAGAATGTTAAGAAAACTCATGCTTTCAGTTTGGCAAAAGATTTGAAGAAGGTTAAAATTCAGGTACCTCTTCTAGAATTAGCTAAAATACTAGCTTACAAGAAAGAAATTTCAGAATTTATTAATCTCACACAGATGGAAGATATAAGTGACATAGTGAAATTACAAGAAGAAAATCCAGTGGTCACCTTTGGTCCTCATGTAGAAGAAGTAGATCCTTCTGTTGCACCCTTCTATATTTCTCTGTTGCTTCATGATTTTACTCTACATAATTGCATGTTGGACTCAAGAGCGTCCCATAATCTCATGCCATTGTCTGTTATGAAGGAACTAAACTTACATATTACCAAATCTTATAGGTATATATATTCATTTTATTCTAAAAGGGTGAAATGTGTTGGGTTAATTAAAGATGTAGCAGTTTCATTGGTGAAAATCCCAGAAAAGAATATAGTCATGGATGTAGTGGTCGCTAACATTCCAGCCAGGTTTGGAAAGCTCCTGTCAAGATCTTGGGGAGAAAAGTTGGGAGGTGTTCTAAATTTAGATTTCACTTATGTTATCATTCTGGTTTTTAATGAGGAAGAAAGGAGATTTTATAGGGAAACAAGGTTTGTAAATATAGCCTCCAATAAAGATGCAGGAAATTCCGCCACTTATAGTCAAGAAACAGAAGATCTTTCTTGTTTCATGCTGCATGAAGATGCAGAATTTGCTGAAGACATAGGGAAGCAACTCTCTTCAATAGTTGTAAATAATGAGCTGCACTCAAGGAAGATTTTGAAATGCTACTTTGATGGTGCCTACTCCAAGGAAGGCGCAGGTGTTGGATTCTTGCTGTGATAGCCAGAAGGTAACCTCATACCTTTCTCTTTTAAACTTTGATTCAAAAAATAATTTGGCTGAGTATGAGGCCTTAATATCAAGCCTACAAGTTTCTAAACATATGGGAGTTCAATGCATTTCAATTTTTGGTGACTCTGAATTGCTAATAAGGAAGATTAAAAATCATTTTCAAACCAAGTATCTGAGGTTAAGATCATATAGGAATGAAGTTTGGGATCTTATAGAAAACTATTTTGAAGCCTTCAATCTTCAGTTTATTCCGAGGGAGGAGAATAGATTGGAAGATTCTTTAGCAAGTTGTAGCCATCACCTTCAAACCTCCAATGAATCCAAGGCTAAGGTATGAAATTGAAATTATACATAGACCTTCTATCCCTGAATAAATCAGTTCTTGACTATTATTGGAAACTTTGAAGATGTTGAGATAGACCAAGAGGAAGAACAAACAGAGTAGAAAGCAGAAATAAGAAACCTTAAGCATTCAATAGTGAACAGAAGATTATCCAATTGAAAGATAATGTGCTCCCTAAAGGGTTGGTTCCCCTTGAAATATTATTCGACTCTAATGACGTTGCTATGGATTCAAAGAAAACGCATCAAGAAGATGATGCAGGAGCATCAACTCCGAAAAACACCTTGTATTTTACCTAAGCTAGGGGGTTTCATGTTTTGAAGAAATATTAAAATTTCATGTAAATATTAATATTATTTTGAGTGATTAATTAATTATTTGTGAGAAATTGTATGTGTGAGAGAAATTAGTTTCTAGATTATTTAGAAATAATGATGGAGCCTAGGTTAGAATTAGTTTCTAAGTCTTAGGGATAAGAATCTCTCTTTTAGGGATGTTGAGAGATTTAGGGGATAAAGCATTAAATTAGATTACTTTTAAACTTGTATAAATAGGAGGGGGTTTTGAGAGAAAAACACATTGAGAGTGTGAGTGAGTGAGTGTGAGTAGTGAAAGGGTTTCTATTTGGAGCCTCCGGCAGTTTGTAAAGGGCCAATAATTGGGGAAATCAGGCCACAAAGGAGGACTTTCATGTCAGGTTTGCATGATTAATGAGGAATCTGGTTTTTTTATATGGTTATGAGACTGTTGTTTATGAATTCTATGCAATAGAATGAATCGAATTTTATAAGGTATTGTGAGATCGATCTGAAATAATCGATGACTGACATGGTTAAGCTTATAATTTGTGGAAGTTGAACGCATTGAATTGGGTGAAAATTTTGTGGGAATGATTGTAATCCAAGCATTGAGTCTGCGGGTTTGTAGGGCTCGATTCTTTTGAATATAATTTCTTGACTGAAATGAGTACTATGTAAGAGATGTTAATGGAATTTTCCATTCTTGTAATGTAATTATTGGGTTGTGAAATTCTGGAGTTTGAAATCTGTTGAGATTTTGTTAAATGGAATAAACATACACAGCAATTAATTGCCAGAATTCATCGTAGGGTCACTTGACTACAGAAATCGTGTTTTATAGAACTTAAACAAATCTTCTACAGATCTTTTGAAATTCGAACCATGGCTATATAAATGCGGCGTTGAAAATTCTTCAAATTCAGAATTGGACAAACGGTAATCAATGGCGCAGGCTTTTGTTTTTCAAACTCAGCTTATTCATTTGAAGTTCAAATAGAATTGATTTTAATGGTTGCTGTAGCAGTGAAGTAAAATGCAGAATGTTTTGTCAAAAGGGATGGACGCAGGGATTGTTAAACTCTCTGTGCAACTGTAGTCAAAGTGTAACAAGTATGAAGGTTGACTTTCAGCGAAAATGGGTTGTTTAAAGTTGCAGATGGGAAGATCACCATGAAGTGTAAAGCAAACAGCCCATCGAATGATAATTTAGTGAATAGATACATAATTAATGATTGGGTGTGTTTGGCTTTTTAATAAAATCTGAGTTTGTGTGAATTGCCGTAGGAGATCGACTTTAACTGGAACACAGATCGAAGAATTTGCATATGGAGTGCAGTGGAATGTTAGCAACGAATAATGGCGCAGTCTCTTCAGAAACATAGAGAGTTTGACATCAATCTAGAATATCTGGCCAGGAAGGACAATTTGTAGCCGGACTGCAAATAAGTCGATGCTCACAAATTATGGAATGGATATGTATGAAATCGATGTATGGTAGCATAAATCGCTGTGTTGAACATTTTCTGTTTGATGGAGCGTTGAACAAGGTGAGGCGCATTCTGAATGGGAGGTAAAAGCATTTACAAGCATGTGTTAAAGTATGATAGACCATCATTGCGTTTTACAGATATGTAAATGAGTTGCTGAATGAAACGCAGTACTGTTTGAAGCTGTTTTGACATAAAGTGAAAGGTGTAAACAGTGAGTTGAAGATTCAGTTTCAAAGATGCGGAGGACACAGTAATGGTTGAATTAATGAAAGCGCTGGCAATTTAATACAGAAACGCAGAGCAGTGTGGTAGTATGGACATACCAAGATGAAAAGCATCCAAGTAATAAAAAAAAAGGCGAGTAATGAATTCGATTACAGATTGATAAGTAGAATGTCTTCTGTTGCATTGAATAAAGTTTGAAGACAGATTTTAAATCTGAATGACTGTATGTTTGGAAAGGGCACATTAATTGAATCCAGTATATGTGAATGGGATGGTGTAAACTGGGCTTGTGAACGCAGATTGTAATGATGTGTACCCTTGAATGTTGGTAATTTTCTGAATGAGGGAATTAAGGCATTAATATGGTTTAAGGAAGCTTTTGAATGATTTGAGTCATTGGTTTTATTGACTTTTAAATATAGCCATATGTGGATGTTTGAAATGAATGGAAGAATTTGATTGAGGGAGTTTAAGCTTCCGGATTGAGAATTGGGAATTGCCAGAGATGAAGTTTTTTTATTTTAGGGAAGGTGTATGCTTATATACATAGCAATCTAATGAAGATTCTGGGCTGCAGGTTTAGGCCTGCATCAGAAGAAGAGATGGAAGATTGTAATTTGGGAACTCAGCGAGAACCCAAAATAGTGAAATTTTTCAAAGGTGTTCCCAAAAACTACAAAGAAAGATACACTGATATTTTTAAGAAATATATGCATGTGTTTTCCTGGTCATATGAAGACCTGAAAACATATGAAAAAAGCATAATTCAGCATAAGATTCCATTGAAAGAAGGAATCAAACCACACAGACAGAATCTCAGACATATCAATCCATTTTTGCTAGCTTCAATCGAAAAAGAAGTGAAGAAATTGTTGCAGGCGAAAATTATAGTCCCTCTCAAATATTCAGATTGGGTTTCTAATCTGGTCCATGTAAGAAAGAAGAATGGAGAGATAAGATTGTGTGTAGACTTCAGGAATTTGAACCGAGCATATCTAAAAGATAATTATCCTTTGCCAAAAATGGATTATGTCTTACAGAAGGTGACAGGAGCTCACAGGTTTATGGTTGACGGATTTTCTGGGTATAATCAGGTAGCGTTAGAAAAAGAAGATCAGAAGAAGACTGGTTTCACGATGCCCTGGAGCACCTTCATGTATGCAAGGATGCCATTTGGCCTTATGAACACAGGTGAAACATTTCAGAGGGCCATGGACATAGCCTTCGTTGGTGACAAGTTTGTAGCTATATATCTAGATGATGTAACTATTTTCTCAGGGTCAGATGATGAACACTTGGAGCATTTGCAAAAAAAAAATTCAAAAGTGCAGAAATTTTGTTCTGTCATTAAATCCCAAGAAATATTTATTTGCCTTAGAAGAAGTTAAATTATTGGGTCACATAGTTTCTAAAAAAGGAGTAAATATTGACCCAGCAAGGGTGGAAGCCATTTAGACGATTCCTGTACCTAGAAGCAAGAAAGATATCTGGAGATTCCTAGGAAAAATAAAATTTCTAAGGATTTTTGTGCCCAATTATGCTGAGATCGTGAGAATTATAACTGATATGTTGAAGAAAAATGCAGAATTGAAATGGGATAAGGAAGCAAGAGATGCATTTGCTAGAATAAAGGAAGCACTGTAGGAAGCTCCAGTTCTGATTAGTCCAGACTATAAAAAAGACTTTCATATATTCTCATTTTCATCCCCCACTACTATTGCTATTGTGTTGTTGTAGAAAAATGCAGATAGTAAGGAGCAGCCGGTTTCATTTTTTAGTAAAGTTCTCAGAGATGCTGAGATCAAATACAATATTCTAGAGAAGCAATTATATGCTTTAGTCAAAGCACTGAAAGCCTTCAGGACTTATGTGTTACAGTCCCAAATAACTGCTTATGTTCCTAATTCTGTTGTGAAAGACGTGCTGGTCCAAAGTGATGTTGAAGGAAAAAGGGGGAAGTGAATAGAAAAAATCCAAGAGTATGATTTGGAAATCAAACCCACCAAGCTGGTCAAGGGACAGGGGTTAGCGAAGTTGTTAACAGAGACAAATTTTCAATCCTTGGGAATTAATTTGTTGGCACCAGTGGATGGAGTTGTAAATGAAGAAGGTCAAAGCAAGTCCAAAATAGGTATTCAATACAAATTTTTGTGCTCTGTTTGGTATAAAGATATTATGCATTACCTGTGTTTATTTTCCTTTCCAACTTCACTAAGTAGAACAAAATACAGAGCTCTCAAGCTCAAATCTCAACCATATGTTATAGTAGAAGAAAAGCTATACTAGAAAGATCCTGCTGGTATTCTGCTGTTATGTTTGATAGAAGGATAATCTGTTGAAGTCACCAAAGAATACCATGAAATTTTGTGTGGAGGTAATTATAACTAGAAGGTCACTGCTCATAAAATTATCAAGTCAGGCTTCTATTGGCCAACCTTGTTTGTCAATTTTTATACACTTGTGAGAAGTTTTCAGAAGTGTCAGTTGTTTGCTGAAAATAAAAAACTTGCTCCATTACCTCTCATCCCAGTATTTATTGAAGAACCTTTCAGGCAATAGGGATTGGATTTTATTGGAGAGATAAATCAACCATAAAGTGGACAGTTCAAGTGGATTCTAACTACCACTGATTACTTTACAAAATGGTTTGAAGCAATACCCACTAAGAAGGCGAATGACCAAGTAGCGATGAAGTTTCAGGAGGAAAAAAAATTCAACAGATCCAGATGTCCAATAAAAATTGTGACTGATAATGCTCAGGTATTTAACTCTCCTCATTTCATTAATTTTGGTCAAACATATAATTTAATTTTATCACATTCCACAGCTATCATCCCCAAGGGAACGAATTGGCAGAGTCCTCAAATAAGACAATGGTCAGAATCTTGAAGAAGACAATCACCGAGAATCAAAAGGATTGGGATATGAAATTGAAGTTTTCCCTCTGGGCAGTTCGAGTCACTACCAAGAGATCTACTGGGAAGTCTCCCTATGAACTGGTTTATGGAACTCAAGCACTATTTCCTACTTAGCTAGTCAAACCAGTGATTTCTTTCCTTCAAGAAGCTCAAGAAGAACCTAATGCTCTAGTAAGAATATTGAACAAAATAATTGAATCAAGTGAAAACAGAAACAAAGCCAGGGATAACTTGATTACTTATCAGGAAAAGATGAAGTCTATATTTGAAAGAAAAGAAAAATAAGTTATCTTTCAAGCAGGAGATTTGGTACTGAGATAGGACACCAGATGAGAAGAAAAGGGGAAGCATTGTAAATTTTACCCTCTCTGGTATGGTCCATACAAAATCTCTGAGGCAAGGTCAAATAACACATTCATTTTGGAAGATCTAGATGGAGAGTCAGTACAACTGCCTGTGAACGGGTAGTATCTAAAGCATTATTTCCAGCATTAAAGGTCTGCATGCCACTATTTTAAATACCAGATTTCTCATTGTTCATATGTCACCAAGAAATATTTGACTCCATGCCCAATGGATAAAAATAATTATCCCCAGGTGGAGCCAAATGTTGTGGCTCATTTGCATTTACCTTTGAAATATTTTTCAAAACACCAAAAAAGCATATATGTTAGAAAAGGTAAAATTTTGTATGTCAAAGAAGAATTTTGATTTATATTTTGGTACATTAACATTACGTGATGATATGTGAAGGTGGGTCGAGTCGGGCTCATTCACGTGCAAAATAGTTCAAGAGCCTGACCGATGCGCACATTCATAACATTACACACCGGTCAGGGTTGAGTCAGGCTCATTCGCAATCTCAGGAGAGACTAGCGCTACAAAACTCAGGAGAAAAAATTGCACGAGATTTATACCAAGGAGTGCCCCCGCAATCAGTCTCGTTAAATCCGCTCACCTGCAAATCGATGGTTGACATTAACTACGGGAACATTCTCTTCAAATTCCAAAAAACCTCTTAAGTAGCCCCGCAAGTGGTTTCAAGTTTCAATAAAGGACATTACATTGCAATGTTTAACACTTACCTCCTGTCTTTCATAACAAAATCCCTGATTTGTGATTTGCGGCCGGATGTGATGCGGCTTCAAAAGTGAACTCCAAATGTTTTCAAATCCAGAGGTAAGGCATTTATTGTGTTAAATTACATCAGAGGAAGAAAAGAGGATTAATGTAAAGCTGGTGAAATGCCAAAATGTGATAGAAAGCGGACGCGATGCATTCTCCAAGGGTGAGTAGAATATAGTTTAAGTCCAAGACTTGCGGCAGTTCACAAACAAAAGGGGATAGGATAACATTGTTTGAAGCACATAGGCAGAGGCAGAGTCGGGCAGAAGAACGCATAGTGTCACTGTTGGAAGCATGAAAGCTGGGTCAAGTCGGACATTGAGGCATTGTTACATAACTATGTAGCTATCTCATCATAACCAGAAAGGACACCTCAACACTTTGAGGGGACACATCAGCAACAATTAGATTCAGCAAAACGAATGATATTTCCAGTTTCAAGTTGTTTTCTTGGTATGATTGCATTAGTAATTTTAACATTTTAGGTAGTCGAAGTAGTTTCAAGAAGTTCGGCAGTTACAAACTAGTTGGATGCATTTAAGTAGATAGAAATAAAGAAAAGGGGTTCCGAGTTTTGGACCTCTAGATGAATGTTAATTTGGTACTGAATTTTCTAAGAAATAAATGAAAGAAGATCAATTTTCCTACACGTGTTGATGTTGATATGTCTTTCCAATTTCGCTCTGTGTTTATTCCTCTTTGAATGAAGTGAAGTAATGTAGCAGCCGGTCTCTTAATTACATCTGTGAGAAAGAGTTAAATAACCTTAATTTTCGCTCCTTCACTTCATCTATTCTCCCTTCACGAATTATTCTGATGAAACTATAAAGTAATATATTTTGTGTTTATAGCATATTATTTCGAGTTTCCTCTCTCTCCATGAATTTCCTCTGAAACTTAAAAGTGATAGATTCTATTTCTCAGCATATCATTTTGAGTTTCCCTTACAATTCTTCTTTTAATTTCATTCAAATATCAACAGTTTATGGCATTGTGAAGGCTTTAATTATATCATATTATTGAGGGTATTAATTAATTAAATTCCAAAGGTGTTAAATAGAGGCCATTTGATATTGTAATTTTGAAATACATTTACAAAATTTCTTAAGCATTGATTCCTTACCACAGCCGAGGGATTGTTTCTTGAGATACAACATGGTGTTTAATTTAATTTTCCCTTAATTAAATTGGACAATAAAATGTAATCTTATTTCATGATCACTTGTAGCAATTAACTAAGTGTGATAAACTCAGTTAGCTCATATATTTCGAGTTGAGGGTGGTTGGTGAGGCATGCAGAGTAATTTTGTTAGTTACGAAGTTTGAATTGCAGTTGGTGCATTAGTTTAATGCATGAGTAATCAGTTAACTCAGTTAGGTGAGTTAGAGTCATTTGAACTAGTTGTAACTATTTGTTTCACCAGTGAGAGATAAAGTGAATTAAATATTAGCTAATTCACAATCCATGATCTTCCATAAAACTGATGATTTACTATTAATAGCTGCATGCATTTCAGTTCCAGTGGAGACCAAGTTGAGACAAAGGTTAAAGGGATGTTAACTATCAGTTGTGTGATTAGTAGGTTGCCCGCATGCAACCAAACATCCATTGGATTCCCCATGATCCTTGTGCAGTTTTGGAAGGCCAAAATTCCTAAAGAATAGGGATTTCATTCATAAGGAATTGCGCAAGCAAGGCAGGCTATTTAGAGGCTAAGAATTGGCTAAGTGTTGGTTGATTTTTTCTGGGACAGTGTGAGATGATTAGTAGAGTGCAGGAGACTCTTGTGAGAAGAGTGCATTGTAATTGTTTCATGATTCCTTGTGGAATATACATTATATGATAGAGGGGTTTTGGGCAGCAAGATTTCCCTAGGAAATTATTTGTGTTGTGGTTTGATTTGATTCTTTATTTGCTTCATGTGATTGGCGGTTGTGTTTAATTTCCACAATTTATTTGTAGAAGGATTCAATATCTAGCTTTAGTACATTGTTAGATCAGATTGAATCCATTGATATACATATGTTTGTATAATTTCTACATAGTGCATGTTAAGTCCCTATAATACCAGTGTATCCCCTTTATTTTTATAGTTAGTGTAGCCTCCCTATTGTTATTTTTGTGCCGCATAGAATCCCATTATTGTTATTGTTGTGTTCCTACATTATTATTGTGACCCCTTAGGTTCTGATTAGGTTGTGACCCCTTAGACTCTTATATATACCAAGGAGGTCTTATCATTTGTATCATCCAAGAATTGTTCATTTATGTAATGTAAAGGAGGTTTCCCCCCCGAAGAGGATAATTTTTAACTTGTTGATCTATCTTTTCTTTTGTTTTGTGAGATGGTTGCATAACACACACACACACACACACACACACATACAATAAATTTTTTAATATATAGTTTTTATTATGGTCATAATTTATACATGTTCTCAAATTCGATGGTTTTCAATAAATATTATAATAAATAAAAATTAAATTAATAATTTTCATGAGGTCTTGGATAGAAGGTGATCAAGTGCCTTGTTAAGACACTCCTAGGTGTTAAGTCGCAAGTTCAATTCTCCATTCTATTTGGGTGTTATTCTTGGACATGACTATGATGTAGCCTCATTGATGTTGAACTTACAATAATAATAATAATAACAAAAAACTAAATAATTGAATTATAATTAGCTCAATTTAATAGAAATTAATTAAATAATTATATTTACATAGTTTAAATTAATTTAATTTACAAATTAAAATTGAAATACACTTTTACATATTTTAAGCCTCGACAATCAAATTTTCCCAAACTTTGAGTGAAAATGTTTTCCAAACTGTAAGTCAAAAAGAGATGAAACTTGAACCATTGGAAAGTTGACAATGAAACACAAAATGGAGCAATCAAAATAAGAATATGAGAAAAGTATAAATCTTGCACAATTAACAAAATTAGAACTTTAAACAAGTGATTTGGCCAAAATTTACATGGAGGGTCCCCATAATAAATTTGAAACGTATGTGAGTGTTGTGGCCACAACAATTTGTGACAAACAGGGATGAAGGAGTTATTTCTGGTTTAAAATAATAGGTTTAAATTTACCAGAAAATGAAATAAAATCTTTAAACAAATTCTCATATATTGCACCATTTCAAGAGGTCCCACACAAGATGAATCAAGGTATATAAGCTTATAAAAAGAAAAGAACTTGAATTCCCAACCTAAGACAATGTATCCAAATGTAAGGAATAATAATTATTATTTTAAATTGTTTTTCCACTTTTGGATAATAGAGATAGATAAGAGGTTTTTAAAGAATAGTATGCATCTATTAGAAATAAAATTACATGTTTTTCCTGATATCACTTCATTTCCAACAGGCCTGTTCAATACCTTGATGAAGTTGTCTAGATACCATGTATGCATTGACTTGCTCCAAGTGAACTTTTTGAGTACCCCTACAGGTTTCCATACACTTCTCACACATATGTGATTTCAACTTTTTCATGTGTCACCCTTTTGATAAGTTTTATTTGGAAAAATTATTTTAGTAATTGGGTGAAGATATTAGGGTGGTACAAGAGGTTTTATTTTTACAGAAATAGATGTGATACTAGTTACCCTACTAAACCTCCCTTCATCTACCAATGTAGAAGTTTTTAAAAGTGGAGGGGTATGGGTAGGATTTAAAGCAAAGACTAGAAACAATTCATTCCTTTATAAATGTGAACTTATAAAACTTGAATAAAAACTAAATATTCCCCATGATCATGGTTAATGTACGAGAAAAGTGAAAACTTGACAAAAGTGATCTTTAGATAAACTAAATCCTATTGAATAAGTAAAGTAAATATTTCCCCATGTAGATGAACCAGTATTGTGTAGAAAATATTCCCTTATATAGATTTTGGAAATAACACAAAGTCCAATGCAAAAGAAAAAATGAAATAAACACACTTCAAATATTGTAAATGAAGAAAGAAAATAAAAATCCGAAAGAAAATGAAAATGAAAAATCCATGATTGAAGGAAAACTTCAACAAGACCACTTGTGAAAAGTTGTCTCAACAAAAGTGAATATAAGGAAAGCATGTGTGTTTTTACTTAAGTTGATATATCAATTAATTAGGTATTTCCAAGTAGCAAATAATTAGGATTTTATTGAAAAATGAATGTTATAAGTGACATGATGTGATTTGAATGAGCAGTGTGTTGGCAGTCTTCATGGGCAATTACATTATCCTGGGAATTAATTCCTGGAAGGAACAAAAAATTAATTTAGTGCAAAGGTTTGGGATGATTAGGAGTGGGTGGATATGGAAAGTGAAAAGGTTTTGAATCCAACAGTAAAGCAAAGATAAAGGTGCAAGTGGGCCACATAATGATGAGTTTTCATGGCTAAGTCATCTCGACTCTTTCAAATGAACAAGCGCAAGTGACCTCTGTGGAAAGAGGGTCGGTATGACGTGGAAATGAGATGGCATAAAGAGCGCGAAAGGTGAGTTTAAATGAAAGCCACATGAATGGTGGGGGTCCCACATATGCCACAGTGTATGCTTGTGTAACACTGAAAGGTGATTGATCCAGGTGGATATTGGTGGTACCTATTCCATTTGGACCCGCACCATCAATTCTTTCAGTCTTTCACTTTCAGCACAACTTACTATTTTTAGCAGGTTTTCGGGTCCTGAACTTCCGGAGCCGATTGGAGGCCCTAATGATACAGGTGGATATTTTTGGCCACCCACCTATTCCATTTGAACCCCCACCATTGGTTCTTTCAGTTTTTCAGTTTCGGCACAACTTACTATTTTTAGCAGTTTTCGGGTCTTGAACTTCCAAAGCCTTTTTGAGGCCCTAAACAACGTTTTTTGGGAAAACCCGAAGCAACATGGTTCCATGGACCGATGTTTCTCACATTATAATTTGTAGTCCTCAGATAGATATTTCTAAAGAGGTATGGTGCACGTCAAACAGAGATCGTATGCCAAAGTTACGTCCCCGGGAAGTTGAAACACCAATTTACCCAAACACAGCCCATAGTTTTGGCGCTTCATCTCCTAGGGTTAGGTTTTTGGATGTTTAGGGTTTTCCATTGTTTCTCAATAGTAAATAGGCCCTTGAGCCTCATTGTAACACAGTTCAGAGGCCTGTAGCCGCCACATCTCTTCTTAGAGATAAGCTACCAATACCCTAGCTAGTTTATTTCCATTATGTCTGTAAGCATATTTTTGTTATTTTATATTAATGAATGAAATATTATTTCCACTAAATCTTTGTGTTTATGTTTATTTCTGTGCATTATTGCGTTCTTGCATAAATCCATATCAGTGGTATCAAAACAGTCTTCTCTTTCTCTGTTTTTCTTTGCATGTCCCCAACGAGGTCAGGGTATAATGAGTTAGGGCTTGATCTAGTTGAACCCTTGCAAGATCAGCCTTGCAAACCCCGATGACCTCCCATGGCGGAAGAGAAGAAAGATGAGGGAGCAGGATATCCTATAAAAATATTTCTTGAGGAGGCCCTCAAGAAACAAAGGAACGCAATGATGGATAACTTTGCTCAGATCCTTCAACGGTTACCCACCTACGACGCTTCTGCATCCAATAATTACTCTAGAGGTGCCACTCCTTTCAAGGTATAGGTAAAATTTGAAATTCCTATATTTGAAGGCCAGATAGATGCAGACATCGTAGATAGATGGTTGAATTTTCTAGAAGGGTATTTCTCTGTCCATGATTTCTTCGACCAAGAAAAGATTATTTTTGCACTCCTCAAAGCTGCCCCCCATGTCAAATACTTGTGGGAAACCTACTGTGAGAAAAAGGACGAGAGGGAACCCTCTCTTTTCTTGGCTGCACCCACTTGGAATTTGTTCCAAGATGGCATCAAGGAACACTATGACCCTATGGGGAGCTATGAGGACAAGTACATCCAATGGACCATGCTACAACAGCAAAGGGATCAATATGTGCATGAACTGATGAATTTGTTCCATACCCTTCACATAAAGTTGGGTATTAAAGATTCAGAGAGACATTTGGTGCTCAAGTACTGCAGCTGTCTACACAGACACATTCAAGAGTAAATGGAGTTCCTTGAAATTACCTCACTTGGCACAGCATATTTCTATGCCACCAAGATCAAGCATAAATTTAAGCAGAAGAAGCAAGACTTTCGATCCGTGAATCCGAAGCCAGGGAAAGGCACCCTCGAACCACAGAATAGGGGCAAATCCAAAGCAGGGTGACTCAGAACAACACAAAAAATCCAAATAAGGACATGGGGAAGTGGTGTGAATTTGATAACAGCCCCACTTACAGCACAAATGAGTGTCAGGCCAAATAGTCACTGGTGGCTGAACTAAAGGCACCTGAATCAGATGCATGTTCTAATCCTGAGCCAAAACCAAACAAGGGAGATGACACAGGGAAGCATATCATTGATATGGACCCCAGTGCCATTGTCGCCACCACCAAGCTCCATATGGAGGATCCCGAGGATCCAAAGGAGGAGGAGCGCCTCTTCCATTCGCAGATGTGGGTGAAGGGTTCTCCACTGCAATTCCTTGTCAATAGAGGAAGCCAAAAGAACCTCATTTCAGCAGAGGTCATGAAGCGGCCCGTTCTACCAACCATGGCACACCCGCAGTGGTATACCATCGAGTGGCTGCACTTAGGGAGAGATCTCCGTGTCTGCCAATAGTGCCACCTCTGTACAACATCAAGCCATTCACTAGTGAGGTATTGTGTGATGTTGCTCCACGAGGGTGTCACTCAATTAACCTATGGCATAGCACGTGCGTTCGTGGCATACTAAACAATACCCTTAGTTTGAATACATATTTGAAAATACCTTTAAAAATCACTTTATTTAACCCCCTACCAATACTAACCCATTGCATTTTCCCAATTTAAAAACCCCCTACTTTCACTAGATATTGTAGGTATCCGTTTTTTCATTAACATTTTTTATACCCCTTTATATTTATATCCTTAACATAATGACATAATGCCTCTCTTATCACCCCACATGCATTCTAAAATTCACCTTTCTTCTTTTGATATACATAGCAGATGCATATTAGTATTCCCACAATGTGATTACTCAATCCACACTCAAGCACATCTCACTATGATTTGTGGCATTTAATGGTCTAAGGCATACAAAGATCAACCATGTTTTAGGAAGATTGATTATTGTTTCAGGGATTTTACACCCTAGAGGTTGGTTGGGATTCAACCTCCACAGAGCAGGGGCGTACTACTTAACAGAGACTCACACAACCATGCACGTTCAGAAAAACCAAATAGAGCAGAATGAGAGATTTACCCGGTGGTCCTACGTTTGAAGTAGATCCACGTGGAGTTCAAACTCCCTGCAACCGTCCTTCCTCCTTAACCTGAAATACAAGAAGAAACCAGCACAAAGGACAAGTTGTACAGCATATATCTACTCTATATGTTAGTGAGATTCATATAAAACATTAAATAAATCATAATGAATGCTTGTATAACAAATATTCTCATACATAAAATCATACACTAACACGTTTATTTCGGGAACATCATGATACTTCTGTATTATAAATAGTACGTACAAAAGTAATCAAGTGGAGAGATCACCTGATCCTTCCAAGGCCTTCGCAGACCGTCGTCCGGATCCGTCCAGCCCTTGCCTCGCTAAGACTCCTTCCAAACTGGTGCATACGAGATAACATATAAAGGGATGTATATCTCAAGGAAACAAGAGTTTCCTATAATGAACTGGGAAAGTGCAGGAGGCACGGGGAATCAAACTTGGATAGGGAACCAACAGAGTATAATATTAATACTTTCTCTCTCTCCCTTAGGCCATACACATAAGGTCTTTTTATAGTCCCTCCAAGTAGTTTCAGCAGTTGGAAACAGTTGGCCACGGGCTGGGGTGGTTGAACTACCTGAGTAACCATCAACCCAGCGCGAAATTAGGGATTTTTATATATTTTTTAATCATTTAAATGGCATACGCGGAAAAGTCTAGCTGTACTCGCGTATACACGCGGAAAAACACGGGCATAGTCGCGTATGGAGGATTTTACACTGTTTTTAAGTGAATTTGTCCAAGTATGTAGGAATGGGTGCCCATAAAGCCATAAAGCAATCATGAATCATGTCAAGGTGAGAAATGATGCTATAACAGATGCCCCCTAATATATGAGGTCAGAAGGGGTACATGATGGCCTAAATGTATTATGCACATAGAAAGAACTTCGCAAGGACAAGAGAGGACTTCACCAGATTTCAGCCTGCCAAAAACCAATGAAAGAAACCAGAGAGTCAACACATGCTGAGGCGGGCATACCCATGCTCAATCAATAATACATCATATATATAGAAAGTACTGAATAGATCCAACATGTATACAAGTATAACTGAACCGAAAGTACATAGTGAATCATCTGAGCAGGGCCCGGAAAGACAAGTCTGTATCAATGTCCAAGTATCACATATAGAAAGCTGATCAAAGATAGTGCAACTGGATATCTGATCAAGTAACTGAATCTCCAAGTACCGGATCATAAGTGGTGGATCAAACGGTACAATCACGCAACTCGGGGATCAACATATAAGATGCTGCTGTGCTGAACTGCAACATATAAGGGTGGACGGCATCACTGGCAGATACTGAAAGGACTGTCAAAAGTGAACCGAAGAATGCTGATGCAACCCGAGGTCTTCACCGATCACTATGGCACAATTCTACACAATGGGAATAAATGAGCTGAAGTCAACCATGTGAGAAATCGTTGGATTACCGGGCAATGATATATCCCATTAACCAACGCGAGACAACCCACCGATAATGATAATGAGTGTCAAGGTGCCCCAGTACAATCCGACAAGTGCGAATGAATGAGTTGAAGTCGAACACTTGAAAGAATCTACCAATCAGGAGGCAATGATGAATCCCCACTGTCGATAGCGAAGAGTCTGCCACTGATGACTGCAAACCCTAAGGTACCGACAAAAAGACTCTAGACCTTATTCCCAGAGCAATGAGTCGGAGTCGATGGGAAAAGATCTGCTGGAAGGAAGGCATTAAGGCATCCCACATCAGTCCAGCGCGAGTGTAACCCGCAGGCCAAGATTTGGAAGGAATCGAACGAAGTAGAGTGATGGAACCAAAACCGAAGTACGTTTCCGACGTGCACAAGATGAAGCTAGCGCACGGAAGAAACCCTCTGAACCAACCAATAATGAAAGCTGACACAGAGGCGAGAAATCCACCGATAGGGTCAAATGGAAATCTAGGTACTGCACGAATCCCAAGTGTGATAATGTGTGCTGACGTCGAACACAGGGGAAACCACTCAGTCAAAGACCCATGATGATGATCAAATGCTGAGCACGAGGTCACCTATCAATAATGGAAATAGGCCCAAGGTGCAGCTCTAGGCTTGCTCTCAGAGCAATGTGTCGTAGTCGATAAGAGACAAACCCGCCGGCAAGAAGTCAATGGGGACCTTCTCAAACCAGCACGAGCAGAAGATCAAAACATCTGATGTGATAGAACATGATACTGACAAGACCGGGAAGGCCGACCGAATAATGAGTCAAGAGACACCGCAGAATGGCCGACTCAGGCTAGACTTCCCTTGAACAAAAGCACGACTCTGTGATGACCATGGCAGTAAAAAGTGACACTGTATAAGTCTGTCTTGCAGGAGGCAAAACAAACTCTCCATATGATTGGAAGAGATAACCAACCGGGGGAGAACTGATAAGTGAAACATGGTAAAGGCTGAACCTAGGTCAAAACTAGAACCATCCCAAATGAAGGAAATATATATAAGTATATGTGCTTTGTTCAAGGGCGACAAACTGACTCTGTACTGCCATCAAAACAACGAAGATACATCCCGTTCTCGCTCTTTTTTGTTATATTTGATTTTTTTGTCTTTTTCATATAATAAGCCTGAAAAGGAATAAAAGAATGCTATGGTACAATGGATAGAACGAGTATCAATAAAGCAGATGCACTAGTTCCCGGGATTGGAACAATCCTATGCTCAATGCAAGGTGGCGAAAACTGGTCAGTGATACTCAGAGGAACGTTCCATCCATGGGTACAAAGGTGTCAAGTCGTGATAGCTAAGTGCATGCAATGGTTAACTGGTACAGAAAGTCAAGGTCAAAAGTTGGCTTAAACATCGAGTCCAAATGAAGCCGGCTAAAGGCCAGGATAAACAAGTAGCCAATATGCAATGCAATAATACAACTTAACGACACCAGGGAGCCTCTAGGGTATAAGCCAGAAAAATGATAAGTGATGAAGAAGAAGAATGAAGCTTCAACACAAAAGACATGGCGGGACTAAAGAGGACTCCCGAGCCTACATAAAAAGTAGCATGGGCAACAAGTGATAGCGAGGAACTAACTAGGAAGCCCATGTAAAGGAAGGCTCTACCACCAAGTCATGATTAAAAAATCGGCGAGTGAAATGGGTGTAATGCTCATGACCTGATGGGATCGACCCTAAGGCGAGTGATCAGTATGGAGGCTAGAATGAAATATGCAACGGAAAGTGATTCCCTAACCTATATGCCAGTGAAGATCATATACCTGCCGTGAAGAGTCTGAAATCATGGATCAAAAACCGGGAAAAGTCTCAAAATCGTCAAAAATGTACCTGAAATATACCAAACTGGGCACTTCCAAGAAATCGAGTTATACAGCATAAGACAGATCGAAAAAATAAGCATAAGGAAATTTTTGCAAAAATTTTCAATTTTTTAGCCATAAATACACAAATTACCTCTCAATTGGTTCATTACTGCATAGCTGATTTGGAAAAAGAGCTCTGGAGCTAAAAACTTGTTTCAGCAAATCAGGAACAACCGACCGTCGGAACTCAGCGAAACTTCAGGTAGGCTCCTTAATCATCCTGTTTATTCATTTTGTCCGTTTGAAAATTAAAATTAAGTGATTTTTTTCCTGGAAACCCTTCTTAAAAAATGCGTATCTGCGCATACGCGGGTTCAATGAAGGCAAGCCGCATATACACGCGACTATGCACAGGAAAAGTCGCGTATGCGCAAGTCCGTAACCCAAAAAAGTGTTTCTAATGCAAATTTTAATGGAATTTCTCAGGATGACCATCTCATGGAGGGAACGTGAGCATAGTGCAATAGACCAAGAGGTCATGGAAGATCGCGCAGCACAAAATGTCCTCCGAAACTGTGGATTGTTCAAATTCTTTAAAATGCCCAATATGAAAAGTAATGTGCGATTGCTTGAAATGCTCGTAAATTACTGGGAACCAGATCAGGATTGCTTCATAATTGATCATATGCCACTACGCATAGAAGTGGAGGATATATATTTCATCACTGGACTCTCCAGGAGGGGAGATCCAGTGGACTTGCACGGAAAGCCCCTGGGAGGGTTGACCGTGGAAGACTATGTCCAAATATATTGCGTAGAAAATTCCAAGAAGGTTGGAACACAGATTGCAATCAGAGATATCAGGGATTTGCACATAAAGATCCTCCTGTTCACCATCGGCAGAGTGGCAGGATCTGCCTCACTACATCAGGCGTCCAGGACGCACATGAGCATAGCTGTAGAGTGCTTAATTCATGTGTATGATTGGTGCACAGCCCTGCTACAGAACATGAAACAACAACTGACCTCCATTCGCCAAACAAAAACAAAACACTTTGGCTATGGAACTATTTTGACAACATTCTTCTTCGAGAGAGTTCCAGATTTGAGACCCAAAGTCATCTCGACTATCAGCAGCCCGCGGGACCCAAGAATCGCCCGTTGGGCAGACATGATGAAGAGACTGGGGGGCAGCGAGGTACCCCGAACCACCTGGGACGATGAGTTCTTCTTATGGTGGAGAGAACAAATCATCGCAGTGGATGACTATCCCTATGCCGGGATGGATTTTCGAGGAGATCCAGATCTAGTACTTCCACCCGGTGCAGCATGGGGAGCAGTCGGTAAGTTTTTTCAAAAATTTTAACTTATATGATTTTTTTGGATTTTTCAATTATGTATGAAAAATGAAAAACAAACATGTTTTTGGATTGGATTCATAATGACTGACAAATGAAAATGATCATGTTTCAGATGTTGGACCAGTTCGTCCTGAGGGCCTAGCACGTCACAAGCGCCGCAGAGGTGAGGCGGAGACAGCGGATTCTGACAGGACACTCCAGGCCGTGCAGAGAAACTTGGAGGGACTGACCCGCCAAATCCCTCTGGCTGCCGTGGAAGACTTGCCAGAAGCCGTCCAGAGACGGGTTGTAGGAGTACCCCGGGACTGGGTTAGACTATTCCGCCGTGTGGCCACTGCAGTGATGTTCTATAGGAACACAACTTCTGGGCAGGGTCCTCAGGAGTAGACAGATTTTACATATTAGATGACTGTATATTCTTTTTTGAGACTGAACATGATGGGGCATAAGCCCAAGTTTTGTACGGCATTCATGGATCCAAATTTTGTAAAGTTTTTTGACATACCGATGATATATATACAGCGATATTTGATGTGATGTGATAAATGTATCAAATGTATGATGATTTTGATGATTAGATTTTATTGTATTGAATGATTAATATGCCAATCCAAAGCTTGATTAGCCAATGAGTCAGCAAACCAATTGTCAGCTCGAGGAATATGAATGAATGTTAAAAATTGAAATGACCTTTGTAACAAACGTACCCTCAAGAACAATCGTAATAAAACCGGATCTCGTACCCGATAAGTGTTGTTCAACTGCGACACCACCAGCTGGGAGTCCAAGAAAACTACCAACGAATCAACACCCAAAGATATTGCCTCCGAGAGTAGATGAATGACTGCAGTGTATTCTGCTACGTTATTGGAAGCAGGACCAATGTAGACCCCTCTTGATACCAACAGCTGACCGGAAGGATAATGAAGCACCCAAGCCGCGGAAGCTAAGTTCCGGGTGTGTCTACTAGCACCATCTGCGAAACCAAAATGACTCATGACATCAACACAACCTGCCAAAGCAGATCAAAAACATCACCATCTCATCAAAAATCGAAAATCAAACAGATATGTACAAAGCAAAAACTACTATATACAAAGCAAAATGCCAGGCCAAAGCCTAGGCATAATACTTCTTCAAATAGAGCCCATTTCGGGGCTCCGGCAACTCATTCCCTTCGAAGTCAACCAAGGTATACGCTCCTTTCTTAAGGACTTTTTTGACGATATAGGGGCCATACCACATCGACTTAAACTTTCCCGCCCCCAAGGCATCTTTTTCCTGGGCATAGACCAAAACAAGGTCACCTTCGGAAAAGACCCTAGGCTTAACCGCCTTATCGTACTGGAATTTGACTCGGTTTTTATGCGCTTCGTTCAACGTGGCGGCATCTCGACGCTGCTCATCAAGATGTTCCAGATGAAGAAGCCGCTCTGCCAGACTAGAAGTGTCGGGAAGAAGCTCAACAGCCAGTTTAAGGGAAGGAATCTCGCATTCAATGGGAAATACGGATTCCACCCCGTGGACTAACTGAAACGGAGTAAAGCCAGTTGCAGTCTTAACTGACGTCCTGTATGCCCAGAGTGCAGGATATAGCATAATGTGCCAGTTGGATCTATGTTTATCGATCGTCCGTTGAAGAATTGTCTTCAATGACTTATTCACGGCTTCCACTTGCCCATTGGCCTGAGGATAATATGGAGATGAATGCTCCTGCTGGAAACCCAATTTAAGAGCCAACTCAGCCATCATACTATTTTGAAAGTGACTGCCATGGCCAGTGACAATCTCTCTAGGTATACCGAAACGAGCGATAACTTGGTTGAAGAAGAAAAGAGCTGCAGTCTCACCATCGTTCCCAAAAGTAGGCATAGCCTCGACCCACTTCGTAAAGTAGTCTACTGCTACGATAATGTACTTGTGACCTTTTGTCGAAGGCAGGTTACAAGTAGTATAATCCATACCCCACTTTGTAAAGGGTCCAACAGTAACGACTGGAAAAAGCGGAGCTGGATGAGCGCGCATTTTTCGAGTGTACACCTGACAAGGATGACACTTCTTAACCGATTCAATACAATATTTGAAAATCGAGGGCCAGAAGTAGCCAGCACGCAAAATCTTTTGGGCTGTAGCAAGCCCTGATAAATGACCCCCACAAGCTCCACTGTGAGAATCATTGAGCACAGCCTCGGCTTCTTCGAAAGTTAAGCAGCGTCTTAGGATTGAATCAACCCCTCGACGGTACAAAGCATCACCAATAATCAGATAGTTCCTGGCCAAGTGACGCAGCTTACGGCGCTCATCTTTCGAAAAAGAAGAGGGCAACTTCGCAGTCTGGAGATATACAATGATATCCCCATACCAAGGATCTTGTGGAGAGATAAGAAACAAGTGTTCGTCCGGAAAGGACTCATCATAGATCATCTCCTCCCCACAAGGCAACTCGGAGATCAATTCCACAAAGACTAATGACTTCTTGGATTTGGCAGACATGAACTCTAAATCAAATTCTTGTAATATCACAATCCATCTATTATATTTGCCCCCAATCACTCGCCTGCTGAGGACAAACTGAAATGGATTGGCAGCTGCCAAGACATAAGTTTTGTGAAGAATAATATAATGCCGGAGTCGCTGCACAGCATGGACTGCTGCCAAGGCTAATTTTTCTATCGGGGTGTATCGCAGTTCAGGTCCTACCAGTCCTCGACTAAGGTAGTAAATAACATGCTCAATAAGAGCATCATCCTCCTGAACCAGAACCATACCAATGGTAGATTCTGTTGTAGCCAGATACAAAAGAAAATCTCTGCTATAATCGGGTGGACTCAGTAAAGGAGCAGAGGTCAATGCCTTTTTCAAGGCATTGAATGAGCGTTGAGCATAGTCGTCCCAAAGAAAAGGAACTCCTTTCTTCAACAGTCTCATATATCCCTTCGTGATCTCAGCATAGTTAACGATAAACCTCCGAAGAAAATTAGACTTCCCTTGGAGACTTTGAAGCTGACGGATTGAAGACGGGGGAGGCAACCGAAGTATTGCCTCAACCTTGAAGGGATCTACCCTTATCCCTTCCCTAGACACGATAAATCCCAACAGCCGACCGGATGTTACCGCGAAAACACACTTTTTCGGATTCAAACGAATTTTATAAAAACGACATCTTTCAAATATCTGCCGGAGGTGACCAGGATGATCCATCCTCTTTCGAGAATGAGCAGCTAGATCATCTAAGTATGCCTCAATAATTTTCTTGATGTCGTGGAAGGCGTAAGACATGGCCCGCTGAAAGGTAGCTCCAGCATGACCAAAAGGCATTTTATTATATGCAAACGTACCCCAGGGACAAATAAATGCGGTCTTATGTTGATCTTCTGGACGGATAGTAATTGGATTATAACCAGAAAAACCGTCCATGAAGGAGAAAATCTCGTTACCGGCACACTCGTCAATAATCTGATCAATGAAGGGTGTGGGGTAATTATCTTTAGGACACGCCTTTTCAGGTCTCTGAAATCGATGCACACTCGAATCGTTCCTTGCTTTTTATCAACGGGAACAGGGTTTGAAACCCATTCAGTCAGAGGAACTGGGAAAATGAATCCCGCCTTAAGCAGCTTTTCAACTTCAGCTTTGATAGCTGCTGCCTTCCTAGGATTAACCAGACGAATTTTTTGCCTGACCGGCTTAGCGTTTTCATACGTCTTGATCTCATGCTGGACGATAGATGGGTCTATGCCAGGCATTTCCTCATAAGACCAAGCAAAAACATCCCTATACTCTTTGAAGAGTTCGGTATAGATTTGAACCTCTTCATGGGAACATTCAGCTCCAATGAAAACATTCTCGATAATGTTGGGATTCCTGGAGATGTTCACCGGGATAGTAGGAGAGATCACAGCCATGTTCCCTTCAGCATAAACCTGTGCTGGTGCTAAGGGGCTCAAGACTGGGTGAACAGGTCCAGGAGACTGAGGACTTGAAAAACTTGTTTCGACTTCGCTCAAGTCAGGTAGGAAGTAAGACCGATGATGCAAGTCATCCCACGGTCTATCTATACCTGTCATCGCTTCCAGGATGGCCTCTTCAGATGGAAGAGTGGTATCTAGACAATCCTGGGCAGAAGATGAAGTAAGCGTCCAAGCCGGAGCCACATCACCATCCAACTCTTCCGGCGAAAGAGGAGCTGGATCAGATTCTGCAGTGTCAACAACAGACTGATATGCAATCTCAGTTGCAGAAATCGGGAATGCCATTCCACCCACTTGCCCTTCCTCCAATGTGGCTGTTGGAGAAGGTAAGGTCCAAGGGTCCGAAAAATAATGAGTTCGAAAGAACTCTCTTCGAAGGGGAGCCTTGGAGGATGAAATAGCATTAATAGACACCTTAGGAGGAGGAATATCAAAAGAACCCATCAGGGAAGAATACATTCCCACTCCTAAATTCTCGACAGGCGCCTTAGTATTATCCAACTTAGGCACAGATGAGTCAGAAGGCGCATCCAGGTCTACAGGAGGACAGTCCAGTTGATCCACTGTAACTATCCTCCCTTCGTGGGGGAAACATACAATTCGAAATAGTGAGGATGCAATAGCATCCATATCATATATCCAGTTCCTCCCCAACAGAAGGTTGTAGTCCAAGGCTGCATCTACTACCTCAACCTCTATGTTAACGGTTTTGCCCCCAACACAGATGGGAAAAGCCGGGACAATACCATGGGGTCTATGAGAATGACCATCGAATGCAGTAAGAATAGTGCTAGATGGAACAGCTTTGGGAGATCCAAGTGTCTTCCAGCATGCGAGAGAAATCACGCAAGTAGAAGCACCCTCATCAACAACCGTGCGAAAGATATTAGTCTTCCGATACGATGATTTAATATGGAAGGCCATATGATGAGGAAGTCTCTTCTTAAAATTCTTCATATCAAAAGTAATCAGAAGAGAATTTTTCGGATCAATAGCCCCAATGGCAGCGAGCAAAGCACTGCGCTGAGCCGGACAAGACTGGAGTACCTCTAAAGCTGACATAGCACAAGGACTTTGCGCCATATCTTCTACAATCGAGTAGTTCTGGGCAGCCTTCATGTTCGGATTAATCGTTGACCGCTTAGAAGATGCTTTTGGCATCCGAGGCATAGACTCGACAGTTGGCTTCGTGATGTGAAGCGGCTCAGTAGCATCAGGAACTTCCTTAGCTTTCGAAGATTCCTCTCCGCCATAGTCACGGGATCTCGTAGCGACATCCACGTGAGCACTCATCATAAATATATTCGATGGAATTTCCCCTTCCTGGGGACCTCCAGAGGAAGCCCCAGGATTTTGATTCGCGCCAACAATTAATTGCTGCCCTTGGGGAAAAGGGTTTGTTAGCACAGCCTGGGAACTAGAAGAACCCTGCTGAGATAACAGGCGCTGAGCATCCTGAATTTTCGGGCAGAGGTGTGTGAGATGGTCTCCAGTACAAAGCTTGCATGGAAACTTCACTTTCTTTTTCTCCTTTTTCCCTTCACCAACACGCTCGTTGGTTTTATTTGCATTGCCCTTCCCATTCTTGCCCTTCTTCTTGTTATTACGTCCCTTCTTCTTCCCATCGGATTGTTGATTTCCTTTGGGCTCGGAAGATTGGACAGCATTTATGGACAAGGACTGGGAAGGTGATGAATCAGCAGGCACAGCCTGACCAGAAGGAGCAGATTGTAAAGACAACTGCTGCAATTGAGAAAGCAGGCTGGCTGCACTACTACTGACCGATCCGACAAGCCCGTCACCATGCGGACCAGGTTTGGGTTTCGATAGATCCAATTTGGAGTGAGGAGCATTGGGTAAATACTTATAAAGCATCCCAGACTGAGAATAGATCAACTCTAACTGCTGGGCCCTAAATATGGCCTGCTCCTCGGAATATACCCCTGACATGGATACATCCTTTGAAATGTCTGACTGAAGCGATTTCAAAAACCACTCGAGAAGGAACTCACCTGGAATATGGGCTTTGATAAGCCTCTTCCTTCTCCTCCATTCCTGAATATGATCAGAAATGTGAGTTGCCTCATCCTGTTTAAAATTAGCCAGGAGTTCGGTCCCAGCCTCATATCTGACAGGCAACTGAAAATGGTTAAGAAAAGTGACAGCCAGTTCTCCAAATGTGGCGAAACTGCCCCCAGTGAGCTCTATATACCATTTAGCAGCATTCCCAGTTAGGGTGCGTTGAAATAATCTCAATCTAATCGAGTCATCGATCAGAGAGTTCGACGAGCACCATAAGTGGAAAGTGGTGATGTGGTCTGCCGGATCTTCACCATTCTTGCCTTCAAACTTAGGAATGTCTGAAGGAAGTTTGGTTGGAACCGGCGGCCACCCCGGACTATACCGAATCGGGTCATTAGTTAACTTCGACAAGTCTGGCAAGTTTAACATTGCCAGAAATGGTAATCGAGGCGGAGCCTGAGAATTCCATCCTTGATGGGATGGATTTCCAACATTCTGAAAAGAATAGCCTGGATTTGATGAGGCACCAGGCTGCCAGAAAGGACTCGTAGAAAACGGAGAAGAACCTCCTCCCCACGCCTAGTTACCAAAACCCAGACTAGTTCCCCCCGCTGAAGTATTAACTGAAGAGGAAAGCCCCTGGTAGGGGTTCCATGCATTAGACAGAGGAGAAAAAGACTGAAAAGCACTCGATGAAGGGAAAGAAGCATTCCCTTGATGACCCGCGAAGAACTGATTCCCTGCCCCAGCCGTTGTAAAGACAGGATTCCATCCTGTAAAAGTGGTCGAACTTTGCCCCCCAGACCAAGGGTTAAAACTCTGGGTTTGGGAAGTAAAAGGAAACGACCCTAAAGAAGGATTGGAACTGGGAATATGCCCAGTCCCAAAGGGGAAACCCTGAAACGAAGCTGATCCACTAGCCATGTTAGACATGGGCGTGGATCCAGCTGCACCGGCGGAAAAGGAAAACGAGGGATTTCCACTAATGGACATCCCTGAACAGAAGGGACCAGAATGAGAAGCATATGCCTGGGTGAACCCAGAGCCAGACATAGCAGTGCTAAAAGCGATCGAAGATGAAGCAATAGTGCCCCCTGCCTCGACAGAAGCAGGGGTCTGAATGCCTGCAGCACTCACGGTAGAAGCCGCGTTCCCAGTCGTGGCCATCGAAAGATAAGAATGATATGGAAGATCCGACGGTCTCTTAGACTCCGGTCCGATGTACTGAAGAACAAACGGATGATCAGGAGGAAGAGGAGATGGACCTGTAGCAGGAGGCTCAGGTATATCTTCAACTTGAAAATCTTCTTCCTGAGGAAAAAGAACTCGCGAGGTGAGCGGAACGCTCCTCTCGGGACCGACACCGGAATCAGCAACGAAACCTTCAGATCTTAGTGGAGGATCTCTCTCCACAGCGTCAGACTCAACAGGGTGGTAACCACCAGCTAGATCGCTCCTACGCCTTCTCGAAGAAGGCTTTGCGCTCTCGGGAGATAACCCCCGGATTCTCCTCGAACGTCGAGGCTCTTGATCAGCCACTTTTATAGATTTATCATATTAGACTCAAAAAAAAAGTGAAAAGCTAGGCAAGCTAGGAGCAAAGAGCACTCACTAAAATAAAATCCCTGAGAAACAGCAAGCAAACAGCCTCCAAGTATTTCCGCTCCGGGTGATGAGGACCGGACACCAAAATACAAGAAAGCGAAGTATAGGGCCTTCCGAAAGCAAATACCGGGGATGACGAGGTGGGCCCCGGTAACAACTAGCTGGCGGTATCGCAAACAACACGCCGACCTCCTAACGACAAATGCCTCGCCGCTCGCTGCACCCAAGCTCACAAGGGCACCCCGTAAGCATCGCTGAAAGCATGCGATCGTCCGCCTCAGTACCACGGTATTCCCCCGCAATCACCCGTGTGGAACCTAGGATGGGCAACTGAGGACACCAACCCGTATCGGGCCGGGCGACCCGCTTCCGAGGCTCGATTCAGCCAATCTGAGGGGGGGTATCCCTCTTTCTCAACCTTCACTTCCCCTCGCGCTTGACTTCCCTGACAGAGAGCTTTTCCTACCCACCCTACTTTAGGTTGGATTTCGCCTAATTAATCAACTTCTATGTTTGTTTATTTTCATTTGAGAGTTAACTGACTACCTATTCCTGCTACCCTACAACCTAGCTAGTTGGTGACTACACTTTTGTGGGGCCCCGTTGAAGTTGATTTTAGATTTAAATCGCTTATTTCAAGGGCTGTTGTATTAAGTCATAAGGATATGGAGTTGAAACTAATGATGTTCTGACGCAAAAGAAATTAATAAAACCTGACTACATGCACATGCAGTTCTTTGTCTTTCGATGAAGAGAAATTTCTATATAAGTTCTACGAGACTAAAAAAATGTATTTTTCTTTTCGAATTACAAACTCACACTCACAAAAATTAAGAAGCTAACTAAATGATTCAATGCACCTAATGCAAATGACTACAAGCATGTAAATTCTAAGATGCAAAAAGTCTCTTGAAACAAGGTGAAATTTCCCAAAAAGGCTCCTTCAGTTTCAACTCATCTTTTGCTGTCCAGAAAGCCAATTCTTGCAAACAAGAACTCTTAATATAAGACACCAAAATACTCAACAAGAAGAAGAAGAAATCAAATGACAACCTCTCCTCAAAATCAAGCTGAAAACCAGAAGCAAGAAACTTCACAAAAGCTCCAAAAGATATGACCAAACGAAAATGAAAAGGCAACAACAAAAACAAAAACAAGAAACAATGTTTTTTGAGTTTTTGATATGCAAAAACAAAAAGAAAAACAAATGTTTTTTGGGCTTTTTTGTTTTATAAAGCAAGAGCTCAAGAAGACCAAGCGCAACTATCACAATCCAAGCCAAAACGAGACTGAATTTCAAGCATAAAGCTCAACAATGCTCTAAAACCTTATAAAGCTAATGATAGCAAGATCAATAAGAGCAACGGAAGACCAAAAACTCAATCAAACAGCCTAGAGAAATAGTGCAAACTCGTTGCAACAAAAAACTCCAAAGAAGCAAGAAAAGTTCTCCGAAAATTGCAACAAAACCCTAGCCTATGAAACTCAAGAAAACCAATCGAAAACAAAGCAAAGAACGCAATGCAAAGCACAACACAAAGATAGGAGCGAGTCAGTGAGCAGAAGCTCTCTGTTCTGATAAAGCAGAACAGCCAAGAACGCTCAGAAAGCGATCTTGGAACTCAATCCAGGAGTGCCAGCACCAACAAGAACACTTTGCCAAAAAGATCAGTTTTCGGACAAACGAAAGAGAAACGAGACTTGAAACCACTTCCTTCACACTCCAGTAAACACAGAGACACTGTAGACATAGGCCTCCACAGCCAGAAAGGACCAAAAAGCCAATAAACTCAAAATTTCAAAATCAACCTAGGTATACGCGACCCTGAGGTTATGCAACCAGCGTGTATACGTGTCTGTGTTGAGAGAAACTCGCGTATACGCGGTTCCTTCTACACAAACTCGCGGGTATACGCGACTGTGTGCAAAAAAAAGAGCGTATACAAAGAAAGATAATGAAAAAAAAAAGTACAAGCCTGGGAAAGATACCAAGACTTCAGACTGACTGCAAGAAAATGAACTGGACTGCAAAAGACAGATAAAACTGTTGGTAAACTACCAAACAGCTGAAACAACCCAACAGGAGAATCACAAAAATGTGATCCCCAGCGGAGTCGCCAGTTCTGTTTCGGGGATTTTACACCCTAGAGGTTGGTTGGGATTCAACCTCCACAGAGCAGGGGCGTACTACTTAACAGAGACTCACACAACCATGCACGTTCAGAAAAACCAAATAGAGAAGAATGAGAGATTTACCCATTGGTCCTACGTTTGAAGTAGATCCACGTGGAGTTCAAACTCCCTGCAACCGTCCTTCCTCCTTAACCTGAAATACAAGAAGAAACCAGCACAAAGGACAAGTTGTACAACATATATCTACTCTATATGTTAGTGAGATTCATATAAAACATTAAATAAATCATAATGAATGCTTGTATAACAAATATTCTCATACATAAAAGCATACACTAACACGTTTATTTCGGGAACAAGATGATACTTCTGTATTATAAATAGTACGTACAAAAGTAATCAAGTGGAGAGATCACCTGATCCTTCCAAGGCCTTCGCAGACCGTCGTCCGGATCCGTCCAGCCCTTGCCTCGCTAAGACTCCTTCCAAACTGGTGCATACGAGATAACATATAAAGGGATGTATATCTCAAGGAAACAAGGGTTTCTTGAAATGAACTGGGAAAGTGCAGGAGGCACGGGGAATCAGACTTGGATAGGGAACCAACAGAGTATAATATCAATACTTTCTCTCTCTCCCTTAGGCCATACATATGAGGTCTTTTATAGTCCCTCCAAGTAGTTTCAGCAGTTGGAAACAGTTGGCCACGGGCTGGGGTGGTTGAACTACCTGAGTAACCATCAACCCAGCGCGAAATTAGGGATTTTTATATATATTTTTAATCATTTTAATGGCATACGCGGAAAAGTCTAGCTGTACTCGCGTATACACACGGAAAAACATGGGCATAGTCGCGTATGGAGGATTTTACACTGTTTTTAAGTGAATTTGTCCAAGTCTGTAGGAATGGGTGCCCATAAAGCCATAAAGCAATCATGAATCATGTCAAGGTGAGAAATTATGCTATAACAATTATGTGCATGTCTATAAAATGACATAGAAATTGATCTATATGATGATGAAAAATCAATTGATCAATCTTCATGAATATGTTTGCACCAAATAAAGTGTTCAATCACAAGTCTAGACCCTCTTCCCTTTGAAATATTCTTGTTCAAAAATCCAACTACAATCTCATGTACTCAAACTAGTGTCTTATTAAGGTGGAACAACAAAAGTTACAGTTTCAGAGAGTTATATAGAGAAGCAAAGGCAAGGTGAGGATGAGAGTTATGAGACCCTCCCTTTGCTTTAATGAAAAAAAACTAAAAACATTGTTCTTTGTTGTTTTTAATTTATGTGTTTTAATGAGAGCGCCATGGTATATTTTATTAAGACATCATTTGGAAACGACCCATGTGGATGGCATTAATGGTTTTTTAATCTTGGTGATGTGATTTAAAGAGCTCTTACCGCTAGATTTCTTGTTTTCGGGATTATCAAAAATATTTTGTAAGCATTGTAGACAGTTTCCCCCAAGTTCAAATGGATGGTATTATGTGGCTATGTTTTTTGAACCTTGCCAACATCAACATGATAGGTAGGTCTACCCCCAATTTTTTCAGTAAGCATCTTCCAAAGATGGGATTTCACATTTGGAGGGATCTGTGGTGTCACAACACTATCTTGGTTGGATTGGAGAAGATTTAATAAGCCCAATATTCACTAGCTTAAGACAAGAGTGTGTTTTCAAAAGGATACCAGAAATTTCAAGGTCCATTTGGAAGCACTGGAGATGTAGTCATAATTACTGTAACAACTATACTCAACAACCTCAAGATTAATCTTCAGTCGTAATTACTGTAACAACTATACTCAACAACCTCAAGATGAATCTTCAACAGTGTTCACAAAAGGGGATCATTGTCACCATGTCACGAAGAATATTGTTGCTATACAGATGTCAAGGTTATTGTGACAAAAGCAAGATCTGTCATGTTGTCATTAAACATTAGTATACAAATGTGAAACAGGGTCAATCACGGACACATAGGTCACCGTCTATAGATTACTTCCCTTGACAGTCTCATTATTATCTATCCACAAGATTATTATAAATGTCAATTTCAAATCAAGGTTCTCTTATGTCACCAAAGGTGTCAAGACATCGTGACGATATTAAATGCTCAATCACCATGCTCAACCATACTGCCTCAAGAATCAAATCTTGCAGCAACCAACTGAAATTTATTTTGTTAATAAGCTTTATAACATGCTATCTATGATACATAGATATACTCAAGACTTATTTACATCTAGCTAGACAACTCAATACATCAAAATCCTAGACAATTTTATACTTTAAGGCTTGGTCATTAATGCACAAGCACATAGACTTCCATTAGTTCTTTTCACTTCCACAAAACCCCTTGCTTTTGAACCTATTCCAATTAATCATGTCTAATTTTAATTTTTTATTAACTAGCAATAGAAAAACAATACATAAAAAATACATGTCACTTTCCAAGTATTCATAAATGGTAAACTAGGTAGACCATCAGTATTGATTACAGTGCATAACCCCGAAGGAATCACGGGATTTGAACTCGTGACATCCCACTTCAAAGGAATCATAGGAGTTGAACTCGTGACATCCCACTTCTAAGAAGTTCAATGTCTGACTCCAAGGCCAATCAAGCCAATCCTCGGGGCTAAAAAATAATATAATAAAAAATATTTGTATTTGGTAACAACGCGTGATACCTATCATCCAGCTTAGAAAGGATATAGGTTGGTAACAATTGAAGTAGACTTACAAATTAGCTAATTTACACAGTTTCATTGTGGGCAAAATCAAGAATCTCATTCTAGATTATGATTCAAGTTGGGAATCAAACCCTACTCAAGGCTAAAATTTGCCAAAACCCTTTCCAGCACTAATTTAAATATGTAGACTATATATTGGCACTCCCCAGCTGATATTATCAAGCAGTACATCGGTAGCTCCAGAGTGATTGATATAGATGTGGATGCTTCTTCTCCCTCTACTTTTTACATCTATCCCTAATGACAAGTAATGGGCACTCCCATAGTATGTTGTAACTGGTGTACTTTTGAGCCTCATTGACCTATCTTTTTTTCGCCCACTGCCATTAATAAAACTAGTCTTATCTTATCTTCTGTCATCCGTTAATAGGAAATGGTACAGTAATATAAAAACAATACTAAATAGCTAGGAATAACTCTCACCAATTTAGATCCTCATCTAGGAGTGAGCACTTAGTGCCTATACTTTCTTTTCTATATTTGAGGCCAATGTACATCAAGGAATTACACTGTACAATACAAGTATTCGAGAGACATCTGCTATCAATTCCATCTCAGCAACGCCAATCTCAGTTACATACCATGAACCACGTAATCCAAATGTACACCAAGAAATTAAACTGTACAAAACAACTATTCGAGCAACACCTCCCATCAGTTCCGTTTCAGCAAAAACAATCTCAATTATTTACCCCGAACCTTAAAATTTTGACGACATGGTTCATGGTATACAACTGAGATTGATGTTGCTGAAATGGAATTAATGGAAGGTGTCACTCGAATAATTGTTTTCTACAGTGTAATTTATTGAGGTACAATGGCCTCAATAGCAATTAGGTTCTAGGCTTATTCTACATTACATCTTTAATATCTGAAGCAGGATCCACAATAACCTGCTGAGGCTTCTTGTTTTTAAATGATAATTAGATTTACTTGCAGTTATTCTTAGCTGTAAAAATTTTACACATTTAGGGACGAAAGGCACACTCATCATAAGTTTTACTTCATCAATTGGAAGGTCAGTGTACCAAAAGAAATATATTATTTTCTTGGAAATTGCACCGAGAGTAACAAGGTGCTCTACAACCTGGTATGACATAGATGTTGTTAAATACATACATGGAAACATCTAAACTAGCAATTTCACTAGGAGGCGCAAAGGAACGCCGAAAGGTGTGCTACATGTGGGACATAATGAATGTTAAAAAAAGGGGGCCCACGGTGGGGTTTCCTCCTGTTTGTTGCCTTTAAGTATTCCCGCCATTCTGACTCTTCACATTAACATTAGGTTGAGAGGATCCTGCAGTGGGATTTCCCCCTGTTTGCTGCCTTTGAATGTGCCCACCATTTTGAATCTTCGGAATAGAATTAGGTTGAGGATGGCCTGCAGTGGAATTTCCTCTAGACTGGCCTACTGGCCCAATTGCTCGCTTCACACTGGAAAGAAACAAATAGATATCAACAATCTGATCAAAATCACACATGTCTATATTGTGAGAACCATCACACGTGTCTGAACTTCACCCACCCCCAGATAGTGAGGCTGCATATCCACTAAACTCGTGAGATTACACAAAATACATCAAATCAAAAAGGTATTTACTTTAATTCATAAACTAGATATTTACTTTAAAACATTCAAAGGTATTTACCAGTTGGATTGCCTTTACCAGACTTCAATTTTTAAACCAGATTTACAGTCTACGTATTAGAAGCTTGCATATATGTCCCTTTGTTATTTGGAACCCATAATAGCACTTCTATAAAGAAGCTAGAAACACATATATCAATTTTAGTGTCTTACCTCCGATGTCTTTTAATGCTATGAGATTTGAACTATAGAGCCTAGTGATCATCAATCAGCAAATCATTTCCCACATAACCAAGTAGCATTCAGTACAAATAGCCTATACACAGTTCACTGCAATAACAAAGGACTGACGATGCTATGCAACCAAACTCATGTATTGCCATAGTGGGGGATTTATGTTTAAAATTGTCTGTTTATGCTTCAAAGTTAGCAATTTCATTTGGTTTCAGAAACAGAAGTCTTGAAAGTAAAGCACAGACATGGCAAGAAAAAGGTCAATTTTTCACCTTAACTTAATTTAGACCAAATATATAACTACAAGAAGTCACAGAAGTTTTGGGCCTTGAAATGGACGCTCTATGTGCCTATCTCATGTGTTGACCATTTAGTTGTACATTTTCAAACCAAGGAGGAAAATTCAAATTTGATGCCACCAAACAGAAAATATCCAAGATTTCAACATATCCTACAAATTGCTGACAACAGGTCTAAGAACTCAAGGAATCAAAGACACGTAAGAAAAATACCTATACAGATTTCATTTTGACCAGTTGTTTTCATCTTGGTTGTGCACTATCTAAAGACAATGAAAAAAATTCCTGCTCAACCTTATGATGTCACAGCACAAACCAAAGAAGCCTTGGCAGTAAGTTGATACAGAGCAAGCTTTAACAACATCAAAGATATTACACCCTAAATGAAAGTAAACTATGGTTTCAAAAGATTATATGGACTCAAGCTCCCTATTCTCACTTGTCTGCCTCTGTAAGCAGGGCCTATGTCGTCTATGACTATGCACTTGCAATGACAATTAGTTATAATGACCAAGAAATTGAATCCAGTGCAAAACATACCCAAGAACCCATCATCCAAGGTAAAGGTGCCACAAGGTATATATATATAGTAACCCATGTGAAAGGCATGACAAGGTGAAACTCGAGAGGCCACAGAAAATATATATGTATCTGTTTGTTGATCGATCTCAGTGAGTTGCCAAGCATAAGTGTTTTGTATCTCCACCAAGTTTCAAACTTTAAATCTCCTGTAAACATTAGAAAAAATATATGCTTTGGGTTTTCTTGATAGAGAATATTTCATGTAGATGGGCTAAGTGCAAATTGTGTTTAATAGCTAGAAACCTCGACCAAAGCTTCTCAGTCAAAGGGAGCTTCTAGCATATTGTAACTGTAACACTTCTAGCGTGGAAAAGAGCCTGTTCGAAAGTTTTGGGTTATATCTCCTACAAATATAAACATGATTTGGGTTTTAAGGATAGAGAATGTTTCATGCAGGTGGGCTAAGCGAAAATTCTATTTAAAGTATAGAAACCTCACCCAAAACTTCTCAGTCAAAGGGAGTTTCTAGCATGTTGTGACAGCAATACCTAGAATGGAAAAGAGCCAGTTAGAAATTTTTGGGTTAGAGTGAGGAAGGGCGTGTTTGGAAATTTGGGACATCTTGTCCAAAATTTTAAAACAAAAGGGGTGAAATTTTGAATTTCAAGAGGCTTCGTTCTATAGGTTAGCGCTTAAACCACAAACCAAAAAAAAATTAAAAACAGAAGGGCGTGTTTGGAAATTTGGGACATCTTGTCCAAAATTTAAAAACAAAAGGGGTGAAATTTTGAATTTCAAGAGGCTCTGTTCTATAGGTTAGCACTGAAACAACAAACCAAAAAAATGAAAAAACAATAAATTAAATTAAAGATGAATAAGGATGAGGGTACCTGCTCCACCATCTTGTGTTTGAGGACATTCTCTTTGTCGAGGATCTTGATGGCTACGTTTTCACCATTCTCTGTATTTCTGGCAAGCTTGACCTTGGAAAAGGTGCCTTCGCCAAGGGTATGTCCCAACTCATACTTGCCCACACGAGTCTTCACGCTCTGCACGCTCATTCTCTGCCTCTCTCTTCTCCAAAAAAACACAGAAAAATCTACGAAGAAAAAGGGGCCCCTTCATGTGGATCAATTACCTATGGAACTCACTCCCTTTATTGTATTCTTGCCTCTGGATCTATGCCCCTCCCTCCTCCCCTGATCTAATAACACTTATGATTACAAAGCTGCCAGACCTGTGACTTTACAACATTCATCTTACTAAAAATATCAACCGCCCAAAAATGAGCAGCTGCAATTTCCCTGAACCGACCTTCTTGTCAGCTGCGCAGAATTCCTAGTGCAATCACTTGAATTGTGCACAAAATACCAGAAAAAGACGACCAACTAATAAAAGGAAAACCCTCTGGGCACCTTAACCCTCATGAAGGCGGCGGCCAACAGGTTTTCGAACTTCAGAAGGTACTATAGCCCTAATAACACTTACAATGACAAGGCTGCCAGACCTGTGACTTTACAATATTCATCCTGCTAAAAATATCAACCGCCCAAAAATGAGCAGCTGCAATTTCCCTGAACCGACCTTCTTGTCAGCTGCTCAGAATTCCTAATGCAATCACTTGAATTGTGCACAAAATACCAAAAAAAGACGACCGAATAATAAAAGGAAAACCCTCTGGGCACCTTAACCCTCATGAAGGCAGCGACCAGCAGATTTTCAAACTTTCAGAACTCCTGTAAACATTAAAAGAAAATATGCTTTGGGTTTTCTTGATAGAGAATATTTCATGTAGATGGGCTAAGCGTAAATTGTGTTTAATAGCTAGAAACCTTGCCCAAAGCTTCTCAGTCAAAGGGAGCTTCTAGCATGTTGTAACTGTAACACTTCTAGGGTGGAAAAGAGCCTGTTCGAAAGTTTTGGGTTATATCTCCTACAAACATAAACATGATTTGGGTTTTAAGGATAGAGAATGTTTCATGCAGGTGGGCTAAGTGAAAATTCTATTTAAAGTATAGAAACCTCACCCAAAACTTCTCAGTCAAAGGGAGGTTTTAGCATGTTGTGACTGCAATACCTAGAATGGAAAAGAGCCTGTTAGAAATTTTTGGGTTAGAGTAAGGAAGGGCGTGTTTGGAAATTTGGGACATCTTCTCCAAAATTTTAAAACAAAAGGGGTGAAATTTTTAATTTCAAGAGGCTCCGTTCTATAGGTTAGTGCTAAAACCACAAACCAAAAAGAATTTAAAAATAGAAGGGCGTGTTTGGAAATTTGGGACATCTTGTCCAAAATTTAAAAATAAAAGGGGTGAAATTTTGAATTTCAAGAGGCTCTGTTCTATAGGTTAGCACTGAAACAACAAACCAAAAAAACGAAAAAACAAGAAATTAAATTAAAGATGAATAAGGATGAGGGTACCTGCTCCACCATCTTGTGTTTGAGGACATTCTCTTTATCGAGGATCTTGATGGCTACGTTTTCACCATTCTCTGTATTTTTGGCAAGCTTGACCTTGGCAAAGGTGCCTTCGCCAAGGGTATGTCCCAACTCATACTTGCCCACACGAGTCTTCACGCTCTACACGCTCATTCTCTGCCTCTCTCTTCTCCAAAAAAACACAGAAAAATCTAAGAAGAAAAAGGGGCTCCTTCGTGTGGATCAATCACCTATGGAACTCACTCCCTTTATTGTATTCTTGCCTCTGGATCTATGCCCCTCCCTCCTCCCCTGGTCTAATAACGCTTACGATTACAAGGTTGCCAGACCTGTGACTTTACAACATTCATCTTGCTAAAAATATCAACAACCCAAAAATGAGCAGCGGCAATTTCCCTGAACCGACCTTCTTGTCAGCTGCTCAGAATTCCTAATGCAATCACTTGAATTGTGCACAAAATACCAGAAAAAGACGACCGACTAATAAAAGGAAAACCCTCTGGGCACCTTAACCCTCATGAAGGCGGTGGCCAGCAGGTTTTCAAACTTTCAGAAGGTACCATAGCCCTAATAACGCTTACGATTACAAGGCTGCCAGACCTGTGACTTTACAACATTCATCTTGCTAAAAATATCAACCGCCCAAAAATGAGCAGCTGCAATTTCCCTGAACCGACCTTCTTATCAGCTGCTCAGAATTCCTAATGAAATCACTTGAATTGTGCACAAAATACCAGAAAAAGACGACCAACTAATAAAAGGAAAACCCTCTGGGCACCTTAACCCTCATGAAGGCGGCGGCCAGCAGGTTTTCGAACTTTTAGAAGGTACCATAGCCTTTACTGAAAGTCTTGATACCCTGCAATTTGAACAGTAAATGATGCTATTGGAGGTTGCTCCTTCAACATCTTTGAAGGTTCTGGAAAACATCGTACATATGATAGTTTACTTTTTTCTATTGAAATTTGCCTACAAAATTAAAACCAATGTTATGAGTCATGTCATCTAAATCAGGTCTAAGCAACCCCTTCCCTCATCTGTAAAAAAATTGTACATTTAAGACTGTACATTTAAGATTGTACATTATCAATACTTGTAGGGGGCAGGGAGAAAAAATAATTGAAAAGAAAAAAATGCAATCAAAAACATTAAATCAGTTCTTCTTGACACGCACATTCTAACCACAAGAGGTTGGTTAATTCATTAACAAAATACTCTTTATCTTTCAATGCTTATGATATTGATGTTGCTCTTTATCTTGTAATGCTTATGATATTGATGTTGTTTTGATTTGGTTTCATAGGTTATAACTTATAACTTATAAGTGGCATGAAGAACAAGGGAAAGTAGATGCAATTGTAGCTAGTATATCTCTTAAGTTCGAAAGCAAATGGCCTATCATAGGACTGGAAATATTCTCCCCAGTTATTAAAATTTAAAAGGAAGGCCATAATTCTGCACTTCTAATAAAAATGTGTTTGTTTAAACATGTTTTTCTTGCAAATTATATCTATAAAAACTACTTCAAGGGGATGCTTCCTTGATTTTTCATATGAAGAGCTGTTGGGGAACACCGTTCTTATTGAAGGGTGAGGTTTCTCATAAAGTTTAATGAGGGGAGACAATGACCCAAGTATGTTACTAGCCCCTAGATTTTCAAATAGGAGACCTTTGTAAAATGTATATGTAACATTTTTTCAAACAATAGCCATGACACTGAAACAAGAATCGCTCATTTTTTAGATCTCAAATCAAGTGGCAATCAAGCAGAAGAGTAGGGCTGAAGAATAATTGTCAAATAGGAGTATAGTGGCCAAATAAATGTATCTTACAAACACAATGATGCAGGAAATTGACATTGGAAATGGAAATGAACTTTGGCTTCATCATAAATCAAATCACATTGACCCCCAAACAAATATGATTTAGGCCCAGGAAGGAAGAGAAGCCTTGGGTAATGCATAGATCAAAAACCTAAAAATCTGAAATAAAATGTCCAAAGGCAGGAAGTACGAAGAAATTAAAGCAAGATATTCACTTGACACTAAGACAAAAGAAACTATGATGCCAAAATCAACCTTCAGAGAGATTCAGATCACAAAAACCAACAAATCAGGAATAAAATGTAGAAAATATAGGACTTGATGACTGAACCCAGATTCTTAGAACTAATGATTTGATTCTTAAAATTAGAAAAGTAAAGCCAACTTAAGACACGATAGGAAGTCTAAAACATCTACAAATCTTGCAAGGAATAAAAAACATAAAATCCTCCCATGCTCATCGCAGAGCTTGTTACTCTTTTACTATAGAAAATAGATAACTGACAAAATAAAAATCACCAACGTTTCACAAGCAGTCTCACACAGTAAATTTTCACGAACTTGGAAGTTGCACATAACTTCTTTTTGGCATCTCATCTAACTGGCATAATACATACTAAAAAATGCAAGTTTCCAACACAGGATTCAAGAAAAAATAGATTTAATAACAGATTAAAGATGCTTACCAATTCCACACCCCTATCTTGAAAGGATCAGACTTCCTGTAGGAAGTATAAGAAGCCAAATTTTCTATTCTCCATTGGGCAAGCCTGGTTGTAGTGTCAACTCTACAGCCAGCCTCACCCAACCGTGTAAGAGCCAGCGCTGCAGCAATCTCTGTGATGCAGTCAAAGAAACTGTCCAACATAATGCCTGGCTTCCCCAGCTTGACAAATTAGAATATACTCCAATTATCAAATCCCCAAATGCAAACATAAATTGATATCCCCAGTGTGGCAGAAAGAAACATACAGAAAAAATCAAACTTGCAAATACACACATATAATCATATCCCTTGTATTGCAGAATAGAAGATACTCTGATAATCAAATTATCCAGACATAAAAAGTTTAAAGAAATATAAAGCTTCCTGTAGTAATTTTGGTTCTTTTTCTTCCAATTCTGGGTTAGCAAAGCTCTGTGTTTAAACATAGTTTCATGCCTTTTCGGCACCCATGTTCTCATAATGTCTTAGGAGCTATACACTGACCACTTACGAACTTTACATCAGCTCATATTTCAGCATCTAAGCAACACAGACCGATCTTTAAACAAAAGGGGGAACCAAGCTTGGGAGCTCTGCACTGGCCACTTTAATTTTACAACTCTTATCCCACCATCTAAGCAACATACATCAATCCTCAAACAAAAGAGAGAACAGAGCTCAAGCACGGAGGGGGAGACTACAGGCTATTGATAACTGTGGCAAACCCTTTCCCCTCATTATTTTTTAAATTTTTGTATTTATCATTCATTCATACCATATTGGTATTCAACTTCTCATCAGATTTGAACTACCAACATATCTTGTTGGCAATTGCCACCTAACAAGGACAACCATCGCTGGCAATTTCCACCTAACAAGGGCAATCCATCGCTCAACCCTTTATGCAATAAAAACAAAGAACTCATACTCCAATTAACAAAACCCAAAGCTAATCATAAAAAAACGCTCTTCTCCCGAACTCCCTCTATATAAAGTCGGTTCCAAGCATACTTGCAAAGTGCTAGGCCAGACCCACTACATCTGCTCCTCATGACTTACCCAAAATGCATCTTTTATCTCACACACAAGAAGAATATGACTCTGCATTATGTGTCCATGGAAATAAAGAATTCATGAACACCGACTTCTTATGGACAAACTGTTAAACATTTCAAAACCTCAAACAAAGAAACAGAAGACAAAAGGAAAACTAGGAAAATCAAGCTAGAAAACCTTAATCCTACTGAAGAACTCCTCCTTTCCTTTAGGCTTAGACAATGCCATGGAGCTATTCTCTGTGTTGGAGATCATAACATCATAACAGATATGCGTGACACACCGCCAATCTCAATTGACACCGTCAAATTCTCTGCAGATACCAACTTTCAGAACTCGAAATATCTCTCCGCTATTCAAATTGAAATGAATCTTAAGACGAACCAACAATTGCAAGGGTATATAAGGTACATAAAAACGAAGGTGAGGAGGAAACAGTATCATACAGGAACTTGTTACAACGTGACCATGACAAACTGGGAAACTAAACTAGAAGGGGATTCTGCATTTGCATTTGTTTGAAGAAGAGGAGTATTATATGAAGTATTTCACTTAGGTAATGAATGATTTTATTATATTATATGAAGTAAATTACATTTAAATTACATTTTTTTAAATAAAAAACAGTCAAATCCATAAATAACTAATTCAGTTCAGTTACAGAGAACCGGGACAACCCATATGTACATTAGTTTTTTCCCTTCAAATAAAAACCAGTTAAATCCACAAGTAACTAATCATTTAATCACAGAGCACTAAGACAACCCATATGTAATCTTGCTTCCTTGTCGCCATTCCAATGAGGAATGCATCGTTTAACCAGAGGGCTTATCCTCCTCCTCCTCATCTTCATCATCATACATTTCCCGCTCTTTTTCAAAAGTATTCAACCTAGGTTCAAACACTGCACCACCAGTGTTGCAGGGTGTTTCCTCAGATTTATCAACTGATGCTATTTATTTTTCTTCAACCTCATGGATTTCTCTACAATCAGTGGACATAACTACAGAAGCCATTCGGTCTCTCAGGGACTGTATTTTATTAATCTCTGTGACTTCGCTAAACCCACTTTCCGGTCCACATTCCAAAAACCCCTGCTCCCCACAATCTTGTCCCCCATTTTCCAACTCTAAGTCTCTTTCTGGACGATAACGGAGAAACTGAGGCCGGGGAGACAGATAATTTGTCTTGGGATCATAGGGTGGAAGGATTGTGGGCTCGTTGCCAGGGTCAAGAAACTGAGCCAGAAAGGCTAATGAATCACCTTCCTCGCTTAATTCAAGGTTAGGTTCCTTTCCCTCGTTGGGATTGGAAACAAACCCAGCTTCAAAAAGAACCTTGCGGGCCTTGCTTTTAGTCTACGGCTTGGATTGGAATTCGTCCACCTCCATACAATCCACTGAAACTTCTTCATGCTCTTCTCTAGCAAGTGGGCTATCTTCCATCATAGGCTCATACATGACCGAATTTTGTGGCTTTGGCACAGATGGCGATTTCACCAGGAGTTTGGCCGGTGATTGCATTGAAGAAGCAGGATGACCAACAGTCTCATTTTTCTCCATCAAAATCCTCTTTCTGGGTTCAGCAACCTTAGAAGCAGCTGAAAAAGTTGGGGCCATGAAACTTTTGATGCCTTTGGGTGTGGGCGACCTCATGCTTGCAGATTTATGAGGCCTGATGTTCTTAGGCCCATTGTTCTCTTTGATCTCCTCAGCTTGCCTGGAAAATGAATCCTTGAACAGAGACGGTGCTCTCTGAGGATACTCTGCAGGGCTATTGGCTAGGGTGGAGGCGCAAAGATTCTTCGCGGGAACCTTGGAATGCACATTGACAATGAAGCTCTTCCGAAGGCCATTCCCATTTCCTGGGCTTGTGAAGGCAGTCTTGGGCCACTCCAGAGCAGGAGAAAGAAATCTGAATGGAGATGCCATAATTAGACTCTGAAATCGTTCTTTTCCTTCAACAGAAGTAACTTTCTCGCTGAAAAAAATGATAGTATTATGCTCTAGCGCTCTGAGAATGTGATTTCTATGGCAAAACTAGACTCACCAGCGGATATCACCAGTAGCTACAGCAGCTACAGTAGAGACAAGAGAGTTGGCTTGCAAATCTCAAATTCGTCCACCGCCTGTCTAAACCCTAGTCCATCTGCCTCTGTTGTTTGCAATGGTGCCCGTCCGCCTCTGATGTCTGCAATGCCCGTCGGCCTCTGCTGAATCGAATGGAAATGAACCTCTGCTGAATCGAACGTGCTCCAATGGAAAAAATTGTGGTCGGCCTCTGGTGAATTTTTGATCTGCCAAATCTGAATCGAACGGCAATGGCAATGGTTCTCTACAATGTAATGTGCTCCAATGAAAAAATTGTCGGAGGCACTTTTTTTATTTTTGACATGCCCGCACAACAAGCCATTTGGCCAAATAAATCAATAATAAATACCCTAAAATATTTATATTTCCTATGTAATAAAAAAAAACCCTCTAACCCATGGTTATATGTCCAATATAATGTTTTGGGTTTTACTAAAAAAATTTACCCCAATATGAACGCACGTGATATAATATTTCTTTATCAGTGACGCCCCCGTGGAGTATAATAAGTTGTTTCCATGATATATTCCGCTTCTGCCATGGATAACAATATTGAAGATAGATTTTTACTTAACGATGAAACCAGGAAACCACCTAGATAGAATGCTGCTCCACTGGTACTCTTTCGATCATCAACACTTCGAGCCCAATCTACATTTGTATAAGCTTGGATAACTAGATCATTTGCTTTGGGATACCATAAACCATATTTTGTGTGCCCTTAAGATATCGGAGAATTCTTTTCAAGGCAATAATATGAGATTCTTTTGGTGCTGCTTGGAATCTTGCTAGTTGTCCAATTGTTTGCATTACGTTTGGCCGAGAAGATATCAGATATAGAAGACTGCCAATCACAGATCTATACAACCGTTGGTCCACATCCCTTGAAGAATATTCTAAAATTTACTTGCAACTTGTTCCCATTGGGGTAAGGACAGGCTTGCAATCTTCCATCTTGAATTTCCTGAGCATGTCCTTGAAGTAATTGGTTTGATATATAAATATTCCTTTATTAGGATGAGATATCTAAAGCCCTAAAAATTATGTCAGCTCGCCAAGTAGAGACATCTCAAACTCACTTTGCATCTTTGTGGCAAATTTTTTACTTAATCTGCCATCATTGCTTCCAAAGATTATATCATCCATATATACCTTGATAATTGTTAGGTTATCTTGATCCACTTTCACATAGATATTGTTGTCGGCGCTTCCTTTATTGAATCCTTGTTGATGTAGATATCAATCAAGATGAGCATATAAAGCTCTAGGAGCTTGCTTGAGGCCATATAGTTCCTTATTTAATCTAGAGACATAGTCTTCCTTTTCAAAGAGGAGAAAACCTTCGGGTTATTCAATGTAAACTTATCCTTCCAATTCACCATTTAGAAAGGCTGACTTAATATCCATTTGGTAGACCTCTATTTTTCTCGAGCTTACATAAGCGAGAAACATTTTGATAGCTTCCATTGTAGCAACAGGAGAAAATGTTTCTTGAAAATCAATTCCTTCAACTTGTGCATATCCTTTGCAGAATAATATTGTCTTATTCCTGGTAAACTGCTCATCCTAATTCAATATTATTTTGAAGACCCATATAGTTCCAATAAAAAATTTATCCTTTGGTCATGGAACCAATTCCTAAGTGTCATTCTTCTAAATTTGATTAAGTTCTTCATTCATAGTTGCTACCCAGTGTTCATCTTGACTAGATTCCCCAAAATTTCTAGGCTCAAAAGTTTCTAAAAAAGAAAGGCGAGCTTGTTGTGATCAACAGAGTTTTCGAATTCTCATAGTTCCAAGTCCTTCATTTATGTTGTCGATGATTTGATTTGATGGATGATTCTTTTGACATCATTTTTTTAAATATTTTGGAAAATTTTCTTGTACATCTTGCTGATCATTTCTTATTTCCTCTTGGTTTATTGTTGTTTCCTTATTTGATTGGTCTTGTTCTAGAGATTCTTCTTCATCCTTCACATATTATCCCTCAGATCCCTTAGATTTTCTGGAAGGGACAATCTCATCATCATCTTTTGTAACATAATCTTCATCAAAAGTAACATTTATGATTTCCACTATTTTTTTTGCCTCAGATTATAGCATCTATAAGCCTTCCTTTTGTGTGAATAACTAACTAAAATACCTTCATCGACACGGGAATCGAACTTGCCCAATTTTTTATCTTCTCTTTTGATGTAGCATTTTATTCCAAATATTTTGAAGTATTTGATGTTAGCTGGTCTTCCTTTCCATAGTTTGTATGGTGTCATGTTACAATTGTTCCTTAGCAAACCTTTGTTTATAATGAATACAATTGTATCAATTGCTTGAACCCAGAATTTATCATCTAATTTTGAGTCATTTAACATTGTTCTGGCCATTTCCTATACAATTATGATTTTTATTTCAACAACTCCATTTTGTTGTGTTGTTATGGTTGTTGAGAATTTCCTTTTTATTCCATTTTCATCACAGTACTGTTGAAATACCTTGGAATTGAATTCTGCACCATTATCTAATCTCAGACATTTGATCTTCAAATTAGTTTCATTTTCGACCAATTCCTTGTAGATTCTAAAATGATCAAAATCCTCAGCCTTTTTCTTTAAGAAGGGGACGACTGTCATTCTGGTGTAATCATCTATCATTAGCATAAAATATAATTTTGTATCTAAACCTTTTGTTCTCATAGGACCACAAAGATCAATATGTAATAATTCCAATGGATGTGATGTAAAGTGTTCTTTTGTCTTGAGCTCAACTTTTTTTTGCTTTCCCTGCCAACAAGATTCACATATCATATTGGTAGCTGGTTTTGAAATTCTAGGAATTTCTCTTACTGCTTCCTTCTTGTTGATCCTGACCAAATTGTCAAAATTTATATGTCCCATTCGTTTGTGACATAACCAACTTTCACCTTATTTCGCAAAAAAGCACCCTTTAGGTGTCTCATCGAAAATATATATGTTGTTTGGAGATTTGCTTGTTGCAGCCACAATTTTATCGAACTTTTCTTTCCTGATTTCACATTTCTTAGAGTTAAATAACATCGTGTGCCTTTGATCGCACATCTGTCTAACACTGAGTAGATTGTTATTCATATTTTTAACCAACAACACATCCTTCACTAATGCATTCTTGCTTCCAAGTGTGACCGTACTTTCTCCTATGATGGTTGAAGACCCGCCATTTCCAAAAGACATTGTTCCATCCTTATTTTCCTTTAAGGATATGAACTTATTCCTATATCCAGTCATATGAGCTAACAACTATCAACATACCAAACATTTCTGTTGCTTTGAGCCTTGAGAGCGATAACACATTTTTCAGTCTTATTTTTCCATATTTTTTCATTCTAATTTTGCGAGAATTCCTTTAAAGAATTTCCAAGCCTGCAATATTTAACCAAGTGTCCAAAATTATTACATTTGTAACATTCAACGTCATCTCTCAACTGATCAAATCTATTAATATTCTACTAAGTTCCGAAATATCCATTTCTGACAGATCTCCCGAAACTGTATTTATTCAAAACATATGTGCGACATTCTATAGCTATATGTCCAAACCTTCCCCATGAATAACACTAACCATAGAAGATAGGTTGATACCTGGGAGGAAATATTCTTCGAGGAATTGTCTTCCATGGTTCTTCATGTGAAACTTGATCTCTTGAGTTGGCTAGGAGGTCTACCTGCTTATTATATTTTTCATATCCATCTTCTTTTGTTTGCATAGAAGGACTTGTCTCCTTTTCAGATTTTTCTTTGTAACCAAGACCAGTCTTGTCACTGTTTGATCATTGATTGCTAAATATTTATTCCAATGCCTTTGAGTTCTTGGCGTATTTTTGAATAATTTTTCCATTTTTTACTTTCTTTCATAGAGAAACTATTTCAGCTTCCAATGCTTATCTTTCCTTGTTGCTTTCCTTTGATTCTTCTCTAAGTGATTCTTCAACTCGTTAGTATTATTCAACCTTGATTTTAAGATTTAGGACTTGTTCCCTTTTTGTCTCTAGTTCGTCTTCAAGAGTGTTGACATGCTTCTTCTAATCCTTGAGCTCTTTGATTACCTCGATCATTTCGTTTTGAAATTCAACCTGAGTTGTCTCTTCTTATTTCTCACATTCTTCGTCAGATGCCTCTTCCTTATTGTGCTTGGCCATAAAAAATAATTTTATGATGACTTATTCCTCATTATCACTGTCTTCATCAGATGAAGAGCTATATTCTTTAGAGAAGAAACTCTTCTTAAACCATTTCTTCTTTCTTTGCTTGTTGAAATTCCTCGGACCTTTCTTTCCTTTCATAATAACCTCATTTTTCTGAGGACACTTGGCTGCAAAATTCCCAACCTCACCACAATAAAAAAATATCATTGCAAGTTTACCTTTGAGTTTCCTCGTGCCTATTCTCATTTTTCGCGTGAAGTAGGTGAATTATTTATCTGAAAATTCTTTTGATCTTCTTCGTTTTATTCTTCCTTATAACTGCAAGTTTTCGATTTTGGAGTATGATTTTCCTTACTAGTCTTCTTGGATGCGGAGAATGTTCTTTCAAGGTGAGATGCGTCATCCTATTCTTCAATCCTCATTTCATATGACGTAAGGACTCCATGCAATTGATATTTGCTAAGATTTGTTAGATTCAAACTATATTCCAAGAGAGATACCTTTGGGTTGAATCTTGCTGGCAGGGTTCTAAGGATCTTTCAGACAACAATTTTCATGTCGATAGGTTCTCCCAAACCTTCCAATGCATTTGTTGTTTCATCCACACTCTGAAATTATGCAACAATATTTTCATCTTCCTTCATTTTGAGTTGCTCAAATTTTTCCCAGTAAATTTGAATCTTTGCTTCTTTCATGTTTGAGTCACCTGCATATATATTCTCAAGCTTGCCCCATATTTCTTTAGCATTTTTGAAACTCAATACCTTAAGATAGAAAAAATCGATAAGCCCAATGATAATGATATCTTTAGCCTTTGCATCATATAACATATTTTTCTTACCTTATTTATCCTAGGTCGTTGTAAAGCCTTTTTCAATGATTTCCCATACTTCATATCCTTGCGCCAACAAATGAACCTTCATTATTCCACTCCAACGTGTCTAGTTATTTCCATTGAATAGAGGAACTCTATTCTTAGTATACTCCATGATCTGCTTCCATATGTTAGGCTGCTACTAAAGGAACCAAGCTCTGATACTAATTCTTGGAAATATTGAGAGGGGGGCGCGGGGTGGGGGGGGTGGTGGGGGTGCGGGTGTGATCAATATTCCTTAGAAATTAGAACTTTTAAATATTTTCAAAGCATTATTTAATCTTCAATTATCTTTAATGTTTATCCAGTAACAACAATAAACAATATAACATAGTAGGAACATGAATTTTAGGTGGAAACCCCCCTCTGGGTCAAAAACCACCGAACACTTCTCTAATAATATTTTTAATCTTCATCCCCAACTGAAATGAAAGTTACAACTTCCTAGAATTCTAGAAAATAATTCTTCTCCAGCTCCCACTGGAGGGAGGCACCAATGCCCTATTTTCTTCAGTAGTTAATTGGATGGATGCCCTAACATCCTATACCAACCTACCACCCTGAAGTCATAGGATACAACCTGTAGGTGACTTCATGCACCAACCTAGCACCTTTGTACCACCCTATAATGATCATAAATAGTACAAGAGTGTGGACTCATGTACCAGGGACAATGATCCACGATACAATATGATTCACAATGATTTTCTTAAACTATACCAATAATCCAATCACACTATGAATTGCAGCCCAACCATAATATTATCCAACAATGACCCCTATACCTCCCAACAATGCCTCTTCAACTCTAGGCATATTGACTCTTTTACAATAATGACTCTTTTACAATTTTACAATGATGATTTTTACAACATTGACTTTTGGCACAACCTGATACTTGACTTGACATTGCTTCTTGGATCACTATCATCTGTTGAGGTACAATTATGCTTGTTTCAAGTAATGGTACTTTGGCACTGCATGTCCTTCTAGTATGTGTCTGATTTTTCCTATTGTGTCCTCCTTCTTTCACATGCATTAGTGAACAAGACACAAACCAATATAGAAACAAAATACTTACATTTTCCTGCAAAACATATGTCGAAGAAATATTCAAAATTAAAATTTAAATACATTCGGCATCTATGAATAAAACCCAAACAAACATACATAAAAAAAACTTACACTATCCTGCAAAAACACATGTCAGAGATGATATTCAAATTCAAATGCAAACACTAACCATACATACCTTGTTGTAGCAGGATTACCCTTGAATTTTGATGTGTGGTCCTTATTGCAATGATCCTTAAATGCATACTTTTTCTTTCCTTCTATAAGCTCGAAATTGAATCTATTGTATATATGTAAGTTTGGAAATCCAAGGTTTAAAATTTCATCCTGTGATAGACCTCTGATGTCACGATTCTGCTATAAAACAGACCCTAGCATATAATAGCGTGCGTGCTTCCTTGTTCATCAAAATAATTAAGAAAAATCTTCATTAAAATTACATTTGATTCATATTAAAATGTACATAAAGAAAAGAGATCCATACGAACAAAAATAATGATATATAATAACACAAGAAATTCCTTGGCCGAATATTACAATGGATGGCCTCTCGGCTCTCAGCCCTTTTACAAAAGCTCTCAAACCATCTCTCTCTCTCTCTCTCTGTATTCCTCACTGTTTTTTATCCTCACACACTCCTCATATTTATACATAATAATGAATTTATTCCAGTCCATAATTTCCTCCACACAAATCTCAACTAAAATCTAAATTAGATTTATCTTTTTTTGGACTCAACTAAGTCCCGTTTAAGGAATTCCTAATCCCTAGATTATCTACCTAATTCAACTCCACTCATATCCTTAATTTATTAAAATAATATTTACAATAATCCTCACCTACAATTTTCTCTCTTAATTTATTAAAAATGAGAAAAATAATTTATAAAATAATTAAAAAAACTCACCCCCTAAATCACCCAAATGAATAATGAAAATTAAGCTTGATGCTCCTGCATCAGACTCCCAAGGTTGAAAATAATCATGATCTCCTGATCACGTGTTTCAGATCTTTTTCTTCCTAGATCCCATACCTTGTTCTGTAATTTTCCTTTTGTTGCTGCTTTTGTTTGTTGTTTTTCTCCACGTCTCCACACTTTATGTTGCATTGCCCCACTGGCTATGCTTTCATAGTCTTCTGTTGTCTTCCTCTTGCTTCTTCTTCTTTATTTTACTGCTATTGTCTTCTTCTGGAATACTTTCATCATTATCCTCCTTATCAGTTCAATTTCTCTGTCCAATAGATCCCTTGTCCGTTGTTTACTTTCACCTCTTGATTGTTGAACTTTTATATTTACTGCCGCCCTTTCATCCTTGCCCTATTTTTTACTGCTGTCTTGCACCTTCACATTCTTCATTTCCCAATATTGAAATTGAGATTTCTCTTCATTCCTTGAATCCTGATTCTTCTGCATAGTTTCCAACAATCTAATCTCTTGGTTCCATGGATTACATATTTCCACAAAAATTCCTTCCTTTTATTTTACTTGACTATTCATTTGTGTCAAATTTTCTCCAACATCTGTAATAAAACCTATACTAAAAAGAAAATTATTAAAATAAAAAACATAAGGCCTCAGTGCCTCTTTCTCCTCTGGCAACATTTCAGTATGCTGCTTTGAAATTTCCTCTTCCATCAGCACATCAGTATGCTGATTTAAATTCTCTATGAGACTGTCAACTAGTCCCTCTTCCATATCATCTGTTTCAAGAATGTCTCCCTGTTCTGTTTCACAATAATGAACTTCTTTGATTTGTTGAATCATTCCTACATCCTTATCCTTTGTTTTCTGATTATTATTCAGGATAATTTCTTTGTCTTTCTCTTTAAGCAACTCCCCCTGAGTATAGATCCTCTGCTTTTCCAACTTTCTATATAACTCAACAATCTCAATGGGAGTAGAATTTGGAAACTTTACACGACTTTCCATACCTTCACTTGTTGTTTACCAATCATCAGATGGCCCTTCTTTCTCTGCTTCAATACTCTATTGCATATTTCCACGAGATCCCTCTGTCTCCTTTTATTTCTAAGATCTTGCTATCTCAGCATTAATCTGAACAGATTTCAGATTCAGATCCTTCTCCTTAACAAAATCTAAGGCTTGTTCATCATCTTGTGATGTACCTGCAATCATACACAAATCATTAGCTTTAAAACCACAAGACATTTTAGTCTTGTTTGCTTCTCTTGTCAACGATTCTTCTAAACTATTCCAATAGTTCATGAGATATTCCTTATTAATCTATTCACCCAAAATTTTACCCTATTCTGGGCCACAAATGGAAAATTCCATTTTCAACTTAGCCTCTATGAGTTATTCATATCTTAATTGCTCACTCACCATCTTCTCGAGCTTCCTCAGCTATTCTGTTAACTGTATGTTTACCTGTTGTTCCCTCTTTGCATGTAGTCTCTGCCACTTCACTTTCTTCTTCATGGTCCAACCATGTCTCTGGTCTTTCGCATTTCTCTGCAACAATTCCATCAATAACTCAAGACAGAATTTTATCTCAGCTTTCTACCACTCATAATCTTCATCAGTCAACTGTTCACATATGCCATTTACCTTGGCATTTTCCTTCTTCTTCCTTCTATTGTGGTCTTTATCTGATCTTCTGAAATGACTATCAACAGTCATCTTCTCCTCCTTTGTGAACTTCATCTGTTCACTTGTGGATTTCATTTGAATCCCCTTTTCAACAAACCTCTATACTTTCCTTTCAACAATGCAAGCTTTCTTCCTACGCTTGACCTCTTGCGGTTCTCTGTCTTGGAATCATTTATGGGCAATTTCTCTTGCTCCTTTTTGCCACAAGCAACACTTTAGTAATGCTTGTGTTATAATGATCAACTCTTTGGGTGTCAGGCTCCGCCGATCATGCACCTAATTATATTCAAACCTTTGACTTGACTTATGACTCTTTGACTCCAGAATTCACATCAACTCTTCATCTTGGATGAAAAATGCACCCTCTTGTACAGTAACTCAATCTTAACTCAAACTATCCAAATTTTATTTCATCCTAACATCTTTTTGACTTCAAATCTTGACCCAATAATTACACTAGTGGATATTTTGAGTTAATTTAAATTATACAATCTTCCAACGAACATCCACCCTTAATACATTTATATGATGTAAAATATTCACTCTCTCTCATACTCCATTTTTATGAAAGATCATCAGTTTCCCATTATCATTTTACATGATACTGAAGAATTTAATTGAAATGCAACCCACGTTTTCCAAGGTTTATTTTATGGTGAAAATAAATAAACCATTCAATTTTCGACATTCAAAAATAACTTTCTGAATTATCATACCTTATGTTCCCATCAATAAAAATTTTCTTTGCAATTTCAATTCTCCGGATTTCATTCTTCTGTGCCATCTTAATCATTGTGAATATTCGCATGCCCTTCAGACCATAACCTCTTCAACACGCTTATTCTCTTAGAGAAAACAGGTTTCCTGCACTTCCATGCAACTCATTTTTTGCAGTGACAGTTCGCATACAACACTGTCTCTCCTCAGTGCACAAAACAATTCATTCACAAGAATTTCTCAAAACTTTCTTTTAACATGGTGGAATTATCATATTTCTCCATAGCAACAAACACAAACCATACTCGAACCATAATCGCACATCAATTTCTGAGATGGACTCCAATTCCATTCATTAAACGTATGGATTGATTTTCATTCTTTCATAAATTTTACAAAAACTTAACTTCTCAAATATGGTAAGGGAAATTAAATCATCCAATTTTTAAGATACCTTTAATCAATGAATATTGATCCATTCAATGAGCAATTACCTTGAATCTTCTTATGGTTGAAATGATCCAACTCCTCTCTCTCATATTCATTTAGGAATATATTCAAGCCTCTACATACTTTTTCTCCGACGGACTCCCAGCTATCCAACACCAAACTCCACATGAGCTTTGTCTCCAACCCATCATCCGGATTTGAATGTGCAATGTCAATTTTCTAACAAATAAATATTTTCCCAGCAAATAAAGTTGGAAACCCTCAAGGTATGCACAATCTAATAATATCTAAGGAAATCACCATTTCGCCAATGCAATTTCCATTCACCCAATTGTGCTTCTACGCAAATTCCATTCACCATTTACCAACATGGGACAATGCATTTGGAAGAATAAATGCTGCACTATTGCAATTGCTACTAACACAATTCATTCACACAGGAATATCCAAATAAATGCAACTAAATATGATTTCAATGTTGCCAACTTTGGGAACATCACTTAGGGAACAAATGTTGCATCATTGCACTGAAATCAAAGTAATTGCACCCAGGTAACACGATTTCTTAGCAACCCTTTTTTCTGCAATAACCAGTATTCCATCACCAAGAATCGGCTTTGCACTTAGTTTTTTGAACTCAGCAAGACCAGTTATGGGAAAATACTCCCTATATCAAGATCCGTCTTGAATTAAGAGCTCCCTGACCACATTAGGATGAGAGGCTTTCCTTCCTCAGTTCGATACACCCAACACCCAAATTTAATTTCATAGGGCTCAGGTCTTTGTTATAGGTAACTGTCACCCTAAGAATCGAATCCTCTAGAGCCTGTTCCAAATGTTGGACTGCATAAACTGCAGAACCCAAATAAGGTTTAATTCGTGCCCATAACTTATCAGATTCACTTCCATACGTCAACACCCAAGAGCTGTCCTCCTCAAAACTCAGCAACTTCAGGATTTTTAACCATTCCAAGTTTAAGTGAATCACGTTTGAACTGGGCACAGAGATTGGTCTCAATCACATGCCCATACCCTCCAAAACAACCATATTTGCGTCATTTGACAAATATGCAAGCTCTGACGATACATATGAAAGATCGATAACTAGTAAATCACTTCTAGAGTTTACAATAGTTAAATCATAACATCAAGATACTGGTTGACGTGTCGGCGATTGTATTCAAGCAAGCTTCTATATGTTCGATCAACTACCCTAATGAAAAGTAACTCTGTATCTGGACTAAACGACACTCCAGAAATCTCACCAAAGAGGTCAATTTCTTGACACTGCTTGTAGTTGTGCCGAACATCAAACACGTGTACAAAATCTACAAGTTCAGCCATTTCCAAAAAAACAACTATGACACTCCTTCCACGATCCCATATGGACTGTATTTAACTCCTCACGCAGGCTCGCAGGGGATTTAAATTAGAATATACCAAAACGCCACCTACAGACCATGCTACTACCCACGCTTCTACTGGGACTGCGTTAAACTCTTACTGTTGTATCGGATTCAGTTTGTGCTGGCCACACACCACATTTCCTCCATCGCTCTGCATGTAACCAAAAACTACACCTCCACACCAACACTTTCTTTTGCGGATTTTCAGAGATTAAGCACCTCTTTAACGACACCAAAACTCGTTTCATTCACACAAATTTCAACTCCAAGCAACGTGAATATGCATACAAAATTCACATCATTCTCAACTTCAGGAAAAAATACCATTTTAGCTTGACATCTTTAGCATTCAGAACTATGCATACCGGTTTTCACTTTTCACTGATTCAGATTAATAACTCTGACTTCCTCATGAACAAAATCATAGAGCACTAGAGCGTGGATGTTTGCAACGAAATGCAGAACCAAAACTTCATCAAATCACAGTAGAAAAAGATTCACCCTCTCATCTTTTTTATTATAGCAAAGATAGGTTCAACCCAACAACTGTTTATATAAGACACTCGCCTCATAACTTTAACGAGCAACCTCCATGCACTCAGATTTAAAACTGATCCATTGTTTTTCACCAAATGGAGTTGGCTTCGTCACACACCTACTCCTGCAAATTAACGCACTTGTCTAGGCATATATGTATGATGTAATGCAGAGTCAAAAAAAACATAGAACAAACATCTTTCCAGCTATGATACCAAATGATGCTAGGATTCTGCTATAAAACATACCCTAGCATATAATTGCGTGCGTTCTTCCTTCTTCATCAAAATAATTAAGAAAACTCTTCATTAAAATTACATTTGATTCAGCTTAAAATGTACATAAAGAAAAGAGGGCCATACGAACAAAAATACTGATATATAATAACACAAGAAATTCCTTGGCCGAATATTACAATGGATGGCCTCTCGGCTCTCGGCCCTTTTACAAAAGATCTCAAATCATCTCTCTCTCTTTATTTGTATTCCTGATTGTTTTTTATCCTCACACACTCCTCATATTTATACATAATAATGTTTTTATTCCAATCCATAATTTCCTCCACAAAAATCTCAACTAAAATCTAAATTAGATTTATCCTTTTTTTGGACTTAACTAAGTCCCGTTTAAGGAATTCCTAATACCTATATTATCTACCTAATTAAACTCCACTCATATCCTTAATTTATTAAAAGAATATTTAAAATAATCCTCACTTACAATTTTCTCTCTTAATTTATTAAAAATGAGCAAAATAATTTATAAAATAATTAAAAAACCTCACCCCCTAAATCACCCAAATGAATAATGAAAATTAAGCTTGATGCTCCTGCATCAACCTCTAAGTCCTCTTTCCAACCCCATAGGTATGATCGATATTGGATTCTTAAAGATAAAATTTATGCCCAATCTCTCATGGTGACTTGATTGAAGTAGTAAAATCCTTGCATGAGGAGGATATAAGGGTCACAATTTATAGAAATGCTTAGGTTGAGAGGGTCTTCAACAAGTGAATGTTGGAGCGATTTTAGAAGATTAAAACATTATTAATTATTGAATATTCAATGACCACAACCCCATGGGGTTTTAGCCCACTAACTGGGGTTACTAACTTCAAACACAAATATCTCTCAAACCATGAAGAATCACGCGACGTTCCATATATCAACGGATACATCTCAATGAGTAGAATCCATATAAAATATACCTGACTCGGAATAGAGCAATTTTTCAAGCCAAAATTCACATGAAATATCAGGGTAGCCCCTGGTGCTGCTTGGGTTGACATCAATTACAACCATTGATCAAAAAATACACCCATATCTGTCATGGAAAACTTGTCATACAAAGCGGTTTTAATTGCAGCAATAACTTAGGCTAAATTCCATGTGATCAATATATCATTTACATAATGCACTATGATCAACAAAGAGTTAGATTTTCTCAACATATAAACATCTGGATTAGAATTACATCGAATAAAATGTTGAGATGGAAATAGAAATCCATTTTAGCATACCATTCTTTAGGTGCATGCTTGAGGCCATAAAGCGGCTTCTTGAGTCGGAAAACTAGATTTGCATTCTTTATGTACCCTTATGGCTTATTCATGTAAATTTCCTTTTCATGATCACCATGGAGAAATAAATTATTCACATCCACGTGGTGAACCTCTCAATTTATTTATATTGCAATGGCAGGAGATAACCGAATATAGTTAATTTTTGCCACTAGAGAAAAGGTTTCATCGTAATCAATGTCATGAACCTACTGAAATCCTTTGGTGACCAATTGTGTATTGTATTCATTCACAAGTCCATTTTATTCTTTCCTTGTCCTATATACCCACTTTCATCTAGAAAATTTACGATCTGAAGGAAGTAGAACCAATACCCAAGTCTAGTGCTTAATAAGAGAGTTGTATTCCTTGTCCATGGTTGCGTTCGAGTAAAGATTCCCTAAACATTCTACATAATTTTTAGGGTCAAATGATAGAACCATGTAGTGATACATGGGTATAACTAGTTTTGTAGCTATGAGAGCATAAGATGTTTCTTCAAATTGAGAGATCACATGTTTGACATGCTACTTTTTTGTTGAAAGTGGTGAGGAATTTAAATCTTCACATCAATGCTCATGATATTATGAATTAGATTCAGAATGTCAATCTGAAAGTTGATCTGAATGATAGAATGTATCATTTTTTATATTATCTACAAACAATAGCACATAAGTTTTTGCATGTTTTTCATTATATGCATGCATGAGAGTTTCTTCAAAGTAGACAATCCTCTCAATGAAGAGTTTTTCTCTTGAAATATCTAGGAGTTGGTAGATGTTGGAAGATATTTTCATTGATGTCAAAGGGTAAATGTGATAGCATTTGTTTGGTGTTTTTCTTGCATAAATTAGTGAAATTGGATGCAAGGAGCATTTAAATTGGTATCCATTGTCATGCTAATTTGGTTAATAGGTGTCTCACCTTGTGGGTCCTCTTGGTTGGAGAGATATTGATATCTGATGTTTGATGCCCCAAGGATGGTTTAGCTCCAACACCTTTGCCTAGAAAATTTATTATCTTAACACTTCATTGCAGCCCCTATAAGAAGGTTAAAATTATAATTTAATTGGACCTATATCCTTAGGTCCAGATCAACCTTGAAATATAAGATATTATGAAGACAAAAAGTATTTTATAATTGAACAAATATTCTTGTTCTGGTCAACCTACTAGAAAATTTATTATCCTTAAGGGTAGGTCTGACCAATAGAAAATCATTAAGTTTCCTCCAATATTTAGTCGTGACAATTGGAATTAGAGCAAGTTACTCTCTAATAGTCTAATCACTGGAGGGAAGATCGTAAACAAGCATGGATCATAGGGAAGGCATTACTTCAAGGAAAATTATGATATTTGATGGAAATGATTATCCACTATGGATAAGGTGCATGAAAACCTACTTGAAGGCTATGGTAGTGGATGTTTGGCTCTCCATTATAAATGGATACAAAGTTCCTAAAAATCCTTCAACTGATCCTGACGAGAAGAAGTTGTTCAGCTGCAATTCAAAAGCTCTTCATGCTATCACAAATGGATTGTAAAGAATTGTTAATACCAAGTTAATGACTTGCACCATAGCTAAAGATGTTTGGGATAAACTTAAAAATATTTTATGAAGGTGATGATAAGGTAAAGAAGATAAAACATCAAAAGTATAATATAGCTTAGTTTGAAAATATGAAAATTGATGAAAAATAAGATATTGCGACTAACATACTCAGAGTAAATGAATTTTTCAACTCCATCAGAGGATTAGGAGAAGAAATTGAATATCCCTCAATCATTCAAAGTGTACTAAGATCACATCCCTTGAGATACGATGGCAAGGTATTTTCCATAGAATAAATAAATGACTTGACCAAGATGACAATGGAAGAACTAAATAACACTTGTATAACATAAAAAATGAGAATAGATGCTGAAGAAATACTATAAACTAGAGAAGTAGCTTTTAAATCCATAAAAAATACAAGAAACACAAAACTCAAGGTTCAAGGAACACCATATGGTGAATTATATGCAGAAGAAGCAAAATTCATCTGGAAGATCAAAAGGGGAACTATAAAAAAAAAAATTAAGTTACCTTTCAAATGTTTCAATTATGGTAGAATAGGTCATTATGCAAGAGATTTCCTTTTATAAGAAAAATCTGTTGGAAATACTGAGAGGGGGGGTGAATCATTATTTCTTTCAATTAGAGCATTATTTAATGTTCAATTATTATCAGTGTTTGTACAATGATAGCAGTAAACAAAAGGAACACAAATGCACATATTTTTTAAGGTGGAAACCCACTCTGGGACAAAAACCACCTAATGCTTTTCTAATAATTCTTTAATATTCAACTCCAATTGAAAATGAAGCTCCAACTTCCTAGAATCTAGAAAAGTATTCTTCTCCATCTCTCACTAGATGGACGCTCCAACGCCTGAGATTCTTCAGTAGTTAACTGAATAGATGCCCCAACACCCAATGAGCTACAACTCACCCTAGCACCACCCTACCACCCTGAAGAATAATAAAAGAAGAATGGACTCCCGTACTAGGGAAAATGGTCCACTTTACAATGATATAGAATGATGTAGAAGAAGAAGACACACTAGACAATAACCCCAACTATGACACAACCAACTATGACACAACCACCTAATGATGATCCTAGACCTCCCGACACTGCCTCTTCAACTCTTGGTAGATAGACACTAGTACAATTTTTACAATAATGTATTTACAATGACTTAGTACAATGATACCTTTACATTGACTCTATGCAGTGCTACCCACTTGAAGACTTCATGTGATGAAATTATTGCTGCTATTCTGCACCTTAATTGCTACTCTTGTCATGCTACCCTCTGCTGCACCTTGATTTTCTTTGCTGCCCTAGAAATTTTGGTCCTTTGTAGCGCTTGACAACACATCATCTAGCTTTTTCTTGCCTTCTAGGAGCTCGATATTGAATCTAGTGTATCTCTGTTATTTCAGATCCCCAATATGTGATTTTCGGCCCTGTATTATTCCTCTGAGTCTTCTTTTCAATGCCATAATTCTGACAAAATTTTGATTCTCCAAGAGAGAGTTGTGCCCAATCTCTCACAATGCCCTAATATTGGACTGTTTCAGTAGAGAAAACTTGTATGGTGTTCCACGTGTCACTGTTTCTTCATTAGGCTCTGAAATTGACACGGTGAAAACTATGACCCATGCACTATCTGCAACATTTTACAAAATTCTAATCCGATACTCAGAGAGAGATTTATGATGATTTTCCCAAGGTCACTTATTTGAGATGAATTTCAGGAGCCTACAAAAACACTGACTTCCACAGATCATATCTCCGAAAATATTGCGCACCTTAATTTGAAATTTGTACAGAAGCTTCCTCAGGATTTCAGCTTCATGTCATAAGAATTTCAAATTCTTAACCTTCGTATAAAAAATGTTAGAGCAAAAATTCCACGATGACCTGTTTCATATTGTGAAATCCCTTCATAAGGAGGATATGAGGATCACAATTTATATAAATTCTTAGGTTGAGAGGGGCTTCAACAAGTGAATGTGGGAAGGATTTTAGGAGCTTAAAAAATATTAATTATGAATTTTCAATGACCCATGCCACAACCCCATGGGGTTTTAGCCCACTAACTGGGGTTACAAACTTCAAACATGAATATCTCTCAAACTGTGAAGAATTACGTGGCGTGCCATATATCAACAAAAACATGTCGACAAGTAGAAACCATTAAAAGCATTCTTGAATCAGAATATAGTAATTTGGTAGGTCAAATTTTCCATGCAATATTGGGGTAGCCCCTGGTGCTGCTTGGGTTGACATCAATGACAACCACTGATCAACAAAATCTCTACTCTGAAGAAGATATTATTTCTTTATATGAGAGTGACACAGGTGAAGGGTATGCAAGAGAAGTTCTCTTCATGACCAAGAAAATAAAGATAATGATAATGATGATCAAGAGGATGAAGAAGAACCAAATATAAGAATAGATTCTTTTCAACGACTCATAAATGATTTTAAGACCCAACAAGAAGATGAAGATCTTAAAGAAAAAATAAAGAATAATGAAATGAAAAATCCTAGGTTCATAACAAAAAATAGAGAATTTCTCGGATGCGGGAGATAGACCAAGCTAATCAGCGGTGCCACTTAGACGCAAGGTGGGAGGACACCTTTCCTCCCCATACGACTGCAAATGGCTACCTTAACTGGTTTACATGTTGGAGGGTGGGGAATTTACTTGCCACCCTTGATCGCCTCCCATCGACGTCCTTAGCCTTAATCACTGTCCTCTGCACATTTACTCTGATAGTCTTGCCTTGGCCGCCTCCCATGGCCCTTAACATCCATCACCCCTGCTCCTTCTTTCGCCATTCGACTCTCCCTTCAGCTCTGCATAGAGGCTCATGGTGTCTCTGCTGAGCCTTGGCTCCTCTGCTCAATTCCTTTCTCCTCTGTTAGCTTTTCTATGGATTTCTGTTCCCCAGCTACTCCCTTGGACGCTTCTATAATTCGTCAATCGTCTCAGACCCATTCCCAATCCTCTGCCATGCCTAAACACCATTGCATGAGGTACCACAGAGTAGGGGGATGTGGTCTTCCCTCCAGACCTCCCACTTCTGTCTCTGTGGGCAGGATGGTGAATCTCTCAGTTGATTGGGCAAAGCCGGAAATCCTCGACCCCATCAATCTCTCTGCTCGCCTGTATCTCCACCTTCCAGATTCTCCTTTTGAACCCTCTGGCTCTGGCCTCCACCCCAGAAAAATATCCCGCAAGTCCACCATCTCTCTCAATCCTGCCTTCTCCCCCCGCAAGATGGTGGCTTTGCCAGTGCAGAGTGCTTCGAGAAGCAACCATGACAACTTGAGCTCAGACGAGGGAGGAACCAATGCGGGTGTTGAAACTCATGCGGCTTCCTCCATTTCGCCTGACACCCACGTGGTGCTTCTTCTTCTGTCGACAGGCCATGCGTCCAAGGAGGAGGAGGGTGAGTTAGATTATGCATGTAGAATTGTGGAAGAGCTGTTCCAACGTCTAGAAAAGGATGATAGCTCTCCATCTACTTAATTTTTGGATGCTTATCTCTCATTCCAGTAAAATTTTTGTTATTTCAAGGTTTCTAGTGTTCTAGTTCTGTCTAGTGTTTTGGTTCTCTCTTAAACTTGTCACTTGTTAGACTGGTTTCCCACTATGGGCTGTGTATTATCAACTCTCTATGCTCTACTCTTGGGCTGGTTTCTCCATTTGGGGAAACCACTTTTTTGTGATTTTAAAATTGAAAATCCTCCTCGGAATTGGCTTGCCAACTCTAGAGGATGATAAATGTAATATTTGGACTGTATGATATAATAGAAGTAGCCTAATTTAGAAAACAAAATAGAGAATTGAAAAGCCTACTTGAAAAACATGATAAAGAAAATGTATCCTTAAAGGCTCAACTTGAAGAAGAAAAAATGAATTGAGTAACTAATGAATATCCAAAAGAATAAATAAGAAGAATATTGTAAGAATCTTGAATATGAAGTAGTTTCATTGAGAGATGAAGTTGATAAGACCAATAAGAACTTGAATATCTCACTAGTGTTGGATAAAATTCTCAACTATCAAATATCTCCATGTGATAAAATAGGTCTTGGATGTGAAGGCAAATATTCAAGAAAATAAAACACAAGATTCAAGCCTCTGAAGGAAGAAACTCAAAGGGAGTCTAGAACTTTGTTACTTCAAGAAATTATGCTGATAAAAAATGGATTAAACCTCCTCCAAGACATAACATGTTCAGAATATCATCCTACTCTCTGAGGTATGAAAACATTTTTCTTGTTCAGTGTTACTCTTGTGGACCTTGGACATAAATAAATCCAATATAAAATCACTACACTATACAATTATGTAAGAAACATGAATTATTTGCAAGAAATGACCTTAGATTAAGAAATTTCCATGGACCTACCAACATAAAGTACAATCCATTTGAACCACTAATGAATCAAAAAAATGTATGCTATAAGTGAAATAATCTTGGTGACAAAGCACAAGGTTGCAAGATTATGAAAGAAAATGCTCCAATTGTAATATCCCTCCTTCATTATTTTTATTTTTATCATAAAATAGAGAGAGGACATGTAAATATATATATATATATATATATATATATATATATATATATATATATATATATATATATATATATATATATATATATATATATATATATATATATATATATTCTACTACTATGTATGCATGTCTGAAGTCTTACAAAGACATAGTATGCTGGTGACCCTGATGATCAAAAGTCTACTGTAGGATATGTATTCACTCTTGGTTCAGGACCTATTACTTGGTCTTGTAAGAAAAAAAGTTCCATCTCTCTTTCTTCAACAGAAGCAGAGTATTATGGTGCAGTTGAAGCAATCAAGGAAGCCATGTGGCTTCATCAAATTCTATCTGAATTTGGTCTTCATCAGCAGCATCCAACTACACTTTGGTGTGATAATTAGAGTGCCATTCAGCTATGTAAAGATCCAGTTCAACATCAGCGTATGAAACACATTGAACTCCACATACACTTCATCAAAAAGCTCATTCATGATCGTGTTCTTGAAGTGCAGTACTTTCCAACCAATGATCAAGTAGCTGATATCTTTACAAAGGCTCTCACAGAAGCGAAGTTTACCAAACATCGATCCATGATTGGAGTTCAGGAAAGTTGTCATTAAGGGGGGGAATAGGCTCTAATGCCTCCTTCCTTCTCCTATTGTGTCACTTTTGTAAATCCTTCAATCCTATCCCAATTTTTTCTTAAGGGGGGGTGTTAGGATATTTAGACACATAGGAAATAGTCTCCTATTGTGTCACTTTTGTAAATCCTTCAATCCTATCCCAATTTTTTCTTAAGGGGGGATGTTAGGATATTCCGACACATAGGAAATAGTTAAGAATAACTTAGTCTAGTGTATATTTAGGTAAAGTGTGTTTCTTTACCATGTATATTTGTAACTTATAATCCGACAGTCACGCTTTGTAGTGATCTGACGGTTATCTCTCACCTCGGTATTAACAACACTTGATCCGTGGCTTAACACCTGATTGGTCGATGATCTCTATTTAAAGAGCATGGAGGGTCATTTTTTTGGTAACCATTTATGAGAGAAACATATGTAACTTTTCTTTTTATATTAATAAATTTCCTGAAGTGACCACGTTGGCTCAGACCGTGGACTGTTTCCCTCTTTGAGGGTTTTAACCACGTGATTATACTGGTGTACTGATTTGTGATCTATTTGTGAGCGGTGACCTTTGGTTATTGATCTAAGGAACTTACCCTGTAAATTCCTACAAGATACATAATTTTGATTTCCCTGAATCATAATGACCTTAATAAATTTTGTGCACACATTTTATTGGAAAATTAATTAAAATGAACAAATATATATGAAATTCCATAAAGTTTATATCTGCTAAAAGTAGATTCAATTATGAAAATGTTGGTATTAGTTTCGAAAGTAAATTCACCAAATTTCATGGAGTTTAACCTTTCCTAAATTGGAGAAATTTCATCAGAGTCGAGTTGTTGCAGAGTTGCAGGTAAAGTAGTTCAATCGAACTAAAAATTAATTTTGCCGACCTAAAAATTAATTCGGTCAAACTTGTGTTTGTCGCCGAGGCCCGTTAAAATAAATTGAAAACTAATTCGACCGAATTATTTTAAAAGTTCGGTTGAAATATTTTACAATTTCAGCCAAAAATGTGTCAACATTTTCCGTCGACCGAAAAAATGAAACGATGCAACCCTCTGAAAAAAAACGTTTCGCCCAAACGATATAAATAAACGGAGCTGAAACATTATTTTCGCATCCTTTCTTTGTTTGGACTGAAATTTTAAACTAAATCTTTTGGGGTGAACTTTTAAAGGAAATTTTTTGAGCTTGATTTTTAAAATGAATTTTTTGGCTTAATTCTTAAAGTAAGTGTTTTGGGCTGAAATTTTAAAGTGAGTTTTTTTTAAAGTAAGTCTTTTGGCATGAATTTTTAAAGTGAATTTTTTTGAAAGTAAGTGTTTTAGGCTAAATTTTAAAGTGAGTTTTTTTGAAAATAAGTCTTTTGTGCTGAATTTTTAAAGTGAGTTTTTTTGTCTAAATTTTAAATGTGAGTTTTTTAATCTAAATTTTGAAAGTGAGTTTTTTTGTAGGATTTTGAAATTGACTTTTTTGGGTTGAATTTTAAAAATCTACATAGACTTAGTTATGATGGGAAATAAAAGAAATTGTAAGATAAAAAATGATTGAATAAGGGACATTGAGGCTCTAATAGAATACGCGAAAAACTATTACAAAAGAAAGAAGGAATAACACTTAAATATTGAAAAGGAAAATCAACCTCAACTAGAAGTTGAAGCACCTATGTAAATGTAAATATTATAAATGATATTTAAAATTTAACTTGTGTATTGTGAAATTTAATTTTTATTTGATGAACTAATTTGAAAAATATTTTGCAATGTAAACAAAAAGAGATATTCCTCATAACATTGATGATAAGATTGAAAATATTGAAAGACATAACGAAAAAGATAATGAACCAATGATTGATGATGAGATTGAAAATATTGAAAGACATAGTGAAAAAGATAATGAACCAATGATTGATGATGTTGTTGAAGATGTTGAAAGAAATTAAAGTGAAGAAGTTGAATTACCAGGTATGTATGTATGTCATGTGTATTATTGGAATTATACATATTTATTAATTTCAATTTCATTCAAACTCTATTTTTTAATTTAATTATTTAATGAATATTTATACCCATTTACATTTAATTCTCATATGTACATGTGAAATCAATATGGATGATGAGATGTTATAAAATGATGATAGACACATATGGAGATAAAAAAAGTTGACCGTGTTATACGATATCGTGTTAAGTTCGTTATTGATACATTATTTAAATATGAAAATGTGACAGTTCAAGCCCAAATTTTGAGAGGTATCTTAACATCAAATAAATTAAAAGAGGCTACAACTCTATTGGGTATTTGAAAATCAAAGAAAGATAAAAAGGTGAAGGAAAATGTAATTCAAAATATAAATAGTGCTCTAAAATCAATTGGAATATATAGAAAGAAAATTGGTATAGATGTAAGTAAAGAAATACAAATGGCAGTGGTTTCATCAAGTATAAATAAAATCGTTTAGTAAAATACATGGCAAAATAATTAGGGACCTCACGAAAAATATTGCACAAACATGGTAAATTTCGATTAAAAATAGATGTAAATGACGAGCTCGCTTGTTGGACAATTATTTGTTGGCAACCATACAAAGATAGACTTGGATAAAATGTTAAAAAAATAATATATGAGTATTGGATGAAAAAATCACATGTTTCACCAAAAGCAAGGGATGTGATGCGAGGAAGAATAACACGAAATCAGTGTGAAGAACATGCAAAACATATCTTGGACACCACTCAGATAGATTTGTTCAATAATTTCATAGAAGAGAATAGTGGAATTAATTTCTCAATTGGTACTTTTGTGCAACAAAAACCATGGTATGTTAAACCTATCACTGTACGCGACACTTGTTGTTGCCGTTATCATGTGGAATTTCAGTTATATTATGACACCTTCCTTAATTTTGGTAATTTTTTTTGGATAAGTTCACCTCCTCCTTCGACTACCCGTGATTTCATATCCCAAATTGTATGTGCAAGAGAAAGTCATGATTTTTTTTACCAAAATAAATGTGTTGGTGGTAAAAATGTGATCATTGTGGAAACTTGACTTTATTTTACATTAATATAAATGATGAATCATTGTCTAACATAAGAGTGAAATGGAAGAGATATGAGTATATCCATATATCGATTGGTTCAAGTAGTAGTACTAGTGCTAAAAGGATTGATTTAAAAGAAGAAGAAATTTTTGTGATAGAGTTTTTGAAGAAGTCTGAGATAGAAATTTATTAATACACCAAGCAATCACATAGAGCTCGATGGCAGGACCTGCAATTCAAAAAATCTCATGAAATTTTTCCACTAGGGACCATTTTTTCAATAGTTGATTTTGCAAAGAATTACACATTTGTTGCACAAAATTAAATACATAGTGAATATTATCATTCTGACCAAGTCTCTATGCTTGTCCCTATTCTATATAGAAGTGTTGAACAAAATGTTGAACATATAGAAATAACCATTGAGAATCGACATGTTATTAAATAATATCACTTTTATATCAGCGATGATCGTACACATGATACACATTTTGTACAACATTTTTTAGATAAGATTTATGACTCATTGAAAGGTCGTGGAATAAAATTCAATAAACGTTGGATATGGTCAGATGGATGTGCATGTCAATTCAAATCTTCACGATCATTATTTTGGTTGTGTTGTCTTCACATGAAAACCCACATTAAACATTGTTGGAATTTATTTGAGACCGGTCATGGAAAATGAGAACATGGCGGTGCAGGGGCATGTATAAAATGATCACTTCGAAGATATCAAATGGACCACTCTGCAAACCGACTTGTCTCAGCTGAACAAATTGTTCAATGGTGCATTGTTGCACTAAGCCATGAGACTAACCCATCAAGGGAAGTACATAGGTATGTACATATATACAAATTAACTTGTATATATAGTCTTAATATATGATAATTTTTATTAATCTTTTAATTTTAAACATTTATAAATTATATTTAGTTTAAAAAATATCACAATGATTATCTTTGATATATAAATTGTATTTTAAATAACATATTTAAATTCTTGTTTGAATTATATATATAGGCATATTGGAGTCCAATATGTAGATAGATCGATTGCATATTATGTCGAAACAGTAAAAGGGACTCGAAAATTGCATTAAATTAAAACAAAGGAGTACCAAAATGTGTTTTCATTTGATAAAAGAAAATATTCTTGTTTTTGTCATGTTTGCATATAGGACACACAATCCAATGATGTTTGTGAAAACAATATCTATGTAAAAGCTTGACAACATGCAGAACTAAATACAAAGGGGAAAATGTTAGTTGCAAGCTTCAAAGAGATGGAATCAGAGGAGAGAATAGTATCATCTGAAGGTGATCGAGTTCCTGATCTTGTTAAAGAAGGTAACATTTCAATTTCTTTCAAAAGATATATGTGTGTGTGTGTGTGTGTGTGTGTATGTGTGTTTTATGTTTTAAAAATCATTGTGTATAAGTATCTAGATAATAGTTAAAATATAGAGATCTAGAAATAGATAATAAAATCAAGCCCATGTTGATATTTAGTTAATTTCATGTTAATTATTATCTGAATTTACACATGTTTTATTGTGCAAGAGATTTTTTTTTTGTAGTTGCACCCAATAACAACACAGAAAATTTCAAGTATTATTTGATGTGGTGCACTAAATGAAATATGAAGTTATTGGAAGGCTACGATGATAACGGTTTTACATATGAAATAGAGTCTATTATACTGAAAGGTTATTTTTTCCAAAAAAATCATCAAAATCGTAGTAATGTTTACTTTCAAGACTATAAACTTGATGTCATAAGTTGTCCATATAGTCACTTGGTGTGCGCAACGCACATAAAGTTGATAGAAGTTCAATCAAAGAAAAAATTGAAATTTAAGAAAGGGAGAATGTCAAAAGCTTACCATGAATGAATAATTGAGGATGGAATTCCATTAGAATTTTTTTAATTGAACTGCCCCACAATTTCTTCTCCTTGGATTCATCTTTGAGAACTTAGAGTTCCAATACATTGTTAACCTATCTTTTTGTGCACTCTTAAGTTGTACATTCTTAATATTGATGATGTGAAAGCGATGCTCATTGGGTCTTGTATTGAGTTACAAATTTATATGTATACTACCTATTATGTAGATTTATTGAGGATTTGATGCTACTGATATTATGTTTGCATGTAATACAAGAATTTTATATACATATATATACATTTTCTAGTGTTAAACGATTTAATACATGAATGAAAAATGTATTAGTCTTTCTATACATAAATGCAAAATGTATTAGTCTTTCTATACATGAATGCAAAATGTACATACCATATTTTATAATGAAATTTTAAGTTATGATTGTTTTAGACATCTATAGTAAATTATAAGATTCATTCAAATGCAAAATGTACCATGTTTTGTAATTTGCAATTTTACCATATTCATTATAAATAAATTGACAAAACAACTTTAAACAAAACCTAAGAATCATCTATTAACATTATAAGAATGATTGAATTCAAAATGTAGGTCAACTAAATGCAAATTTACTTCATTGCTACAGATTCGTGAACTTAAATATGTAAAACCTTTAAAAGCATCAAACCATGCATCATGCAAATTGTGGGCCCTGTTTTATAATGCAATTTTATCTTGTATGTTTGCACATTCAAACAAATTTATATTAAAAGTTGCCTATCAACCAAAATCCATAGTAGCCTTTCTATACATTAATGTAAAATGTAGATGTACCATATTTTATAATGCAATTTTAAATTTTCATGATTGTTTTATACATCTAGACCTAATTATAAGTTTCATTCAAATGTAAAATGTGTACCATGTTTTGTAATTTGCAATTTTAATTGATTCATTTTAAATAACTTGACATTGAAATAACTTTAAACAAAACCTAAGAATCATCTACTAACATTATAAGAATGATTGAATGCAAAATGTACCAACTAAATGCCAATTTATTTTTATTGGGAAACATATTCATGAACTTAAATATGTAAAACAAGTTTTAAGCATCAAACCATGCATTATGCAAATTGTACCATGTTTTATAATGCAATTTTATAGTATGTTCGTGTATTCAAAAACTTTATATTAAAATTTAACTATCAACCAACATCCATATTAGCCTTTCTACACATGAATGCAAAATGTACATGTACCATATTTTATAATGCATGTACCATATTCTACACCTAATTATAAGAATCATTCAAATGAAAAATGTACCATGTTTTGTAATTTGCAATTTTAATAGATTCATTTTAAATAACTTGACATTGAAACAACTTTAAACAAAACCTAAGAATCATCTATACTATCATTATAAGAATGATTGAATGCAAATGTACCAACTAGAAATGCAAATTTACTTTCTTTGCTACATATTCATTCAAACTTAAATATGTAAAACCTTTAAGCATCAAACCATGCATCATGCAAAATTTACCATGTTTTATAATGCAATATTATAGTATGTTTGTGCATGAACAACTATATATTAAAAGTTAACTATCAACCGACATCCATTGTAGCCTTTTTAGATACATGAATGAAAAATGTACATACCATATTTTATAATGCAATTTTTATGATTTTTTTAGACATCTACATCTAATTATAAAATTCATTCAAATGCAAAATGTACCATGTTTTGTAATTTTCAATTTTAATAGATTCATTTTTAATAACAAGTGACAAAACAAATTTAAACAAAACCTAAAAATCATTTACTAACATTATAACAATGATCATGCAAAATGTACCAACTAAATACAAATTTACTTTCATTGCTACATATTCATGAACCTAAATATGTAAAACCAACTTTCAAGCATCAAACCATGCATCATGCAAAATGTACATAAACTACAAAACTAACATGTATTAAATCATAATAAAGAGTTCTAGATTTAAAATATTCCCAAAATTTATATCATTATAAACGTAAATATATAATAAAAATTTGTCAAATATAAATATACATCAATTCATAATAAAGAGTTTTTCTTTAAATATGTCCAAAATTTATATCACGATAAAAGTAAATATAACATAAAAGATTGTCAAATAAAAAGTTGCATCAATTTAGAGAATCTGGCTGAAATATACGATCCATCAACCTCCTCGTGCTCTCATCTGAATCATGGCTGAAATATTCGATCCATCAACCTCCTCGTGCTCTCATTTGAATCATGGGGGCCCTGTACAACATGTGTAATTGCATATATACATAAGATTTTGTACTTTAAAATTAAATTTTAATGTTTTAAAATTAAATGTGAGTGTAATCATAAAACAAAATTAAAAAAAAATATTCAAATTGCATGCAATACATTATGGTGTTCCCCATCCATTGTTCTCTTGTAGTGTTCGCCATGCATTGCACCCTCATGGATAAAATGTACAATATATGTGCACACACACACACACACACACACATATATATAGAAATTGCAAATGAAAATGCATAAACTAGATCAATATTTAAAAAATCAAGTATCAACTTTTCAAATTGTCTAGAAGATTCAATCCATGTAACCGACTAAAGTTTCAAATTCCATGCAATACCTCGTGGTGTTCCCCCTGCATTTTTCCCACCTAGATGCCCTGTACAATATATATATATATATATATATATATATATATATATATATATATATTGCACATGAAAATCCATAAACTCGCAATTTATTAAAAAAAATTCTAGACAACTTTTTCAAATTTTTGGATGATCTTATCCCCATCGTCAACTCCAACTTAAAGTCCCTAGAGAATGGAAATCATCTCCACAACCCTAAAATTCTAAAATTTTAAAACTGTAAGATAATTTATCTATCTCATTTTTTAATGAAACTTGCACTTCAATTTATAACAAAACAAAAGTGAAATATTAAATACTTGTGACAATGGAATATTTGACACATCTCCTAATAGGGAAGAAGAGGGTGGAACCATATCAAAAATTTCAGACGAAATCATAATCAGTTAACATTTAATTATATACATATACATAATTATTTCTTTTAAAAATATGTTCTCGTGATACCAATATAATAAAAGTAGAATAATAATTGTATCAACATGAAATCTTAAAATATATATATATTTCTCAAAATATCATTATGATTGGAACTTGAACCTTGGACTGTGATATTATCAAACTTTTCATTCAATAAACGAGTTAACTGCAAATGGTGAACATATTATACATTTGTGTTATATTAACACATACAAATTACAAATTACATTAAAATATCGACCCTAACCATTAACACATGCCAATCCTATGCCCTCTTCCTTATGAAGAATTAGGTCTTGCCAACCATTACGAAAACCCTTTGCATATGCTTCAAGCTCCTCAATATTCATATTATCGATATCCTGATCTATTTTATATACAAAATTAGCATGTGCATTAGCTCGTGCTCTTTGTCGATTAAGACTAATATCAATACCAGTGAATGCACTCTGGATGTTGTCTATGATGACATACATTCCTTCTCGACCAATTTGAGAAGTGGCATCCATCTCTGACCGCAAAGTTACCACACGAGGAGGTTGACGTACCAAAGGTGGTGGAGAGTGAGACAAATCAATATCACATAATGCGCCCTTGCGATCACATAACATACCTCCCAATACCTTAAAATTCAGATGGAAGGTCATTATAATCGGGTTTCATACCCAAAACGATTTTGCATAAAATAATTTTTCAAAAATAATTGGAACCTCGTCATTCCATGGCAACTTTCCATACGCTGCAAGGAACCTATCATACAAATGGTTGGCTGTATCAGGGTGCTTAAAATATTTCACCTTCAACATATTTCTTTTCATCCCTTATTTAAAATTAAACATAGATTTTTTCATTTCTTTTGTAACCCTTTTACTAAGCTTGACCCATTTATCGGGACCCATTACTTATTCCTTTCTACACCTCATTATATCTACAAAGCCATCCGTGGTTGGCCAAAGCTTCTCGTAAACATAAAGAAATGAGCTCAAAGAGTGCACAACTATTTCTAAGCTTTCTCGACTCTCTATATGGAGCTACAAACTCCTAAGATCTTTCCTCAATTTTGAATAATGACTTTTGCACCTTTATAATGTACATTGTTGGAGGTTTTTTCCCCAAGGAAACCATCGGGAATGTCAAATGGATAAGTGTTAATTTGTGTACAACCTTCTTCTTGAATTTCCCGGCTTCGCTTATGTCTATTTTGATCAACTTTTTCACCCTTTACATCAATATATAAAATTACATTTAAATATAAAAACATGTGAACAAATGTATTCATACACATGCTAGATAGACAAGTACACGCATATGCACATAAAATTCATTTACATGTACAAATCTATTTTAACATGAATTTGTATTATTATATAATTTACCAAAATGATGACAATCATGATGATTCTATTAAGATTGATGACCACCCGAAAATGGTTGAGCACCAACATGACCACCCATAGATTTAGGTTGTTGACCACTGGGGAAATTTTGACCACCATCACGCGATGGCATAATGAGCGAAGCTTCTAAAAAAAATAGAAAATCAATTCAATATATATGTATGTACATACTTATGATTCTCCTATTTATCATTTAAGTAAATGCACACACACACACACACACACACACACATATACCATACCACGATGGTGTGAACAATGGCCCTCCATTGATTGAGTAGATACTCTTTTCGACCTAGTTTAAGATGCTCCTAAAAAAATGAAATTTATTTAAATTAATTTAAAGCTAAATCGAGAAAAAATCATTTCCATATGTATACACATGTACATATGATTATATTCAAATATCATTTAAAAACTTGCACATAAACATATATATACCACAATCATGATGGACATCCCCCGATTCATTTGATATTCTCTTTGATCCATGATCTGATCCCCCTCTCGTAGATGTATAAGACTTGAATGATGCTCACCTCGAAGAATCATGTGGAAAATGCTAATCCATGATATGGATATCTACAAATATGTAGATACATGATCTTTAAAAATCTACCTCATGCATTTACAATTATTTTAAAAATTGCTATTTAGAAAGATCAAGAATTCATAAAATTGATGCAAAATTGATGTAACCCTTAAAGTTACCTCATGCATTTTAAAATCTTGAAATTTCTATTTAAAAATATCAAGAATTCAAAAAATTGATTTGTAACCCTTGAAATTACATCATGCATTTTAATATCTTAAAATTGCTAGATTTAAAAACATTGAAAGAATTCAGAAAATCAATGTAACTATCCAAAGCTCTTCATTTAAAATATACTCAAGACTAAAATGTTCAAAAATGTTGAAACACACACATTTTGAAAATTAAATACAAAATTTTCTAAAACATGAATTTTACCAAGTTGTGCTTACATAGTTGGGGCACACTTGGTATATAATTGAAAAAAACACATGGTCATTAAAAACAACACATTTATAACTAAAAAACACACACATATCAAAGATATCTTACAATGTCCATCAAAAAAATTTGATGGAGAGCTTCTTAACACTAATTCATATTTCACACACAAATCTTGAATTGGAATTGCTCCATACAATAGATCACTAGACATCCTATTAACATTTGCTCAATGTCTTATACTAAATGATTGAAATTGTCTAAGAATATTTTTTTCTTCTCCATGCAGTTATTTTAACCTCTCCATCTTAACATGGTACACACCTTTCATTAGGTTGCACACAAGTTCGAAATTGGTGAAAACTACAATTCCATTGGATCCATACTCCCTAGTTGTTCCTAAGCCTTCTATCAATGCAATATAGTATGCTTCATTGTTTGTTGTTCTTCCAGGTACATTTATTTTCCTTTTGAAGACTTTTTTCGTCACAATATTTCATATCACATAAGTAATCATTATTTGCCCTGGATTGGGATAACAAGAAACATATATGCATAATGTCCATTTTTTAACCATGTTTAAAGGGTTTTCTGATCCCTGTAAAAATTTTTTTTAAAAAAACAATAAAATATTAATTAATTTATTGCCTTAGTTTGGGAGAAATGACACGTGGTTTCCAAAAACATTAGGATGCATTTGGACCGAGGACCTTAAGTATATGTTTCAAGGTTCAATTCATTGAGAGTACACCATGGAAAACAAGCCATGATACCCAAAGAGTAAGAGATCCACAAGTATCCAATAAAATTTGTACATGGGCTACAATGGTTTTCCTATGGTATTTTCCATATGCTATTGTGGTTGTAGGTGGGGCACCTTATGCAAATATGAATGGTGATAATCTTAATTTGACAATTCGTTTGGGTGGATTTGACTCTAGGTCTATTTTCCAAATCCACAATCCTTTAATCCCTCCCATATTTTCTTTGGATGAATCTACCTACTGCTCTAGATGGAATGCAACTCTAGAAAAGTAACAAAATATACAAATGGAGAAATTGGGTTTTGCAATACAAGAATGATGTCTGATAAATCATGTGAAAATTGTAGTTAGGAAAGTGTTTACTCACTAATGTGAGCATATTAATAGTGAGAAGAAATTTTCTTTGGAAGAAAACATTATGTTGATCATAAAATAACAACACCGCATTGAATATGACATTTTTGTTGAAAGTTCATTAGGGTATCCCCCCATTGATTTTGTGTTTATTTTTTCCCATTCCCCACAGAATATCATTGGCAAATGCTTTATTGAGATTGAAAACCATGATATGAGAGGTAATTTATTTCTATTCATAGTGGCAGAAGTAGATTTTTGCGCTAAAATTCATACCTTATAAAGGTATATTGATATGCATTTTAATAACAATCAAGATGTTATAAGCCAAAACCATGATTTGTAACAAAATATAAAGACATAGGGTAGCACCATTTTCCATGTGAAATTCATTTGGAGGTGCCTAACCATATCAAATTTAATGGCATATATATTAGTGGTTTCACTTTTTAATGGGCATCACAATAAAGACTTTGTTCAAGGTGCTTCACTACCTATTAAAGCAATGTTCTATTTTCACTTCATTTTATGATTGATTGTGATATTTTCGCAGGCAAGGAAGCTTGATTTTTTCTTGTCCCCCACAGAATATCATTGGTAGATGCTTTATTGAGATTGAAAACCATGATATGAGAGGTAATTTATCTCTATCCATAGTGGCAAAAATAGATGTTTGTGCTAAAATTCATACCTTATAAAGGTATATTGATATGCATTTTAATAAAAATCAAGATGTCATAATCCAAAACCATGATTTGTAACAAAATATAAAGACACAAGGTAACGCCAAATTCCATGTGAAATTCATTTGGAGGTGTGGGACCATATCAAATTTAATGGCATATATATCAGTGGTTTCACTTTTTAATGGGCATCACATTGGATGGACTAGGTTCAAGGTGTGTCACTACCTGTTAAAGCAATGTTCTATTTGCACTTCGTTTTATGATTGATTGTGATATTGTCGCTCGCAAGTATGCCCATAATTGCAAGGAAGCTTGATTTGTGGCTCTGTTTTTATCGTTATAGTAGTAAAGAAAAATTATAACTAAGACGAAAAAAGTTTAGTATGTATATCTATATTCCCATATACTTCAATAATGCATTTGACTAAAATGCTCCTTAATAAAACACAAATATTAGAGAATGGCAGCAACAAACACCCACAAAAATTGAGAATGTATCACGATGGAGAGACAACACCCAAAATTAGAAATACAATTAGACAAAACCAATGCACAACAACCCAAATGTCAAGCAGCCCACACAAAAATGTTCTATTTTCACTTCGTTTTATGATTCATTGTGATATTTTCGTTGGCAAGTATTCCCATAATTGCAAGGAAGCTTTCTCAATGGTACGCAAAGAATGGACTGGGTTCAAGGTATTTTCACTTCATTTTATGATTGATTGTCATATTATCGCTGGAAATTATGCCCATAATTTCAAGGAAGCTTGCTCTGTGGCCCGTAAAGAATGGACTGGGTTCAAGGTGATTCACTACCTATTAAACCAATGTTCTATTTTCACTTCGTTTTATGGTTAATTGTGATAGTTTTGCTGGCAAGTATGCCCATAATTGCAAGGAATCTTGCTCCGTGGCTCTTTTTTTATCATTATAGCAGTAAAACCAAATTATAACTAAGATGAAAAAAGTTCAATATATATATGTATATATATATATGCCCATATACTTCAGGAATGCATTTGACTAAAATGTTCCTCAATAAAACACAAATGTTAGAGAATGGAACCAACAAACATCCACAACAATCAAGAATGTAGATTTAGCAATGGAGAGACAAAACCCAAAACTAGAAATACACTTAGACAAAACCAATACACAACAGCCCAACTTTCAAGAAAAATCAATACACATCAACCCAATTTTCAAGCAACCCACACAGAAATAGAACACATTATCTACTACCACGGAGTTGCTTCTTACTTGGTCTAGACAATGAGGAGGCTAATAGGAGGAAGAGGGCGAGGTGAATGCGAGGAGGAATATGACATTGCGGTGACCATGAATCCAGTGACTCGCAAATCCTGCAAAACAACCAAAAGCATAACAAAATTAAAAAAATGTTTGCAAAAAATTTAGTAAAATCAAAAAAATGCCAACTATCAAGACAAAATTACCAACATACACGTTGAGTGAAAAAAAGGCAGAAAAATCCTCTACCAACAACCACTAATGATAAACTAAACTAATGGCCAAGTAAATCTTTTTGCGATCTGAGGGACATTATATTTATAAACAGTAATTTGACTGAATTATTATTTCGGCTGAATTATTCTTTGCCGGTTTTTCTACCTCTGACCAAAAATCCAATTAATGGTCGAAATTAATGTAAACGGAAGTAATAGTCTGGCCGAATTATTTTTAATAATTCAGCAGAAAAAACACTGTGTTCGGACAAAAACGTGCGATTATGAATTTTTCAAGCGCATTTCTCACAAAAGTGTAACTTGGCTTCACATGTTTACCACCTTACTAGGCCAAACAAAGGATTTAGAAGCTTGGATGTCTATTTTCTTAAAATATTGAGCAGTTGGAAGGTTTTCCTAGTTGGGAAAAGAGGTTTGAAGACCCTAGAAGAGGCAAGATAAGTATAGTGACTTCATAGGCTTCCTAGAAGAGAGGCCAGAAAAATGTTTGTGGAATGGAGTTTCAATGAATCTGTGGTTAGGTGGAGATATATGTGTGTCATCATAAGTATTCTAGGTAGCTCTACTACCTTGTCAAAATCCTTATATCTCCTAGGATAGGCTAAGGATTTTCCTCTATCGACATGCCTTACCCAGGGAGAAATTTGAGGTTACCTCTTTTGTTTCAAGCCAGAGAGAAACTTGGGGATGGAGTCTATTGGGATGAAAATTATGGAAATTTAAATATTGGAATGCCTCAGCATTAACCCTTGGCCATATGGCTGACAAATGGGCCATGACCAAAAGCTAGCCAATGAGAGTTCTAAGCAAATATGTACCCGTTATTTAATGGTCTGTTATCAAAGGTTTGGTTTTCAAGTATTAGGAGTGCAAGGAGGAGCTATCAAACTATTCTTCATGATACTACCGAGACCAACATGTGTCAGATGTGGGGGGATACGGGGGGCTTGTAGATGGTTTATCTCCTACCATTTTTGGTTTATATATTGATAAATTGGAAGAGTGGCTATATTTGCAAGGTGGGGATGGTGTTCGATTGGGGGAGTTTGTGATAAAGCTTCTTCTATATGCCGATGATCTTGTGCTGGTTGCTAAAATGGCCCATGGATTGCAGATGCACCTATATTCTCTTGAGCATTTTTGTAAAGCGGTGGGGATGCAAGTCAATACTAGTAAGACCAAAATAATGATTTTCTATAATAAAAGGAAGCAAAGCCGGCATACGTTCTTCTTTTAAGGCAACATTCTTGAAGAAGTAAATGAATACAAGTACCTCGGGATCGATTTCAACAACAAGCTTAATTGGGAGGATTGTAGAAAGAAAAGAATTTTAGGAGGGTGGAAAGCATTATATGCACTTCAAAATAGATGTCGAGAGGCAGAGTTATGGGATTGGAACACAATAAAAGTACTTTTTGGACTCCTAATTTGTCCAGTAATATTATATGGGTGTGAATTGTGGGCTAGAAGCATCCCTGTTTCAAAATGGAAACAAATTGAAAAAATTCAAAAATGCTTGATCATGAGCAAGTTCAAAATAAAAAGTTCGGTTCCCTATGAGATAATGTTGTTGTGAAACAAGAGCAGCTCCCATCGAAGCAATTTCCATGGTGCGTCTTATAAGGTATCTAAAAAGAATTGAGCAAATGGGAGGAGGTAGATAGCTAAAAGTTATCTTCAATGAAGGTATGAGTGAAAGAAAGAAATCATGGATGAGACAAAAAAACAAATGGATGCAAAAATGAAATATTTACCTAAATGCACATCCCACAAATAGCAAGGAGTTAAAGAATTTTGTGCTGGAGAAGTTCCGTAAGGGTATATGGGGAAAAGAGTTGGGTAGAAAGAAGAAGTATTATGTTCGGGAATTCAACCCCACTTGTGATCTCCAACAAAAAGAATACATTAGAGCTAGCATTCCATGGAGAACAAAGGTTCTTATTGCTCAATTAAGAACTAACTCACATCAACTTCGGTGTGAAACGGGATGGTGGAAGAGACCTAAAGAAGCTTGGGAAGAAATGGTATGTACTTTTTGCACTTATGGGGCAGTGGAATCAGAAAAACAATTCATTTTGGAATGTGATGCTTTCAGAGACTTCAGAGACAGTTACTGCAGTATGTTATCATCAATTCCGTGGCATTGTCTTTTCAATGATGGAACTCTTAAAAGGTTGGGTTAGCTCATCATGAATTTGAGTAAGAAAAAATTGAATTACAAAAAACAAAAAACGAAGAAATTGGTGGTCCCATAGACTATTTTTAGTCTAATAGGCCTTAAACAAACAAACTCACTCACTCACTCAAAAAACAAAGAAGTTGGTAGTCCCATAGACTATTTTTAGTCTACTCCCTCCCTCCCTCCGGATTTTATACTTCTATAAAATAGCAATAGCAATAAAATGTATTTTGTGCTAATTTCAAAGTTATCTCGATCGCACTCACTCACAATTAACAACTTATATTATACCACTTCTGGATTTTATATTTCTATAAAATAGTAATAAAATTTATTACGCCGATAGGTGTATCCCCCTATTGGAAGTAGCATCTTTTGTGATTATGCTAATTAATCTTTTTCATCTGATGGTCTAGATTGAAAGATGTCGGTATATTCTGGTCGTCGCCACTAAATCAATGGATGGAATTCAAAAAAGTAACTTCCTTGCATGTCTAAATCAGATTTTTAAACCATACTTAAATTAATTTTTTACAAAACATGATTAAAAATTTATTGTGCCATTTGTTGACTGCCACCTATCAAGATTAACAAGTGATGGTTCAAACTTAATTGCCACTTAATTGATGATTCAAATTCTCAAATAAACATGAATTCTCAAAAAATGTGAGCATGCCACCTATCAAATTAGGATGAATGGGAAGATGAACGTGGGTGGAATGGAATATTACAGTTTAGTATTATGGGCCACGCGTAGGTGTTATCGAACGTGGGTGAGAGCGGGCAGGTGAGCGGCTTGTTGATGAATTGAGCTGGCATAACGTTTCAGGTTCAACTTCAGGCGAGCTGGCATAACGTTTTAGGTTCAACTTCATAACGTTTCAGGTGAGCATATCAGCTTCATAACGTTTCCCAACCGTCGTGAAAATTTCGTGTATGAAGAATTTCAAGCCATGAACAATTTCGGCCCTTGTGCGGCTTTTGCTTCCTCAAAACGTTTAGCGACTTTAAAACCTCTGCGAAGAGTCGAAGGAAAGAATATTTAAGTGATTTTCCACTGGGAAGAGAAAACTCGATGCCAAAGGATTCCGACGAGGTTTGGTCCAAGAAATATGAGTTGATAATAGTTTTTTTGCAAGAAAAACCATAAATTTTTCGCTCGATTTCGTCCTGTAACAAATATCGGTCTATTCACCAGCTGTGACTGCTCAAGGTATGAATATTTGAGGTTTCAACGCTTTTGCTGGAAGTTTTTCCCACAGAGTTTGATTTTTTGATTTTTTTGATTTGCGAAGTTTTCATTAAAGATGCGTTATGTGCGTTTTTGAGATTTCGACGTTTTTTCCAGATTTTTTTCGACATATTTTGAAAATTTTGGATTTTTTTTTTTTTTTTTTCACCACAAATGTTTTCATTAAAGATTTTTGTATTTCCTAATAGAAGCTTGACATATTATAATGATGCAAAGTATTTGCACAAAATCTTAATGTTTTGCGCTGGAAATTTTGATTGTCAGGAGCTCTCTTTACAGGTTTATGCGCCGGACGTGAAGAGTATTCACTGTTGAATTCGGTGTGGAGGAGAGTATTTTGTGTTCATTGAGGAGGCAGGTGCTTTGAAGTATTCATAATGGGGGATTGATTACGTTTTGAGGTTAGTACATTTTTTTTTCAAAAGAAAAAACTTGTGGCCATTGAGATTCTCTGATTACAGGGATTAACGGAGCGCTAATCGTTCCATTTATTTCCGGCTGCTTTAATTGAACTTTGAAGTAGTCGGAACAGTGATCAAGTTCGGAATAGGAACTAAATCCGTGTGTCGAGGAACATTGATTCGCCTGTAAATTTCATGCATTTGAGTAATCCGCCCGGCAAGCGAGTACATTTTGTTTATCCGAGTAGTAAAATATTTGTCGAGTTCGATTCTATCGGAAAGAAATTTTTCATGGCGAATTCTGGGGTCACAAGACGGGGAGGCTACAGCCGGTCCTTCAATTTTCTTCATACTGTCGATGCCTTCAAGAAATGGTTCATTCTGCTGAATAAAACCTTAGGAGCTTTCCATTTCCACCTGAGATCGTTCTGTTGAAAAGATGTGGCTCCGAAGTTCATTAATTTTGGTCCCCTCTTCCATGGCTTTTGTTAATAATAAATACTTGTCTCGATTGCACTTCATAGTCTTTGATATCAGACTTCAAATTTGCTAGGTTAGGTTCTGATGTAATATTTCCTTTATTACACACTATTTGTTTTGAGGAAGTAATAATGGTCTACCTGTTATTAGGTCACATTTACGAACTTGAGGTCATTCCCCAAATGATTCTCTTTCAAGCTTGCACAAATACCAAAATTGCCAATGGATACGTAAGGTGATAATATAATCTTAGGGATGAGATTGTTCTTTGGAAACCAATGTAAGAGATATTATGACATGCGTGATAGTAATGAATCAGACTATTTTTTTTTATTTTATTTTTTTTAAATTTAATTTAATCTTAGTGGTTTCAATGATTTTTTGAGTTTTTTGAATTTCATCAGGTGGTTTCAATTATTTTAAGTTTTTGACTTTAACAAGGTGGTTTTACTAGTACAATATTATATAGAGACTAAATAATATATATTCATATTTTTTTATTTGAAATTTTTTAATACAATATTATTTGAGATGAAATCATGTATTTATATTTTATTTTTTAAGTTTTTTTTCAAGTTATTATTATTTTTATTTTTATTTTTATTTGTAATATGAAATTGTTTATTTTATTATTAGTAACAAAAACATGTTTATTAATACTAATGTGATTGGTATATCCATAGAGATGTGACAAATATTGATTAATCACTAATAATGATTAGATGTATATTGTTAATGTGATGTATATTGTTAATGTGGCCATCAAAGATTGACTCTATATATATATATATATAACAAAATTAACAAAATATAATAATATAATAGGATAAAGTTATTACTAATAATACTTATTTTTGTCTCAATATTATTTTAATGATTAATATTCATTTATTAACATATTAAAATAATTATCAATATCTGTATATATATTTATATTATAATCACAATATTAATAATATTGAGTCATATGTAAATACTATAATATATTAATAGTATTAGAAAAATGTCTAATACTATTAATATTAAACCCTAATATTTATATTATAAGCATAAATGTTCTAATGAGGAAGAAATTCATTCTCGGGTAAATTGTAGCGTAAATTCTAGTGTTTGTGTTGTGGCTCGCTTGCTTTTCTTCTTGTATCTTTTGCTTCTCTCTTCCCTACTCAATGAGACACAGGTTGAATGTTCTTCATCTTGTGTATCCTCGCCTCTACTCTTTGTAATCCATCATGGTAACCATAGGCTTTTAATATTATTAATATTAATAATTTGTTGGGTAATGGTTTTCCCTTGGGTTCACCAACTCCTTTGGTTTATAATATTAAACCCTTGGGTTTATTAGTTCTTTTGGTTTATAATATGAATAATCGATCAATGTCATCCATGATCAAATGTCACATTTTGACAAATATTATCTCAGTATGAAAATCACCCATGGCCAACCATGGTCATAGTTGGTCCAATGTCGCATTGTGACAACAATTGTCTCAATGTTTAAATCAATTCCCTTAGGTTCACCAATTCCTTTGGCTTATAATTTGTTGGGTAATGGTTTTCCCTTGGGTTCACCGATTCCTTTGGTTATAAATATTATTAATAAATATTATAATATTATTAATATATCAATCGATATTATTAATATATATAAAATATTTTTGTGATTTTAATCATAATTAATATATTGATAAATATTCTTATTAATATATAATATATATATTTCAAGTTAATATAATAAAATTATTATATATAATATCATGAATTAATTATTTTAATACTTATCATGAATTGAATACAAAAACCAAGGTTGATTTTGTTTTTTTAGTTTTGTTTTCTTAAAATAATACTTTATTATTATAAAAATTAACTCATTTTAAATAACTATGTATTTAAAAAAATATAGATTGGAACAAACCACACTAACCCGAACGTACCATATGATTTGAAAACCATAAAATATAGTTTTACATTTGAAAGTCATTCAAATAAATTATAAATATAAATTTAATAAATAATTTTTTATATTAGATTTTATTTAGGAAATATTAATTTTATTATTAATTTTTTTATATAATAATTTGGAGTGTTTTTTATTTTTAACATACAAAATTTAAACGAATTCTATTTCTTTTAATTTCAGGATAAATTTTAATAAACACTAATCATTATTATTAATTATCATTATTAATTTTTTATAATAAAAAAAAAACAAAATGAAATTAATAATATAAATAAAACTTAAAGTTTACTTTAAAAAATTAAGTTTTTTATATCATATGTTTTAAATATCAATTTAGGAAAATAAAATATTAAAAAGGTTTAAAAATATAAATTTGGTAGTATAAGTAATACAATCTTTATTATTATTTTATTAAAAGTGTATGAGATGTGTAATTTTTTTTATGCTTACTCTAGCTTTGACACATCTTTCCTAAAATAAAAATAAAATGTTCATTAAATTAAGAAATAATGTCAACTATAATGAGAACAAAAAAAATTACATATGTTTGGTTCATTTTAATTAAAAAAGTTATTGGACCAATATATGCATTAGAAAACCCTATATGATAGAGATATTTAATTCCTTTTGTGCTCAATCAATAACATATTTTGATGGAAGAAGAGAAAAAAAAATTATATTTCTAATTTAAAATATATATATATATATATATAATTCTAAAATGTTTCATTCCCTAAACAAAACAAATAATTTAAATCAATTCCCTTGGGTTCACCAATTCCTTTGGTTTATAATATGAATAATCGATCAATGTCATCCATGATCAAATGTCACATTCTGACAAATATTGTCTCAATATGAAAATCACCCATGACGCGCGGTCCATAGTTGGTCCAATCGCATTGTGACAACAATTGTCTCAATGTTTAAATCGATTCCCTTGGGTTCATCGATTCCTTTGGTTTATAATTTGTTGGGTAATGGTTTCCTTGGTTCTAATTCCTTTGGTTTATAATATTAAACCCTTTGGTTTATTAGTTCTTTTGGTTTATAATAAGAATAATCCGATCGATGTCAATGATGAACAAATGTCACATTACATCGGAAATATTGTCTCAATAATAATATAGAAAATGCCCACGAGAAACGACCAACCATTGTCATCGTTGGTCACAACGTACGCATTAAGGACAACAATCATCTCAATGTTTAAATCAATTCCCTTGGGTTCACCAATTCCTTTGGTTTATAATTTGTTGGGTAATGGATTTCCCTTGGGTTCACCAATTCCTTTGGTTTATAATATTAAATCCTTGGGTTTATTAGTTCTTTTGGTTTATAATATGAATAATCGATCAACGTCATCGATAATCAAATGTCACATTCTGACAAATATTGTCTCAATATGAAAATCACCCATGGCCAACCATGGTCATAGTTGGTCCAACGTCGCATTATGACAACAATTGTCTCAATGTTTAAATCAATTCCCTTGGGTTCACCAATTCCTTTGGTTTATAATTTTTTGGGTAATGGATTTCCCTTGGGTTCACCAATTCCTTTGGTTTATAATATTAAACCCTTGGGTTTATTAGTTCTTTTGGTTTATAATATGAATAATCGATCAATGTCATCCATGATCAAATGTCACATTCTGATAAATATTGTCTCAATATGAAAATCACCCATGGCCAACCATGGTCATAGTTGGTCCAACGTCGCATTATGACAACAATTGTCTCAATGTTTAAATCAATTCCCTTGGGTTCACCAATTCCTTTGGTTTATAATTTGTTGGGTAATGGATTTCCCTACCAATTCCTTTGGTTTATAATATTAAACCCTTTGGTTTATTCGTTCTTTTGGTTTATAATATGAATACCATTGATGTCATCCATAATAAAATGTCACATTTTGACAAATATTGTCTCATTATGAAAATCACCTACACAACTCATGGACATAGTTGGTCCAACGCCGCATTGTGACAATAATTGTCTCAATGTTTAAATCAATTCCCTTGGGTTCACCAATTCCTTTGGTTTATAATTTGTTGCAATGGATTTCTTGGGTTCACCAATTCCTTTGTTTTATAATATTAAACCCTTGGGTTTATTAGTTCTTCTGGTTTATAATATGAATAATCGATCAATGTCATCCATGATCAAATGTCAGAATTCGACAAATATTGTCTCAATATGAAAATCGCCCATGGCCAACCGTGGTGATAGTTGGTCCAACATCACACTGTGACAACAATTGTCTCAATGTTTAAATCAATTCCCTTGGGTTCACCAATTCCTTTGGTTTATAATTTGTTGGGTAATGGATTTCCCTTGGGTTCACCAATTCCTTTGGTTTATAATATTAAACCCTTGGGGTTTATTAGTTCCTTTGGTTTATAATATGAATAATCGATCAATGTCATCCACGATCACATGTCACATTCTGACAAATATTGTCTCAATATGAAAATCACCCATGGCCAACCATGGTCATAGTTGGTCCAATGTCACATTGTGCCAACAATTTTCTCAATGTTTAAATCAATTCACTTGGGTTCACCAATTCCTTTGGTTTATAATATTAAACCCTTGGGTTTATTAGTTCTTTTGGTTTATAACATGAATAATCAATCAATGTCATCCATGATCAAATGTCACATTCTAACAAATATTGTCTCAATATGAAAATCACCCATGACCAACCATGGTCATAGTTGGTCCAACGTCGCATTGTGACAACAATTCTCTCAATGTTTAAATCAATTCCCTTGGTTTATAATTTGTTGGGAAATGGTTTTCCCTTGGGTTCACCAATCTCTTTGGTTTATAATATTAAAAATATATATATATATATATATATTATTCTTAAATGTTTCATTCCCTAAACAAAACAAATAATTTAAATCAACTCCCTTGGGTTCACCAATTCCTTTGGTTCATAATATTAAACCCTTCGATTTATTAGTTCTTTTGGTTTATAATATGAATAATCGATCGATGTCATCCATAATCAAATGTCACATTCTGACAAATATTGTCCCAATATGAAAATCACCCACGGCCAACCATGATCATAGTTGGTCCAACGTCGCATTGTGACAACAATTGTCTCAATGTTTAAATCAATTCCCTTGGGTTCACCAATTCCTTTGGTTTATAATTTGTTGGGTAATGGTTTTCCCTTGGGTTCACCAAGTCCTTTGGTTTATAATATAAAACCCTTGGGTTTATTAGTTCTTTTGGTTTATAATATGAATAATCGATCAACGTCATCCATGATCATATGTCACATTCTGACAAATATTGTCAGAATATGAAAATCACCCATGGCCAACGATGGTCATAGTTGGTCCAACGCCCCATCAGGATAACAATTGTCTCAATGTTTAAATCAATTCCCTTGGGTTCACTCAATCTGCTATTTATAATTTGTTTGGTACGGTTTCCTTGTCTACCTGTTTTATAATATTAAACCCTTGGGTTTATTAGTTCTTTTGGTTTATATTATGAATAATCGATCAACGTCATCCATAATCAAATGTCACATTCTGACAAATATTGTCTTGATATGAAAATCACCCATGGCCAACCATGGTCATAGTTGGTCCAACGTCGCATTATGACAACAATTGTCTCAATGTTTAAATCAATTCCCTTGGGTTCACCAATTCCTTTGGTTTATAATATTAAACCCTTGGGTTTATTAGTTCTTTTGGTTTATAATATGAATAATCGATCAATGTCATCCACGATCAAATGTCACATTCTGACAAATATTGTCTCAATATGAAAACCCTTGTGTTTATTAGTTCTTTTGGTTTATAATATCAATAATCGATTAATGTCATCCACAATCAAATGTCACATTCTGAAAAATATTGTCTTGATATGAAAAACACCCATGGCCAACCATGGTCATAGTTGGTCCAACGTCGCATTGTGACAACAAATGTCTCAATGTTTAAATCAATTCCCTTAGGTTCACCAATTCCTTTGGTTTATAATTTGTTGGGTGGTGGTTTTCCCTTGGGTTCACCAATTCCTTTGGTTTATAATATTAAACCCTTGGGTTTTATTAATCTTTATTGTTTTTAATGTTGCCCTTAGTCTTATTGATCCCTTAGGTTTTGAATATTTATCCCTTGGGTTCACCAATCCCTTTGGTTTATAATATTAAACCCTTGGGTTTATTAGTTCTTTTGGTTTATAATGTTAACCACACATTGGGTTTATTACTCTCTTGAGTTTAAAATATTAATTATTAGGCTTTATTAATTTCTTAGATTTTTCAATTTAAAATATTAATTCTTAGGGTTTATTAATCTCTATTATTTTTAATATTCATCCTTTAGGTTTATAATATTTAGCCCTTCGGTTTGCTGATTCCTTTGGTTTATAATATTAAACCCTTGGGTCTATTAGTTCTTTTGGTTTATAATGTTAATAATGCTATTGGTTTATTAATATCTTATGTTTAAAATACTGGTTCTTATGGTTTATTAGTTTATTGGGTTTTTTAGTTTAAAATATCAATTCTTAGGATTTATTAATCTCTTGTGTTTTTAATATTGATCCCTTATGTTTATAATATTTATCCCTTGGGTTCACCAATTCCTTTGGTTTATAATATTTAAACATTTGGTTTATGATGACATTGGGTTGGTCCAACGTCGGATTGTGACAACAATTGTCTTAATGTTTAAATAAATTCCCTTGGGTTCACCAATTCCTTTGGTTTATAATATTAAACCCTTAGATCTATTAGTTCTTTTGGCTTATAATGTTAATAATCTCGTTGGTTTATTAATATATTATGTTTAAAAATACTGATTCTTATGGGTTATTAATTTATTAGGTTTTTTATTTTAAAATATCAATTCTTACAATTTATTAATGTGTTTTTAATATTGATCCCTTATGTTTATAATATTTATCCCTTGGATTCACCAATTCCTTTGGTTTATAATATTTAAACCTTTGGTTTATGATGACATTAGGTTTGTTTTATTAATTATCCCTTTCATATGCTTTATCTCTCTTGAGTTTAATATATTAATTCTTAAAGTTTATTACTTTCTTATGTTTTTGAGTTTAATATTATTAATATATTAATATATATTATTAATAAATATTCTAATATTTATTAATAATATATATTAATATTATTATAATATTATTAATGTATATTATTAATAATATAACCAACTATGATACAATATATATTAATATATATTATTAACATATTATTAGTTCTTTTGGTTTATTAATAATATAACCATCTATGATACTAATATATTAATAAATATTATAATATTATTTATTATTAAATATTATAATATTATTAATATATCAATATTTGTTAATATTATTATTATATTAATAAATATTAGTATGTATTTCAAGTTAATACATAGTATGTATATAATTAATATTATTAATATATATATTGTAAATAAATATTCAAATGTTTATTAATAATGATTATTAGTAATATTATTAATAATATAACCAACTATGATATAATATATATTATTAATATATTACTATTTCTTTTGGTTTATTAATAATATAATCATCTATGATATTAATATATAAATAAATATTAAAATATTATATATTATTTTTATTATTTTTATATTAATAAATATTATTAATATATATTATATATATTTCAAGTTAATTTATAGTATGTATATAGTTAATATTATTAATATATTAATAAATATTTTTAATGTATATTATTAATACTTATTACAATATTAATGATATATATAAAATATTTTTGTATATATTAATAATATTATAATATTTTAATATTTATTTAGTAATATTAATAATATTATAATATTATGAATACATATTCAAATATTTATTAATAATGATTATTGGTAATATTATAATATTATTAATAATATATATTAATAATAATCTAATATTTTAATATTTATTTAGTAATATTAATAATTTAGCAGAATTCTTTCGGTAATAATCACATGAAATAAAACGAGGTCGACGCATTTCGAACCAACCAGTGTGGTCCATCATCAGGACTATGTGAGAGATCATATCCAAACGTTAAGTATAAATAGATGTAGAGATGGTTCAACTAGCCGTTAGGATAACGGCTAGTTTGACTTTGAAAAAGTAAATATTCCATTATTTATTGATTTAATTAATTTTTATTTATTTGTTTATTATTTATTATTTTATTTATTTATAAAACCTTTAATATATTTATACAACTAATTAACCAAATAATTAATATAATGGTAAGTAATTTCACAAAACGAGGTGTATATATGTAATTTTTTTTTTTTATAATTAATTAATTTATATAATAATCAATTATTATAATTAATTAATAATAAATTCTTATTCATATAATCTAATTATAACAAACTAACTATCAAATAGTCAAACATAGAGTCAAATAAATAAATAAAATAAAATAAAATAAAAATAAATAAAAACAAATAAATAAATAAATAAGAAGAAAAATAAATTAATAAATAATAAAAATAAATAAAAATATTTTATTTTAATTAATTAATTAATTTATTATTATTATTATTATTATTATTATTATTATTATTATTATTATTTATTTATTTATTTTAAATAAAAATAAACAAATAAATAACGTATAAATAAATAAATAAAATAAAATAAAAATAAATAATATAAAATAAAAATAAATAAATAAATAAATAAGAAAATAAAGTCAAGAATATGAGGCAGGAATCCAGCACCTGCTGATATTCCAACCGTCATCTCTATTGAGATTAACGGGCCTTTTTTCAATTTCAATAGCCTCTCTCAACTTACGATGATGGAAATGGTCGATTCTAGCAATGACCTTAGCATCTTCTATGCAAACATGATGGTTAGTCTTTTTTGCATGCTCAGCTAAGGCGGACGAGCGAGATCTTCTATGCTTGATATCAGCAGCATGCTCATCGATCCTTTGATTAATAGACCGACCCGTCACGCCAATGTAAGGAGTCCCACAGGAACAGGGAATGATGTAGACACCTTTTCCATCCCTGGGGTCAATCGGATCTTTAACCGATTTTAGAGAACTACGAATTGTATTAAGGGGCTTGAAATAAGAGGAAACCTTATGCTTTTTAAGGATCTTAGCAATCTTATCAGTGGTACCCTGGATGAACGGAAGGCTGACACTGCCATACCATTCACTAGGTTCTTTTTTATTTTTAACAAAAAGACCTTTCTCCGCTTTGAGAAAATCTTTGAGGCCTTGCGACATACTATAACCATTATTACAAAAGACATTCAACAGATGGGTCTTTTCCCCCTCAAGGTGAGACTCATCAGAGATTCTCAGCACCCTCGTGGCTAAGGTGCTAAGGACGCCTAATTTTTTAGTAGGGAAATGGTGGGAGCTAGCATGAAGATATTGCTCAGTATGAGTTTTCTTTCGAAAAACTTGATGAGAGAAAGAACCATCATCATTTCTAGAGATAAGGACATCAAGGAAAGGAAGGCTACCATCCACCTCATGTTCCATGGTGAATTTTATGGAACTAGATTGGCTATTAAGATGAAGGAAAATTTGATCTAACTTATCTTTGCCATGAGGCCAGACAACACAAGTATCATCAACAAACCTTTTCCATAACTTTGGCTGGAAAAGAGCTGAGGAAAGAGCCCTAGATTCAAAGTCCTCCATAAACAAATTCGCAACAATCGGGGAAAGGGGAGAACCCATGGCAACACCACAAGTTTGCTCATAGAATTCACCTTCAAAACTAAAGAAAGTGGAGGTTAAACAAAGTTTTACTAAATGGGCTGTGTCTGGATCAGTAATGCGATTAATAACGTCAATAGCCTCATTGAGGGGATATTGGTGTAAAGCGAAACAACATCAAAACTAACAAATCTATCACCAATATCCAACTTAACTTCCTTCAAATCCTTAACAAAAGAGTAGGAATCCTTAACAAAGGATTCTGTTCGACCTACGAGAGGCTTAAGTTTAAGGGCTAAAAACTTGGCAAGAAGGTAAGTCGGACCCCCAATTGTATTAACAATAGGTCTGAGGGGAGCACCATCCTTATGGATTTTTGGAAGACCATAGATTCTTGGAGTAAGGGGGTTGCTTTCAATCAAATTCTTACTTAAGGAGCTCACCATGTTGTTTGATTTAACAGCATCAGCAACTGCCTTTGAGACCTTTTTTAAGGGATTTTTGGCAAGTTTCTTGTAGCTCCCACTATTCTCCAAATGATCTAACATTTTCTTCCTATAATCCTCCTTATTAAGGATGACAGCTGCACCACCTTTGTCAGCTTTAAGAACAACAGTATCCTTATTATTATTTAAAGATTTTAAAGCCTCAAATTCGAGCTTACTTAGGTTACTCTTGGGGGGTTTGGCTTTCCTTAAGATCATTGCACAGTCCTGTCTAATGATATCCTTGGAGGAATCCGGTAAATCTCTAATACCAAATTCTATGTCACAAATAATATCATGAATAGGGATTTTCCTCGAGGCAAAGGCAAAATTGAAGCCTTTCTCTAAAAGACTAAAAACAGAGGGATCAAAAGAGAAACTAGAGAGATTGACAACTTTATTATTAGAGCTATATGAATAGTATTAGTAGCTCTAATAATAACAATATGAATATTAATAATAGCTCTAATAATAAAGTTGTCGAATAGCTCTAATAGCTCAATAATAGCTCTAATAGCTCTAATAATAACAATATGAATATTAATAATAGCTCTAATATTATTTTGTTATAATTAGATTATATGAATAAGAATTTATTATTAATTAATTATAATAATTGATTATTATATAAATTAATAATTAAAAAAAAAAAAAAAAAAATTTACATATATACACCTCGTTTTGTGAAATTACTTACCATTATATTAATTAGTTGGTTAATTAGTTGTATAAATATATTAAAGGTTTTATAAATAAATAAAATAATAAAAATTAATAAAAATTAATTAAATCAATAAATAATGGAATATTTACTCTTTCAAAGTCAAACTAGCCGTTATCCTAACGGCTAGTTGAACCATCTCTACATCTATTTATACTTAAAGTCTGGATCTGATCTCTCACATAGTCCTGATGATGAACCACACTGGTTGGTTCGAAACGCGTCGACCTCGTTTTATTTCATATTATTATTACCAAAAGAATTCTACTAATTTATATGATGGATCACAGAAACTTAGATTTGAGAAATATTAATAATATTATAATATTACTAATAATCATTATAAATAAATATTCAAAATATTTTAGATTATAAATCTTTCGGGAAATCACATGAGAATTTTAGGAGCAACGCGTTTCGAACTACCAACTATAGTTCATCATCAGGATAATGAAGAATGGTTGATCAGACACACCTATTTATACCATGAGGAGAGAAGCAACGATCAAAACCCAAAAATAGAAATAAAAACAGAAAACATAACAAACCCACCCCTAAAAATAAAATAATATAAAACCAAAACCAAAAACTAAAATGACCCCAAAATATAAATAAATAAATAGATAAAAATAAAATAAAAACACAAATCCAATAAAAGTCAAAGTCCACATAAACGAAATTAATCTATAAAAACAATAATGTTCAATTGGAATAAAAATAAATAAATAATTAATAAATTAAATTAAATATAAAATAAAATAAAATAAAATAATAAATATAAATATAAATAAATGAATCAAAATAAGTAAATAAAATAATCTACCAATAAGTAAATTAATAAATAAAATACTAACAAATACGTAAAGTTAGGATTAAAGATAAACAAATAAATAAATAAATTAAATAAAAATAAGTAAATAAATAAATAAATTACCAAAAATAAATTAATAAATAAAATCCTAATAAATACATAAAATTAGAAATAAATAAAATTATAAAAAAATAATAATAATAATAATAAATAATAATAAAAATTATATATATATATATATAAAATATTTTAAAAATATAAAAATTAAGGAAATAACCAAAAATTAATAAAGAAAAACATTAATAAATTGTAAATATCAAATCATAAACTAATAATAATAGGATAAAAATAAAAATAAAAGGACCTTTACAAGGAGTGAAGAGATGGAATCCAGCACTTGCTAACCTTCCATCCATCATCCCTATTCAACGTACAAGGCCTCTTCTCAATGTCTAACGCCTCCCTAAATTTCCGGTGATGGAAATGATCCATCCTAGCAAAGACTCTAGAGTCTTCCAAACAAATATGATGCTTCGTCTTCTCCGTATGTTCCGCTAGCGCTGAGGACTTGGTTCTACCAAGTCTAATATCTGCAGAATGCTCTTGGATCCTCTTATTAATCGATCGACCAGTTTCACCAATGTAGAGAATCCCACAAGAGCACGGGATCAAATAAACACCTTTCATGCCTTTAAGGTCCAACTTGTCCTTAACTGATTTAAGAGAGCTCCGAATGGTGTTTAAAGGTTTAATATTCAAAATATTTATTTATAATGATTATTAGTAATATTATAATATTATTAATATATATTATTAATAATATAACCAACTATGATATAATATATATTATTAATATATTATTAGTTCTTTTGGTTTATTCATAATATAATCATCTATGATATTAATATATAAATAAATATTAAATTATTATATATTATTAATATTATTTTTATATTAATATATATTATATATATTTCAAGTTAATATAATAAAATTATTATATATAATATTTATTTATTGATATATGAATAAATCTATTTTATATAAGCGTATCGAGATATATCAACCCTATTATATTTAAATATAATGTGGTTGTGCTAGTTGTAATATTTTTGTGCTAATATTGCAACTTGCAGTTGCATTTAATCCGCTAAATAAAGTCATGGAATCTTATAGTTTTGATTCATCCAGAACGTCCCGAAATACGTATTTTATTGTCTCGTTCTATGTCTGTCAAAATCAGAATACAGAAAAAAATGAATTCTGGCTCCGCGTTTTGTTCGGTCAACGAGTACGGCATTGCGAGGAAGCCGATTAACAGGAACACTGAAGTGCAATCATACAAAGTTGAATACTTCAACTTCAATGATACTGTCGAAAAGTCTATTGCTTCGTTGTAACGCCTGTGAACCAAGCAAAGTCATGCCAACTACATATTAACATCACCAATATATTCAAATCTTGCCACGCCATGCCTGATAATCCTCGCAAGTCAATCCAGACAAAACAGTGTGTTTCCTTCCGCCTTCTGTTGACAAAATAGAGTTGCAGGGATCTATTTATTCAAATCTTTGGCTCCGCTTGTCTTTGACTGCAAACGGCAACGATCAATATGGCTGTTTCCATTCTGAAGTTCTTCGTCTCTCTTCTACTTTGTTTACTGAATTTCTATGGAGAGGATGTAAGGAAGGCTGTAGCAGCAGAGGTTGGGAGGCCAATTAATATAGGCGTCATATTGGACAACGATTGGTACGGAATAGTGGCGAAGGTGGCCTTTGAAATAGCTGCAGAAGATGTAAATAAGGAGAACAAGCTCCCCAACTCCAGTCGCTTGCAGCTCCACTTTCGCTTTTCAGAATCGGATGGACAAAATGCAGTCATGGCCGCCTTTGCTGGTATATATTGACTCCAATAATCACAGTTTAAAATTAGAAATATTGACTTTGATGGTTTGTATCTTCTATTCAGTATTCAACTGCATTGAAAAGATAAATCAAAATGTGTAAATTATAATGGGATTTTGTTTTTGAATTTCATAGATTTTATAGATCCATGTCCGTTGAATTTACAGAAAAAAATTGTTTGTCCCAAATTTTATACAACCGGTACAAAATATGTTAGAGGAGTACAATTGTTATCAGGTGCGTGGTTCGAATCCCTTGGATTAAGATGTCGCGGGATTCGAATCTATCAGATTAAACTTTCCACGCAATGTTTTGCTATGGATTTCTACGCAAGATTTTATATGAAACAGAAAGTGCAGAGCCTTGGATGCAAGAAATTTGAATAAGTAAAATAGTTGTAAAAGCAAATTAACAAACTGCTGCTTTTCTACAGCTGTGGATCTATTGAAAAAACATGAAGTGGTAGCGATAATAGGACCACAAACATCGCAAGAAGCCGGGTTCGTGATAGATCTGTGTACTGCTTCAAAGGTTCCAATGATATCATTCTCTGTGACAGATCCCTTGCTGTCTGCCCACCGCTACCCATATTTCATCCGTTTGCCTCATAGCGACACCGTCCAGGCCGACGCTATTGCAGCGCTTGTTGAATACTACGGCTGGAGAAAAGTGGTGGCCGTCTACGCTGACAATGATTACGGCACCGGCATGCTGCCCTTCTTGACCGATTCTCTCAGTAACGTGGGATGCGAAATCGCTTACAGATCGGCAATTCCAGCATATGCAAATAGAGGTGCTACAAGAGCGAAGCTTTCCGAACTGAAGGACATGCAGACCAGAGTTTTCGTTGTTCACATGACTTCAGACGTGGGCACTCTTCTCTTCTCAGAAGCTGAGAAGATGGGGATGATGAGCAGTGAATATGCGTGGATTATTACGGAGGGGTTGAGCACCGTTCTCGACGTCATGAACGAATCAAGCATCGCGTCCATGGAAGGCGTTCTTGGAACCATAAGTTATATTCCAAACACCACTCAGTTGCTTGATTTTGATGGCAGGTTGAAGCAACGGTTCATAGCCGAGAATCCCACGGAAGGAAACCCCGCAAAGCTCAACATATACGGTTACTATGCCTACGATGCCGTTTGGATGATCGCTAAGGCTCTCCAACATTTTGGTAATGCCGAATTTATTTTCTCGCAATCCCCAACTAACCCAAACGATTCCTTCAATTCACAGTTGTCGAATCTTCCAGTTTTCAAACAAGGGGAACAATTGCTACAGCAACTTGGGAACACCAATTTCAGAGGTTTAAGTGGGCAATTGGAAATAAGTGAAGGGGAGGTTACAGGTGCCAAATATGAAATACTCAACGTTTTGGGCAAAGGCAAGGGCTACCGCCGAATTGGGTACTGGACATCAAATGGAAGTATTTTTAATTCCTCAGGGGGCAGTGAGATTGAAAATGTTACTTGGCCAGGAGGATCGACCACAAAAATACCCCGCGGCTGGGCTACGCCTACAAAAAACAAGCCGTTGAGAATCGCGGTGCCAATTAAAGACGGATTCCCCGGGTTTGTCGTCACAGAGAAAAATGCATCCGGCGTGCTAGTAGTGCCCGACGAGAATCCCGGTTTTGTAATTGAAATATTTAGAGCCGTTCTCAAAAACCTTTCATATGATGTTCCGCACGAATTCATTCCTTACAATCAGAACGAGTCACAATTGCCGGGTTACTATGATGACCTAATCCAACAAGTCTCCTTATCAAAGGTCAGCTGTTCAAAAATTTCTTCCAGTTCTCTTTTACCATTCCCCAGCTCCAGGTATATAAGTGCCTTTTTCTTCATCAATCTAATCTGGATTTTTGTTTTTAATGCCCTGATCATCAGAAGTTCGATGCAGCTGTGGGGGATTTTACCATCCTTGCAAACCGCAGCATGTATGTGGATTTCACGCAGCCCTATTTTGAATCAGGGCTGGTGATGGTAGTGCCAATAAAGGCAGCGAATCCGAGCAGTGCTTGGACATTTCTCAAACCTTTTACAGCAGCCATGTGGTGTACAACCGTAGCATTCTTCGTGTTTACAGGATTAGTTGTTTGGTTGCTTGAACATAAGGTCAACGATACTTTCAGAGGAAAGCCCAAAGAACAAGTTACAACCTTCTTATGGTAATCTTCATTTTTCGTTTTCCTAGTTGTCTTTAGTGATATATATATATATACTTTAGCAAAAAAAATTTAGATTGAATCTTGATTTTTGTTATTTAAACTGGTTTTTTTATTGTATATATGGGTACAATACTCTAAAAAATTTAGGGTATTCTTATTGTGCAAAGTTATCTATCAAATTTCTGTTTTCAATAAATTCCCGCCAGATTTTAAAGAAATTAAACAGAAAAAAATCCACCAAAAACACTTTAAAAAATCGCACAAAATACAACTAATTTTCCAATTTCTTTCATATATTTTCATTTATGATTTTTTCAAATTAAATATAAAAATATGTGTTGATACCTTTGGTGTTAATTAATGTTTGCAGGTTCTCATTTTCCACGCTCTTTTTCTCTCAAAGTAAGTGTGTTCTTTACCTTCAATTTTTATTATATCATTAATGCTTTGATGGATTTCTTGCCCCAAAGTAAGTAGATCCTATATTAGAAATATATTGAATATTAGACATTGAACTGCTGCATTGACATTTCATAGGATTTAAAAATGTGTTGAATATTACACATTGAATTCCTGCGTTGACATTTCAGAGGATTAATTTTCTTGAAGGTAAAATTTGTTTATTTTTCTGTGTATTGGCTCCTTATCCAAACATTTAGATGGTCTTACAGAATTTTCAATCTCTCTCCAATTTATTATAATCTACATAGCATGAAATTTCATAGAGTTCAATTTCATATGGAAAAAATGGGACTTTCTATGCATTGTCTTCAATATCAAAACATTAAAATGATATTAAAAAGCATCAATGCCACTCATATTATATTCTTAGCACAGCATCGTTTAAGAGGGATCCAAAATATTACTTTTCGATGGTCTTCTATTTGAGGAGGGAATTCTTTTATCAAAACACTTTCACATCATATTTTTTTTAGCAATCGTCCTCTGAGGTTGTACATAAATAATCATACAAATTAAAATTTTCTTTTAACATTCATGTCTTTATTTTTTTTTATTTTTTTTGGTATCTTATTTCTACTATTTTAGAGGTATCAAAACAATTTCAGATCATATGTTTATCTAACCATCCGGTGAAGATGTACATAGACAATCAGAAAGATTAAAACATTCTATCTATCAATCAGAAAGATTAAAAAATTCTATCTATCAATCAGAAAGATTAAAAATTTTTATTGCAATTCATGTCTTTGATTCTTACATTTATCCTTTGGAGGTATCCTCTTATTTTTAACTTTATTTTGTTGATATTCCCTATAATTAGATTAAATCTTAATTTCACATGGTATTAAATTTGGAATTCCAAACAATTAGATTGAATCTATTTTAATTTCGGGTAGGATTAAATCTTTCCCAATACAAATACTGAAAACAGTTTGCAGTGTCCATTTTCCCTTTTTTTTTTATTATCTAGTATATTCATTAAAATTGTATTGTTTTAATAAAATTCTAAATTACCAATCTACAGTTTGAATGGATACAATTGTGAAGTAGACTATATACACATATACACTTCTTGACTTGACTATTAATTAGGTAACGAAATCGTGGTGTAAAAGTATCTTCCTATAATTCAAATAACTCATTTATCCTTTATTCTTTATTTATGTTAAGAGTGTTACTATGTTCATGTATGTAGCTAATTTGTAAAATTAGTTGGATCAAATAAGTCATTTATACTTTATCTTTATTCTTTGCTTACATTAATAATGTTACGTCTATGTTCTTTTATGGAGCTAATTTGTAAAATCAACTGGATCAGTTTCATTATATTTGGTTAGACTATTCTGACGAAAATTTTCCAATCTTCTCCTATGAAATACCCTATACCTTTCAAAAGTTGAAAGTTATGGAAATAATCCTATACTCCGAGCTAGATTAGAGTAAAAATATCTCAAAAATAGAACAAAGTACTCTCATTGACGACCAAACTTTTCATTATAATTTCAATATCTGCGTAGATTATCACATCTCTGTAAAGTTGTAATCGTTTTGTTAGTGACTCAAAAAATTGCAAATGGTTTGTATGGTACAGGAGAGAAAGTTGTAAGCAGTTTGGCTCGAGGAGTCATAATAATCTGGCTTTTCGTAGTTCTGATACTGCAATCTAGCTACACAGCAAACCTCACTGCAATATTAACAGCCCAGCAAATGCAACCCACCATTCAGGACGTGGAGTCTCTGAAATCCAGCGGACAGTCCGTGGGTTACCAGACGGGATCTTTTGTAGGTGAATACCTGGTAGAGCACCTCGGGATAGATCGCAACAAGCTCCAGGGATATTCATCACCACAAGAATATGCAAACGCACTGTCAAACGGATCAGTGGCTGCCATATTTGACGAAATCCCTTATATTTGCATTTTCCTGTCTCAACCAGGCGGCTTCACAATAGTTGGCGAGACATATCGAACCGGGGGCTTAGGCTTCGTATGTTTCCATCACATTCATTCTATTTACTGCTATATTTAGGGTTAAGACTAGTAAAATTGCACTCGTTTTTGGTGTTCGAAATAGACTGTGACACTTGATTTTATCATGTATTAACAGGCATTTCCGAAGGGATCTCCGCTCGTATCGGACATGTCAACGTCGGTGCTGGAGGTTGCAGAGGGCCCGGAAAATCAGAAAATTCGGACGAAATATTTCAACAACACAGACTGCAGCAACGGAGGGACGGAAGAAAATTCGAATAGGCTAAGCATGGAGAGCTTCTGGGGCCTCTTCCTCATTACGGGCTCCGCTTCAGCGATGGGTCTGCTCATATATTTGGGGCGTCTCATTTACACATATGTTCGCCATCGCCTTCCACAGGAGCAACAGCAGTTCCCCTCCACAAAACATTTAATCTCAGGCCGCTTGAAAAGCTTCCTGATTTACATAGACGAGAAAATGGAACCCGACAACTCTAAAAAAACCAGTCGAGAAAGTGATGAAAATCTCCCTGACGCCCCCAATTTTGGTACCAGTATTTCCACTCCGCCGGCGTGGGAAAGTCCCGGTGGTCAAATTGAAGGAGAAGGCAGCGGCGGCTATGAAGGCACCGGTGGTCAAATAGAACGAGAAGACGGCGTAACTACCGGTGGTCGCATAGAAGACGGCAGCGGCGGTTATCAAGAAACCGGTGGTCAAATTGAAGGAGAAGGCGGCAGCGGCTATGAAGGCACCGGTGGTCAAATAGAAGGAGAAGACGGCGTAACCACCGGTGGAGGTCCCACAGAAGAAGACGACGACTATGAAGAGAGCAGTACCTCCTCCGCGTTGTCGTCGCGCTCTTCTTCATTCCTTTGGCTACCAGGGTCAACATCTTAATGGTCAGCATATTAGTGCTTAACAGTCAAGTTCCTTATTATATTTAGCTTCGTGGACATTAAAATTTCTTCCTTATTATATTTAGCTTCGTTTAGCTTCGTGGACATTAAAATTTCTATTTAACTTATTATATTTAGCTTCGTGGACATTAAAATTTCTATTTAGCTTAGTGGACATTAAAATTTACTTATGGAATATTCGCTGGCGGTTCAATCGTCCCAGCTGTAACTTGTAAAATTGGTTTGTAAATTATTATTTTTTAAGTAAGTGGGAAAACTCATCATAATTGTCTGGGGTGGGATAATTATGTAGCTGTTATATCTTAATTTATCCTAGGTGGAATAATTACTTGGCAGTCATTAAAGAAGCAGATTTTTAAGCTCTCTATAATGTTTTATATTTTAGGTTATTAATTATTTCCTTATAAAAAAATGACAGACTCTTAACTAATCTAATTTATATATTTATTTGTATGTTAAATTATTTTAATTTATAATATTAATTGATATATGAGTTATTATTATAAATTACGAAGGTGAATTACATTCACTGGTTTGAAACGAAACGCGTCCATACGGCTTTTCAGATTTCTATGTAATGTTGTTTCATAAATTCTCTTTATAAAGTGAATATTATTTTTGGAATTATGGTATATAATCGATCACCTATAATAAAAATTAAAATGTAATGTTGTTTCATAAATTCTCTTTATAAAGTGAATATTATTTTTGGAATTATGGTATATAATCGATTATCTATAATAAAAATTAAAAAAATGATTAATAGATTTTATTTATACATAAAATAAATAAATAAATATAATCATGAATCTTAAGAGATGTGAATATGCACTAAACAATACTCATATCTAGTTTGAGTTAATTGATCAACATAGTCATCAATTAAATATTTTATGTAAATGGAGATTAATAAAACTCATGCATATAATTGGGGAGTGTCTTTTTGGTGATAATAATAAAGTTGTGCTACATAACTTCACTCCACTAGTTAAATTGAAGTGCAACTTATTGTATATAATATCCAATACCCCCAAAACACTACAAAATAGAACATAATGATTGGTTCTGAATAAAAATCCATGTAAGGTATTCATTTTACAATGCATTTAAGTAAAATAAGAGGAAAGTGGGAAAAGCATATGAAAAAGAACACCCCTATTAAACTTCAAAATAAAATGCCCAAAAAGAAATACATATATAACACAAATGTGTCCTTCACCCAATACAGTTTTACAAATCTACTTAGTGAAAGTCTTCATGAAGATGTTGACAACTTGTTCAGAAGTGAGATAATATTCTAAATTGGAGACTCCATCATGTCATTAGGGGAACTTTGATGCCTAAAATGGATCTCCTAAGAAAAATTAAAAAATAATAGTAAAAATAATAAAATAAGAGAAGAATTATTAAAGGAAAAGAAAGTAAACTTCTTTTAATAGTATTTTTGAATTATCTCTTTATAAGTTTCCTTATTTTCAATATTGGTCATTCATTTAATGCATAATGTATAGCATCCAACAAGTACCCACTGTTGGAGAGGTAAATCCCCTCTGTGGACAAAGGCGATCCCTACTAGCCCAGATCGGGTCTAGCAACAATCAGGTCACGCAGTGACACAGGTTCCTAGTTACAAAACGACAAAAATCATAACGAATTGCCTACCTGAAATCCCACACATGGTCATTGAAGATAGGATGACGCTTCCCGTCCCTCGCTTGGAAGATCATGATTCTTCCACTTGACACGTATGAACACCTGCACACATGCAAAGGACACAACGATACACAACGTAAAATCTAAAGCCTGTAACCATACATCAGTCGGAGAGGATGTAATTCATTGCATCAAAGAAATGGACACGTGAATAGAACCATAATCAAAGTCGCTTATCATTAAAATAACAAAAGAAAGATACAACCCAAAACTCTGACGCTTGATCTTCCTTCAGCGGGGCTAACAGCGGAGCACGTCTCAACGAAGCCTATCGGAAACAGGACAAAGCTCTCTCTCTTTGGCTTGGCTCTCAAAAGCTGTCTAGCTATAGTATCCTTGCTACAAGTTCAACGCTAGCTTGCTAAGGGTGAAGGCAAGCTTATATAGATGGGGGAAGAGGAGTTGGGATCCCTACAATCATGGGATTGGCCCTATCTCTAAGGAAGCTTCCATGATAGGTGGAAAACCACCTCCCATACATGGAGATCCGGAGCCAAACCTCCCAACTCATTTTAGTGACTCATTCAGGAGTTTGTTGAAATCGAACTTCCGCCATTTATTTTTAAAAAACATCCCTTATTAAGCTTGGTGTGAGCGAGACACTGGGACAAAGCACCAGTTGGTGCGCCCTCTATGGTGGATTTTCCCCATTAGTACGAGGGCTAAACTGGCTAGTTGCGCCAAGGATAAAAGATCAGTTTTTAAGGTTTTACAAAGGAAACTTTCTTCAGAGGATTGATTGTCCTTGTCAAGGGGGATGCCATGAAAGTGGTTTCAGGCCATGTCACTGCTCACAGGTCACGAGAAAAGCCCTCCAATGTGCAGGACGGGGGATTGCAGAGACGGTGACAAAATACTGTGTAACAGATGCCCCCTAAAGCATGAGGCCCGAGAGAGAGAGGGGTGAAATGATTTATGAGAACGTGCCCAACTAAAAACACTATTGTCAGAAAACTTGCGTAGACAAATACAACTGATATCTCAAATGCATGATGTGTGGTATGGGCACAGCCATCCATAATAGAGTGTACAATAATCAGGATCCAAGGTATGGATTTAGCCATCTAGTAAGGATCAATAAGTAGACTCAGGTATGGTCGCAACCATCCAATCAATGAGTCATGTAACTAATCATGATAATCCACAAAACCTGCAGCCTGGATTCCATCAGACAAAATCCAGGGTCTTGCGCTTCATCTCGACTTGAACAGAGTACAAGTCCTAGCATGTGAATAAGTGAGCTGAAGTCGAACATGCAAGAACATCATCTGATTACCAGCCAATAATGAAAGCTGTTAACAAACGTGAGAGGAACCACCAATAATGAGGATGGCCCTCAAGGTACTATAGGTACAATCCATGGAATGTGAACAATGAGCTGACGTCGAACACCCGTAGAATCATTCGATTGAAGGCCAATGATGAAAAATTTGCATCGAACGCGAAGAACCTGCCATTGAGGCATGCAGGCTCCAACGTACCTGAAGGGAATCTCTAGGTCAGCTTCCTGGATAATGAGCTAAAGTCGATAGGAAGTGACCTTGATTGAAGGTGGGCCATAGTGTTTCCCACATCATCAACGCGAGACAAAGGAACATAATGTTTGTGTATCAGGATTAGTAGAGAATCAGAGGGAGGTTGAAAACTGCAGAGGCCAACTTCTCTTGAACATATCAGCGACACGACAGTGGATTTGGAAACATTTGACATCAAAAGATCTGAGGTCATGATGACATGGAAAAGAGCAGATGAGAGGTCAAAAAGGATTACCCAAACCCATGGAGGCAAGAAGAAAACGAGATGAGATGTCCCCAACCCGACACGAATGCATACAAATGCCATGTTCAAGAGTGACATACTGCCGACATGACGATGATACTGATTCCATTTTTCCCCACCATTTCTGGCGAGTACCCAAATTATTTTTGAAGACAAGCTTGAAGGGGATATCATATGCTTGCGATATAAGTTCGTCCTTCGGACGAATCCATCCTAGTACATTTAACGAGCCCTATGAAGGAGGAACTCGAGTATCATCATTATGACAGAGTTCGATGTCATCAAGTTTTAACGAGTCTGACAAAGGAAGAACTTGGCATCTTTTCATGTTTAGAGAGTTTGAAAAGACAGCGGAAAAGTAAACTCCAACAGTCCCTTTTCGTAGATAGTTCCTCAGATCCGAAAAGGTAGAAAACTGTGTCTGAGAAAACCTCCTAGTCGCGATAGGCTAGGGTATTGCTTTTTCGTAAATAATCTATCCCAACCCAAAAAAGGGGTAAACATATACTGGGTAGATGTCGCTTCGCAGCCAATTTTAACGAGCTCAAAACAACAAGCAACTCAATGATATTTTCAATTTTAGAGAGCCAGAAAAGAGCTGAAAGGTGACTCCTCTTGGAGGAACGAGTGGTATAAAGGGTAGCAACTGGTTCCGGTAATGGTGGAACTACTCTGAAAAAATAAAGGTCAAGAGGTTGGCTAACAAGACCACTCATTGCATCGGTTCCTCAGGAATGGGTGAAACAACCAAGTGAATTCATATGATCGGCCAAGCAGATAGTGACAATGGAGTGAGAAAACCAAGGCTCATCTGGCAAAAACAGGTTGATAAAATGGCTATCACAAGAGGTAAAATGGGAACAGTTTCATTTTTACACAAGCTTGAAATCAGGAAACTCTGTATGAAGTTGGTTTCATTTTTACACAAGCTTGAAATGAAAACAAACTATGCTTGAAATATTTGCATGCCCCCAGCATGGTGACTCAATTCGAGGTACATGCCCCCCAAGCTTCAGTACATTCACCGAAGTAGACTGCTAGTTACTGACAGGTGGATGGAATGAAGGTTCAATTATGAGACCAAGAGAAAGACTCGACTGGGATTTTATGAGATCTAATCAAAGGCTCGAATTGAACGGGAACGTGTTTCATTGTTTTAACGAGGTTGACACATTAAAAGAACTATCCTCATAAGAGCTTGGTTCATTTTTTAAGGAGCTTGACACAAGAAAACGAACTTTGCTCCGACGACCTTGTTTCATTTTTTAAGGAGCTTGACACAAGTAGATGAACCATGCTCCAACAGACCTCATCATAATGAATAACAAGTCATAGCTTCCAAGGGTTTCCTGTCCAATGGAAGGAAAACATCTTGGAAGTCTGGACCTAGTGCCCCCAACACTCGATGTACAACGGCACTATCATTGAATACATGCACATGATAGGTAGCCACATAATTGACATGCGGCGGGGATGACACAACTGGCAGATAAAGATCCAACAGGGATGATGGTGGACTAGCTACCATATTAGGACCAAAGAACGCAAGTTGATCGATGGTCACAATCCGACCTTGATGTGGAAAACACATCACACGAAAGAGGGAGGAGACAAGCGCTCCCATGGCATAAGTATAATCACGACCCAAGAGTAAATTAAAGTCCAAAGGGACAGGAACAACCATCACGTCCATATGGACAGTTTTCCCTCCCAAAGTAACAGGCAACTTCGGAAGGATCCCTAACGGTTGACTAGTTCTTCTATTAAACGCCAACAGATTATGCATAATAGGCACAAGCGGCGGCGAACCAAAAGCTTGCCAAGTAGTTGAGGATAAAATACTAATAGATGCGCCTTCATCTAGAATGGTGCTGGGTACGACCAGATGGGAGGCCTGTACCATGATCTCAAAGGACGCATAAGAAGGAAGGAAATAACCTGTGAATCAACCCCAATCGAAGGAAGCGACCAAACTACTTGGAGGGGCTACCATCGAACCGAGATGGTCTTCCCCTGGTGTTACGGGAGAAGAAGAAGCATCCCCCACCACCTCCATCATGGAGGCAGAAGGAGTATCCTCCAGGACCTCCATCATGGGAGGCGGAGGAGTAGCTTCCAAAGATATAGGGCTAGGAGAATCGTTCTCCAAGTTCGAGGAATCTAAAGAAACAAGAAGAACCTAAGGGATGTGAGATCCACTCTCAACGGAAAAGACCTGGTGCACCACAGATGGGTCCAGCTCAACCGATCCCACCACCAATGGTGGGTCAAGGATGGATTCATGATTTGGAATTTTCGAGGGAGTGGGATCAACCAAGGGTGACTCTTGACTGATCATTGAATCAACTGGTGAAGGATTCAAAGAAAGTTGTTTGTAACCAGTTGGAAGGTAAGGTGCAGAAACAATCGAGCTGTCCAAAACTCTCTTGGCTTCATCCATATACGAACAAAGGTGAATGGCATGGTGCCCTTCACACAACTTACAGGGATTGGCAAGCTTACCCTGCTTCTTAGGAACTCTACCAGCACTAACTGAAGACATGCCCCCAACCTGACTCTCAGAAGCCAAAGGCAACGGCGGATGACCGTTGGACCATACTTCGAGCACCTTGGGAATGCCAGGGCAATCTTGAAGAAGATGGTTTCCTGTGCACAACATGCAAGAGAATTTTTCTTTCCGTGGAGGGTTGGAAGGTTTATCAAGAGCAGATGTTTTAGAAGTAGTAGCTGCAACCTTAGCCTCTCTCTTATTAGACTTATTCTTCTTTTTCTTAGCCACCTGGGTACTAGAATCCAAAATTTCACTGGGCAAAGTAGAAGATGAGGACGAAGAACAGGCGAAGAAGGGGAGAGGTCCACCTTCGAATCAACATGGCGTTGTTCAGGCGGAGGCACTAATTGAACAGTAGCTGGGACATTCGGGACTACAGAGGTTGAAAACAACCAAACAGGCAACCCAACAATTAACCTAGGAAGGGACAACGTTGCCATATAAGGAGCACCAACATTTCCAAAAGGAGGAAAAGGACCAAGATTCCCCTTAGAGGGGACTCCTTGATTGGAGAACTCCGGAAAAGTTGCCATCGGAAACAACCTTGAAATAAAACACCGAGGACAAAAAATTCTAACCAGGGATATTTCGTGGGTGATTAATTTTATGTCATTGAAACCAGACTCTGCTATTTTGTATTTTAAGAGTTGAGAAATAAGAAAAAGGTGACTCTATCTCTTTCAGGTTGGACACAAGCTTGAAAGGACAAGAGCTCGATAATCTTTTCAGTTAAAAGAGTCAGTAAAGATCAAAGTGACTTCTCTAGTAATCTAGGTAGATGGGTGTACCAGATATCCGTGAACTGCCATATACACCTTGGTAAAAATGAAAGAGAAATCAACCAAGGACTTGACGTACGTGCAAGTAATCTCCCCGAATGCTGTGTCCGGTGTATCACAGTGTAAAAGGCGACAGACTCGGCTTCCTACAGATAAAGGATTGCAACCTAATGGGGTCTCCCTTTATATACGCGACGGTATGGGGAGCACAAGTCCATACTAGAGCTGTCTGTAACTAGATGGTGAGCGACAACTACTAGGCTTAAAGACACCGGAACACGTCTCTACCTTAGACTACTAGATATTCCGTTAATGTTTCAATTTTGCCTTAGGTTAATTTAGTAAATTTTAAAGTTGATCTTCAATTTACGTTTCAATTTCAAGGCCTTATCGAATGTTGGATCTCATAAATTCTTGAATGCAACTATATGAGAAAAGAAATCTTTCAATTCGATGAATGCTATCTAGTTAAGGGAAGAACCTCTAACAATGATGCAACAAACAACAATACTGCAAATGAAATTCCTCTAAACTAGATGACTTTCACTATCCAAAAGTAATCTAAAACATTCAACGATGTGAATTATGCGATGTAATCTATGCAAAATTCTCTTTTTTTAAAACTATGAAATTGTAATCTATGCACAGTTTCCTTTTTCTTTTGAAAGAATAAGAATGCACTCAATGCATTTTTCGATGAAATGAGAATCTACTTAATGCATGCTTTTAATGAAAGAGAATGCACTCAATGCGATTTTTAGCTTTCAATCATTAAACAATGTAATCTAAGCTCAATGACGGATCTCAAAAAATACTTTTCAATGCAATGTGATCTAATGCATTTTAACGAAAAGCAAACTATGAGAAGAAAACTAAATGAACACAAATTTCCTTAATGAAAGGATGAATGCAAAAGGGATGCAAACAAACACTAAGAATGCAATCGTTGTTTTAAACACGTTGTAACAAAATTCCTCAAAAGGCTACAAGACATATGAGGTCAAACACAAAGAGGACTTCCAAAGCATGAGATCAAAACAAGGCATTCATTCCCTTTTACATCAAGCAATCATGGAAAGAAGACTTTTCAGCTGAACAATGAGCAATGTAATATATGCTCATACAGAGAAAAGACCGGAAGGGAAAGACACACTGGTGAAGGATTTAGGGAAAAAATCTCAATTTTCACACACCCTGAAATTGGCATGACTTTTGTGGGTGAAACTAGCTCCAACTGGCGCGATTTGCTCACTGACAACTAGCACCAATGGCTAATTGGCATGGGTTGCTAACTGACAACAAGTGCCAATGCCTGAAAATGAAAACAAAAAGAATTTCTCCCAACCAAGACTAGACTCACCACTTCAAGCAAAATCTAAAAATAACCCAGAAGCAAAATTACTGACCAAAAAAACTCTCGAACAAGTGAAAACCCTAGCACCTATAGGAAATGGCGCGATTGTCTGGCTATAATCCGCACCAGACAGGGGATGGCGCGGGTGATGAACTGGTAACCTACGCCAATGGGCGCGACTGTCAGGGTGGAAACCACGCCAATCAAGCCAACCATGAAAAGATGAAAATTTCAGAAAAGTAGAGGTCAGATTTGATCCTTTAGCGCTGAACATGGGTCTAAGACCAAGGAAGGTGAACCAGAAAAGCAGGCTAATCAAGCAAAAAGCCAAGAAACAACCCAAACAGAAGAAGGAATAACTCTCACTAATCCCTAGCGGAGTCGCCAATTTGTTGGAGAGGTAAATCCCCTCTGCGGACAGAGGCAAACCCTACTAGCCCATATCAGGTCTAGCAATAATCAGGTCACATAGTGACGCAGGTTCCTAGTTACAAAATGACAAAAATCATAACGAATTGCCTACCTCAAATCCCACGCAATGGTCGTTGAAGACAGGATGATGCTTCCCATCCCTCGCTTGGTAGATCACGATTCTTCTGCTCGACACATTTGAACACCTGCACACATGCAAAGGACACAACGATACACAACGTAAAATCTAAAGCCTGTAACCATACATCAGTTAGAGAGGATGTAATTCATTACATCAAAGAAATGGACACGTGAATAGAACCATAATCAAAGTCGCTTATCATTAAAATAACAAAGGAAAGATACAACCCAAATCTCTGACGCTTGATCTTCCTTCAGCGAGGCTGACAGCGGAGCATGTCTCAACGAAGCCTGTCGAAAATGAGACAAAACTCTCTCTCTTTGGCTTGGCTCTCAAAAGCTATCTGGCTATAGTCTCCTTGCTACAAGTTTAGCTCTAGCTTTCTAAGGGTGAAGGCAAGCTTATATAGAAGGGGGAAGAGGAGTTGAGATCCCTACAATCATGGGATTGGCCCTATCTCTAAGAAAGCTTCCATGATGGGTGGAAAACCACCTCCCATAGATGGAGATCTGGAGCCAAACCTCCCAACTCATTTTAGTGACTCGTTCAGGAGTTTGTTGGAATCGAACTTCCGCCATTTATTTTTTAAAAACATCCCTTATTAAGCTTGGTGCGAGCGAGACACTGGGACAGAGCGCCAGTTGCCGCGCCCTCTATGGTGGATTTTCCCCATTGGTGCGAGGGCTAAACTGGCTAGTCGCGCCAAGGCTAAAAGATCGGTTTTTAGGGTTTTACAAAGGAAACTTTCTTCAGAGGATTGATTGTCCTTGTCAAGGGGGATGCCATGAAAGTGGTTTCAGGTCATGTCATTGCTCACAGGTCATGGGAAAGGCCCTCCAATGTGCGGGATAGGGGATTTCAGGGACGGTGACAAAATACTGTGTAACACCCACCATGTATACTTTTGAGTAGACCTTCACCATAAAAAATGAAAATACATGAAAACAAGTGTTTCTTTGGAGAAAAAATGTTTTTCTTGCATTTTCAAAATTTCTCAATGTGAATCTAATGTGAGGTGGATACTCTTTGGGTATGAAATCTAATTCTACATTCAAGGAGTGCCCACACTTGAATTTTGAGTAAACTTATAAGGACACAGGTCAAAAATTCGATTAAAAAGTAGTTTTATTCTTTTCCCTACAAAATTAATTACTCTTGGGGATGACATCATCATATTCAATCTTATTGGTTCCTTTAAAGTTATTTTTGTCCATATTTTTCATTTTTAGACTTTTATTTACCTAAAATTTCCCTTAATGATCAATCTTGAGATACAATGTACGTGGATCTTGATGTATTTTGTTTGTTTATGTTGCACTAGATCTTTGTAAAACTTTAGTGTGTGTTGATTGTCACACCATGTTATAGTTGGGTGGTGAAATAAGATATTGAGCTCATTGAGGAAGTTTTGAAACAAATGGCTTAAATGGAAACTTTGACTGCACCTATGTATTCAATTCTACCAATGACAAAGAAATCATTGATTCCATTTTGTTGGACCAACAAATGGGGCCATATCCAAAATTGAGAATATATGCTCGAGCAGACTTGTGATTGATGTTATCACTAGCCCAATCTAAATAAATGGTGACGTTTAGATCCATAGTACATCTTGTTGCATAATGAATCCCATAGCTAATGTTCCTTGTACATATCTAAGTATGCTTTTGGAAACTTTCCAATGTAGCTCATGCAGTTCCTGCATGTGTCTAGAAACTACACCTAATACATATGAGAGATTTGGATGAGAGTTAGTGAGATAAAGGAAGAGAATTCCCACAAACTATATGTACATGGTGTAATCAACCAATAGTGTATCCTTACCATCTTCAAGGTGTGCCCCCAATAGAAAACATGTAGTTGTGGGCTTGCAATCGGTCATATGAAAGTGAATGAAGAGATGTCTCACATACTTGGAGTAGGAAATTTTGATCCTTGAATCATTTTGGTTGATTTAAAATCCAAGGAAGAAGTGTAATATTGTTGGAAATACTGAGAGGGGGGGGGGGGGGTGAATCCGTATTCCTTATCAATTAGCAGTTTTAAATCTTTTCAGAGAATTAGTTAATCTTCAGTTATTCTTAATGTGTAGAAATTATACAATATGCATGTATATCTTGGATTCACCCGGTCTAAAAATATGCTAAATTTAAATATTGAATCGCTTCTACAAATCTTTGCAGAAATAAAAACATAATCTCCAATTACATGATCATGAAGAAAGATCAATCACACACAACACAAATAATTTTCATGGGGAAAGCTTGTAGCTAAAAACCCCACTATATTCTATTTTATATTATATCATGGATCATGAAACAATTACATACAAAAATCTTCTCATAAGAGCTCTCAGTACATCAGCTAATTGTCTCACATTGTCATACAAAAATTGGCAAATCCCTTAGCCAATTTATTTTCTCCAGACAACCTGCCTTCACTGTGCAATCCCTGCTGAAAGCAATCCCTGAAAAGATGCAATCCTGCCTACCTTGACTGCGCAAGTATCATGGGCTCATCCAATGTGTGTGTGCTTGCATGTGTGTAAGAGGATAATGTCACAACTAATAGTTATCTTCCCTTTCACCTAGAACACAATTGAGTCTCCACTGGATCTGACATACATGCAGTTAATAATAGTAAATTTTTAGTTGCACGTGAGATCACTACATGTGAATTAATTAATATTTAATTCACTTGATCTCTCACTAGTGTATCTTCAGTTACAACTATCACAATTGAGTTTAACTCACTTAACTGAGTTAAACTATTTACAATTTGCACCAACTCATGCACCATTACACTTCCAACTCTGTTACAACTAGAACCACTCAGTTACAAGTAGAGTCACTATGCATGTCCCACCAACCAACCTCTTAACTCGAAATTCACTTAGCTAACTAATTTTCCACTTTAGTTAACTATTTTCAAGTCCACATTGAGAATAGATTATAGTTTAATGTTCATCTAAATTAAGGGATAATAAAATAGACATGCACCTAAAAATAACCTATGGGCCCCACCCTAGTGTAGGTGCTTAATTTTCACTAGGATCATGGGTGCCAAAAAAATTTCATGTTGAATCTCAACACTCCCTCTCAACAAGAAAGGGATTATCCTTCACCCCAATAATGTCTCTATGGTATTCAAATTTTAGCTTGGTGAGCGCCTTCGTCAGAATATCTGCATCTTGATCTTCTGTGGGAATGTACTGAAGCAACATAGTTCTCCTCTGAACACAATCTCTGAGATGATGGTACCAGATATCTATATGTTTGGACCTATCATGAAACACAGGATTAATCGAGAGTTTAATGCAACTCTGATTATCACAATGAATCATTGTCGGATCCATCTGAGAACCAAACAAACCAACCAAGATCTTTCTCATCCAGATAGCCTCACATGCAACATGACTTGTTGCCATGTATTATGCTTCTATTGAACTGAGTGCCATGGATCTATGCTTCCTTCTGTACCAAGAAACAACTATAGACCCGATACTAAATATGCCCCCCGATGTGCTCTTTCTGTCCGATGGACTGCGAGCCCAATCTGCATCCATGAAGCCATGCAACTTCACTCCATCCATTCTTCTGCACCATAGACCATAATCTGATGTGCCCCTTAGTTATCTCAGGACATGCTTCCCCACCTTCCAAAAGAGCTTGGTAGGCTTAACCATAGCTTGACTTAGTTGTTTAACCGCATATCAAATGTTTGGTCTTGTGTTCACTAGATACATTAGTGAACCCACTAACTATCGATAGATAGTAGCATCCACTACCTCTCCAGAAGTAGCATCCTCTTTCCTCCATTTTCCTGGAAGAGGCGTATCCATGGGTTTGTATCTCTCCATGTTAAACTTACCCAATATCTCCTTTGCATACTTTCCTTGAGACACAAAAAATTCACCATCTCACTGCCATATTTCCAATCCAAGGAAATAATGAAGGAGGCCCATATCCTTCATTTCGAACTCCCTTGCAAGATCCTCCTTGCATGAGTGTATCAACTACTCATCACCAGTCAAAATTAAATCATCAACATAAAGAAAAATTATCAATAGCTTCTCCTCAACAATAATCTGGTACAGGTTTGCATCTACTTCACTTTTGGTGAAGCCCAGTCCGGTGAAACAACTGTCTATCTGAGTGTACCAAGCACAGGGTGCTTGCTTCAACCCATACAATGCTCTTTTGAGTCTGCACACATGAAACTCACTGTTGAAGATCTCGAAACCTTCAGGATGCTCTATGTACACCTCTTCCTCAATGATCCCATTGAGAAACACAATTTTCACATCCATCTAATGAATGCGCCAGCCCATCTACACTGAGAGTGCAAGGCTGGTCCTTATGGAAGAGTACCTTGCGACAGGCACAAAAGTTTCATCATAATCTATCCCCTCGATCTATGAGAAACCTCAGGCCACAAATCTGGCCTTGTATTTATCCACACTCCCATCAGTATCTTGCTTTACCTTGTAGATCCATCTTGAACCTACCACTGATTTGTCAACCGGTCTTGGGACAATTTCCCATGCATTGTTTTTGACAATGGAGTCTTACTCCTCCACCATTGCATCAACCCAAGTAGGCTGTTGCACTGCTTCCTGAAAGGAAGATGGTTCAGTCACAATAAATTTACTCATAAGAGCCATGTATCCAGTAAATCAATTAAGAGACTGTCTCTGTCTGCGTTGTGAAGTAGGGGCTCCTACAATCTCTACATCATCAAGTCTCAGCTTATCAGCTTTCATGGTTCGCTTTCTGCCATTTCTTATGGATGGATCTGCATGAGCGATTTCGTCCACTCCATGAACCTCCTCATGCAGCCGATCCACATCTTAAGACTCATCTTTGGGAACCAGCAATTCCTCCTCCACATGCAAGTCTAGCTCCCTCTCAAGCGACAACCACATGGCTTTCCCCTCATCAAATTTTATATCCCATCGCACAACAGTCATTCTGTTGTTTGTAAAATACGGGCTTCGCTTCAGCAATGGGTCTATTTATGTATTTTGGGCGTGTCATTTACACATATGTTTGCTATCACCTTCCACAGGAGAAACAACAGTTCCCCTCCACAAAACATATAATCTCAAGCCGCTTGAAAAGCTTCCTGATTTACATAGATGAGAAAATGGAACTCGACAATTCTAAAGAAACCATTCAAGAAAGTGATGAAAATCTCCCTGACGCCCCCAATTTTGGTACTAGTATTTCTACTCCGCCGAAAATCAGTCAAGAAAGTGATGAAAATCTCCATACACCCCCAATTTTGGCACAAGTATTTCTACTCCACCGGAAACCACTCGAGAAAGTGATGAAAATATCCCCGATGCCTCCAATTTTGGTGCTAGTATTTGAACTCTGCCGGCGTGGGAAAGTCTAGTGAGTGTAAACACTGGTGATCACATAGAAGAAAAAGGCGGCTATGAAGACACTGATGGTCACATGGAAGAAGAAGAAGGCATAACAACGGGTGGACCTCCCCTAGAAGACGACAACGACTATGAAGACACCACCTCCTCCACGTTGTTTCCTTCATTCCTTTTGCTTCTAGGGTCAACATCTTAATGATCAACATCTTGATGCTTATTAGTCAAGATCTTGATGGTTATTATCATATTTGTGCTTCAAAAAATACCCTTGGTTTAATCACCTATAATATTTTGTAAAATTCCTAGATACGAGACTTGTAGAATATTCGTTGACTGTTCAATAATCACAATTGTAACTTGCAAAAAAAATTTCTCTTGCAGATTTTCACTCTTCCCATACCTCTGGATTTGGAGTTATTAATCTATTTTATTAGATCCAATAAGAAAAATCTCTTAAAATATCCATTTGTATAATTATAAGAAAAACCGGCTCTTAAAAAACTTCATTTGTATATTTATAATAAATACCAGCTCTTAAAAAACTTCATTTGTATATTGCTTATCTGTTAAATCATTGTAATTTATAATATGAGACTTCATTTGTATATGGATTGATATAAGAGTTACAATTGTAATTTATAATATTGGTTGATATAATAGTTGCATAATATTTGTTGGCTAATCATTGCAATAAATTGTAAAACTGGTTTGTATATTACATGTTTGTTAGATATTGGCCTCACTTCTTTGGAAAATTTAATTTTGTATCTCTTGTAGGATTTTTATGTAATGTTGTTTCATAATTTTTTTTTTTAATATATTATATTTATATAAAGTGAATATTACCTTTGGAAGTTTTACTAGCACAACTGGTTGAGGATGGGTCTCATCACCAGGATCAAACTTCATGGAGGCTGTTGCGCCATTGCTAGGGGGAGGAGACAAGTTAAACCCAGTTAGCTTGGTGTTGGTGTGGCCCAAGCTGGGTGCGATCCATGGGTTATTTTGACGGCTTATATGCCCCTAGGTCGCGACTTCTCAAGCCATGAGTCAAGCCTGATGTAATCTCTAGTGAACTCAGACCACTTGGTAAAAAAAAAAATAAGCATTACCTTTGGGTTCTTTGATGGCATGTTATGATGGGTGGCGAAGGGCTTGGGTCAACGTGCTCACCATCATCGGTGTATTAATGAATCATTTAATGGAGGGTGTACATACTTGGAGGTGATAGAGAATCTGATACTTGACGCATTTGCGAAGGTAAGGATGGCATAGTCAGGGTTAGTGCATGCTTCTGGATCAAGAGTGGAGTGGTAGAATTTGGTGACAATTATTTGGCAAGAGAGGCGAATCCCCAACATCTATGGTTGTGGGATTCTATAGATCTTGTAGTGAGTAAGTTCTTGTTTCAGAGAAAAGCCCTAGAGTCCCATCTTTCCAATTCCTAATCATTGGATAATATTTTGTGAGCTTGATTGCATACAGGCAGGGAGCTAGCAACTTCGTGTGGGGTTATACTGCTTGTGTCTATAATTGGTAAGTTTTTTGTCTTTATTTTGGCCTTGTTTCATTTTGAGAAGTCGAATTTGTTTGAGTCTTACGTGGGTTTAAGATACTTGGGTCTTGGGTCTCTATTAGAACATGGTTCATCCTTTTTCTTAATGTTGGGGTCTCTATGAACCTTGTAGCCTCGTGGGGGTTGTGTTCCCTGAGTCTGAGTCTACTTGGTATAGTCGAATTGGATATTTTGAATCTAAGAGTGGTCGGGGAATTTTGGAGAACAAGGTTTGCTGTGTGTTGGAGGCAGGGTCTGGTTATTGCTCCCTAGGCTATTGAGTATTCTAGTGTTTGGGTTCTAGGGTTTCATTTGGGGCATTCAATGTTTAAGGGGTATGAGTCTTTGACTGACACAAAGTTTCCCATCTATTTTATCAGTGAGTTTGTGTCAAAGGTTAATACATGTGGGTGGTGTTTCTAGGACGATATTCCTTGGGCAGTCCCTGGGTTTTGCTAGGGTCGAGTCGTGTCACTAGATTTGTCCCTTTACAAGTATATGTAATCCTTATAAAGAAGCGGAGGAACCCTCTCGTGGTCCTACAATGTTGTTGAGGTAGAGAGGGAGAAGAAGGAGGGGAGGAGGAGCAAGGGGTCAACAAGGGCAATGGGGTGCCAAGATATTTTCTCATGACTCAGTGGCAACATATTTCGACACCATTCCTCTGGAGACAGGCCTGGAGATTCGTGAGTTAGAAATCAAAACTAGGGAAGAGAGGCATTCCCTCTCAGACTCAAAGAGTTATTGGAGGACATTTATAAATGGGTGCTTGACCCTGTTAATACAAGGGGTAGGCACAAGTAGTGCTTGAATTCAGTAGCACTACACTAGCAAATGAAGACGCTTCTAGGGTTGGCGATAAGGGATAAACAGGTTTAAAAATAAAATATTTTCGTGTCCATTGAAGACATGAAAATGATGTTGAGGAATCTAAGGTTTTGTGTGGACAATATAGCTACAAACTTGATGCATGTGGAAATCCACATTCCTTTTTATTCTAAGGGTGAGAAAGTGATTGATCCCATAGGATCCAGAGGCCAGGCTTCGACCACTATCTCCTCCTCTAAGGATGATTAGCAAGGACAAAAGGTGGTGTGATTCCTTTGGGTCTTCTTGGATTACTGTCAAATTTTGTGGCGGTTCCCTCATTCACGGATAACGACAACTTAGTAAGGTTGTGGCCATGGTGTTCAGGATTTTGGTCATGGACGGAATGCAGTGATTGACGCAAAGATTGGGGCAAGGGAGGTCATATTCTTGTGCATAGTTTGAATGCCCATTTTGTGTGGATTGTGGACACTCTTGGATTGGAATTTGATCACTCTTCTCTGGTCCTGGGTGACGACGAAGTGTATCCTAATATTAGGGTTCTCAGCCTCACCTAAGTTTTTTTTTTATGTCTTGGTTGTTTGAGTAATAATTCTAAGTCTGTATGTATTGGTCTAGTTTCATTAGTTTTTTTATGGTAGAGTTGAGATTTTTTTCTTCCCCCTGGATGATTGGTTGTGAATGATGTAATCTGACTCTTTAAAGTAATATAAGTTCTTTAATTTATGAAAAAAAGAACATTACCTTTGGATTTTTATTTTTTTTTAGTTTCTGAAATAACTTGTACCTTTTGCGGGAATGATATAGTAAGACCTGTATGTCGTCTACTTAATCTTCGTCTTATAAATTTGGTAATGTTTTGTTTGACTTAGCTCAATAACTTGTACATATTGGAGTAGTTACAACATTCCCCAAAAATTTTATACTTTATATTTTAATTTATTTGGTCCTCCTTGTTTTGGAAAGTTTTCACAATTATCTCTATTGCATTACTAAAAAAATTCTTTAAATTATCTTAATCATCACCAAATGTTATAATTACCCATACTTTTTCAAAGTGCATTGTCTATGCTTGCCTACCTTTCTTCATCATTGTTCCCATTTTATGATACATTATGGTTTGTGGCATATCAAACCCAAACATTACAAAGGATGAGCTAAAGGAGTTTTGGGAGCATATTTTTGAACAAAGCTTTCACTCTAGCTTTGACTATAGTTTGTCAATATATTTCTCTAATAAATTGGTTCCTTAAGCTTTCTGAATAGACAAAACATTCACTTGTAAAGGGAGAAATTTCTAGATCCATGGGAGTCTATTGTGATGTTTTTATTGGTTAATAAAGTTCAGAAACCTTACAACAAAAGCATTAGGGGAATTTTGAGGTCTAAAATGGGCCTCCTAAGGAAATTATAAAATAATAGTGGAAAAAATCAAATAAGATTTGATGACATCATCAAATTTTAGAGGGAAAATGTGAAAATCCATTTTTTCAACTCAGAAGCACCCTATACTTCCCAAATTTTTACTCACCTGAAAAGCAAAAAATGCTAGATTTTCTAAACACTCATCCAACGAGTAACCATACTTTACTTTCGATGGGTTCCACACAGATTTAAAAATGAGAAATACATAAAAAAACGTATTCATAATTTACGTTTTTATGTATTTCTCATTTTTCGTGTAGTAGAGTTCATCGAAAGTATGCAACATGGGTACTCCTTGGATGAGGAATTAAATTTCGCATCCAATGAGTACTCCCGCTCGAAATTTGAGTAAAAATTTTGGGAGATAAGTTAAAAATACGAGTTGAAAAAGTAGTTTTATTATTTTATTATTTTTTAATATTTTTACCCTTTTATTTAAAAAATAGTGAATCATCCCCCATGGTTGACATCATCATCTTGAATCCTATTGGTTGTTATAAAGTTTATTTTTGTTGTACATTTTTCTTAGGAGGCCCATTTTAGACCTCAAAATTCCCCTAATGGGATGCACCTCATTTCACAGAAAAACTTGAGTTGATATATGCAGACCCAATAAAATTGGTACAAAGGGGTGAGACCACTTGGTCTGACAATCCCAAGGAACTCAATGTCCAAGTGTTGGATTCTTCTAACTTTAAGATCTACACTTTGAAAAAATGTACCACCTCATTCAAAGATGTGAGATATAACTGGCATGACAGTGGAAAGGTGACATTGGAGCTCTTCAAAATCAATTGGAAAAATCATGAATACTATGTATCAAGAGCAAGATAACATTAGATTGCAAGATTTGGTGTACAAGAACAAAACTAGTAGAAGTTGATGGTGAGTGGTATGACCACATTACTATAAAACCTATTGATTCTTATTATTGCAAGAGCTCAAGGTAAATGAAAATAATATTTCCATATAAGGATTGATGCTTCTAAATAGAGCTTTATTTTCAATGTGGTTTGGTAAAGCAAGGTTAGAAAGGATTTCTATGAAATGATTGTTAGAAAAACTAAGAGGGGGGTTGAATCAGTATTTCATTCCCAAAATAAACTTCGCTTAGATTATACTTTGAATTCATAGTTATCTTTAAACCATTTCTTTAGTTAGAGATATGTATAACTTATTCAATAAATCATCAACATCATCAAGAATAAAACATGTAAAGCACATCAACACATCAAATACATATGGACACAGGGATTTTGGGTGGAAACCTAATGTGGGAGAAAACCACCGTTGTTGTCGTTGTTTTGTCTTCTTCTTTGATTATAAATAAAATTTATCTTTACATCATGGTCTTGTAGTGACACAGACTCTTTCCAGCATGCAGGGTCCTACCTGAAGGAGGCTACAACCTCCATTCTTTAACAGCCACTAGAAGGGAGCTACAACCCCCTGATCTCATTTATGGCTCCTATTGGAAGAGAGCACCAACCCCCTCACTAAAGGCTACAACCCTTAGCACCTCATGGATCATGTTTCATAATGCTTCATACTAGATCGACTTGTCAATTAATCATCAAAACCTGTAGGCCACCTTTCATCTATTTTCAAACCGGACCCACACCATCAATAAGCTCAAAACAAGACCATCTGAATACCAAACCAATCACTGAGTCCCAATGTTTAATCACTGAATATACTGAGGAAGTGTAAACCAACTAAATCACTAAAGCCTCAAACAAATACTAAATATTGAATATGTCAATCGTTCAAATGCAAAATCACTGAATATCAAACTGAATGATCAAGTGAATCACTGATGCAAACTAATCACTGCAACTAGAACAAGCCAATAATGTTAATGCCACACACTTATCACTAAATACAAATCAATATACTAGTCACTGAACATCAACCACTAGATACCAACTGAAGAATACCAATGCCAAGTTACTGAATATGAATAAACCAATGGTGCCAATATTGAATATTCAACCACCAAAGACCAAACTGTAACCAAATCAAATGCACTGTCCAATTGTCAAATACTGAATCCTGTCAAGTACCAAGCCATAATTTTTATGTACACTGACCAACCATACCAACAGTAGATTCATAATCTTGTAATAAGCCCAAAACACTCAATGATACCAAACTCATTCTACAGCAAGAATGTAAACTAGACTTATCATAGGAATTACACTGTTGTCACAGGAATACAACCACTGTCACAAGAAATACTCTAATGTAACATGAATCCTGTCAATACTCTATATCAGATATTAATCAGATTACCAATGTCACTTCCAAGTCTTAATAACACTAAGTTCAAGACATACATTATATCATCATCATAAAACATAGTCTCTTATAGAAATGATTCCTCAACAGTGGACAAACAACAACATAACTTGCAAATATTTGTCCTATGTCAATGACCATGCAATCATTGTGGTTAGAACATAAAAAAACAACATAACTTATAAATCTTTGTCCTATGTCAGTGACCATGCAATCATTGTGATTAGAACATCAAAAAACAACACGACTGTAATCAAGATCAACTCATATAGATCTATGCAGAGATTCTACCCAAAAGGATAATATTTGCGCTCACAGTTAAGCCTCTAATCTATGTGCATACCATAGAACAAAATATAAATTTTTCCTACATTTCTTCATTGATCTTTTCAACAAGAAAACTTGCTACATCCTGATCTTTGAATTGTGATATCAAATAACAAATGGTGTGCATAAACAATGTGCATATCCTTGCATCAAAAGGATTTGCATATGCTTTGTGCTAGGTTTGTGCTCACAATTACTTTACTTGCTTGTTCAGGTAATCAACAAGTGTATGCACCTAGCACTAATCACATTGATCCCTTTACTATATCTACATATCAATCATATTAATTTAATATTATATTCCAATATCTGCACGGCTACACCATCCTCTTGAGCGTACAACTCATATCTCTGTCAGACCAATCTACTACATATTGTCTGTACATAACCCAGCAAATTTACAATTGACAATTGATCTCACAAAGGATGCAAGGGTTCACTGGCCAGAACGAACATGATTTTTAACCCACTAAAAAATTGATTAAAAATTGACCAGGTTGAGTAATTCACATAGGATCAACACATAAGCAGAGCTTAAATATTTAAATAACCTCTTCAACAAACAAATATTTGCTCCCAACATTTAAAAAAAAATTCCATGTCACCAATGTCATAGCTGATCTTTGCAACAATGGATTCACTCCCAACTCAAATCATCGCATATCCACTTTCATTGCAGAGCAAGAGGAGAGGTATATCGACAGAGCCCAATCCATATATCACTATAGGGCCAGCGGTAGAGGCAAAATATGCAAAAATGGATGTATTATTCAAATATCAAAACCAAAAATGTGTCAACTCAGGGCTCAATAAGCACCAGCAAAGATCCATCTAGCTCTGGATCTATCATGCGCCGAGAGGGATCAAATATCTCGAGGTGAAAACCTATTTTTTGAGTGCAAAACTTGAGGAAAGTTTTTCACCTCGAGAGATTTGATCCCTCTCGGCGCATGATAGATCCGGAGTTAGATGGATCTAGGCTGGTTCCAGTCGTGTGAAGCCAAGGAAAACATATAGAACATATGATTAATTTTATGAATAATATGTAAATACATCTAATATAAATATAATAACTTTATATATGCTAAATATGTCTGATAACTGGTCATTTTAATTTTAAAATTTGCTTAGTTACCTAAGTTTGTTGAGATAAATATTGTTAATAAATTTAATGATGAAAAATGATGAAATAATAATTTTGAATGCAAAGTGACAATGTAATACTGTTGAATGATAGAGAATGTGAATAATAAGAATGCACTCAATTACAAATAGTCTTCACTATAATCAATCTCAAATTATTTTCTTCTACTATTCTTATTGTCACCTTTGTTAGTTTTGTCATCTTTTCATATCGATTATATAAAAAGTACAATTGAAATCATAAAACATTTAAATGTTTTTCTGGAACTATTGTACTAAAAATCATACATTTTCTCTCTTTCTCTTCGATATTAATAGGTTGAATTACTAAAACATAAAAATAAATGTACATTATCAATAATTTTGCTTGCTTACAGTGAAATTAATGCACAATGTTAATCCAATCACTTTAAAATTAATGTACCATCAATGTACATCCAATTACACCAAATTAGAAATCAACGTTTACACTGAAATCAATGCATATAATGCAAACAATGAAATAGGATTAGAAAACAACATCTACAGTGAAATGGATGCATCTAATGTAGGGAGTCAAATAGGATTAAAAATCAACATCTACACTGAAATTAATGTATCTAGTGCAAGTAAGCAAATAATATTAGAAACCAACATCGCTGAAACCAATGCATCTAGTGCAAGCAATCAAATAGGATTAGAAATCACCATCTATACTGAAATCGATGCATTTAGTGCAAGCAATCAAATACGATTAGAAATCATGTACATTGAAATCAATGCATCTAGTGGAAGTAGTCAAATATAATTAGAAATCAACATATACACTGAAATTAATGCATCTAGTGCAAGGAATCAAATAGGATAAAAAATCGTCGTCTACACTGAAATCAATGCATTTATTGTGAGAAAACATATAGGATTAGTGATCATCTACATTGAAATCAATGCATATAGTGCAAGAAATTAAATATAATTATAAATAAACATATACACTAAAATCGATGCATCTAGTGCAAGCAATCAAAATGGATTAGAAATCTCCATCTACATTGAAATCAATTCATCTAGTGCATGAAATCTTCTTCCCTCTCTCCCCCCTCGAAGTACATCTTTGTTTCCTTCCCTCTATCCACTCTCTCACATCCTCCCTTTCCTTCCTATCTCTCCATTTCTCTCCTACATCTCTATCGCTCTCTCTCTTCACCCTCCATCTCTGTTACTATATCCCTACTTTTCTCCTTCTCTCATCCCTTCTCTTCATATCTCATTCTTTGTCTCTTTATCTCATCCGAAAACATACACACTCTCTCTCCATCTCTCCCTTCTCACTTAATCTCTCTCTCCACTTATCAATCTCTCTATATTTCTTCTTCCCTCCCTCTCTCCCCCTCTAAATCCATCTCTCTCTCTCTCTCTCTCTATATATATATATATATATATATTCCCTCCAATTTTCTCTCTTCCCCCATCACTCTCTTCCTCTCTCTCAAGTCCTCTCTCTTGTCCTTCCTCTCTCTCCCTTTCTCTCCTACATTGCTCTCTCTCTCTCTCTCTCTCCAATCCTCTTTCTCTCTCTCTCTCTCTCTCTCTCTCAACATCTACACTTAAATCAATGCATATAGTGCAAGAAATCAAATAGGATTAGAAATCACCATCCACAATGAAATCAATGCATCTAGTGAAATAAATCGTCTTCCATCTCTCCCCCCTCCAACTCCATCTCTCTTTCCCTCCCTCTCTCCACTCTCTCACATCCTCTCTCTCTTCCTTCCCCTTTCTCCCTTTCTCTCCCATGTCTATATCTCTCTCTTTCCCTCTCTCTCCCTCTCTTCACCCTCCAACTCTATCAATATATCCCTCCCTCTCTCCTTCTCCCCCCATTCCCTCCATCTCTCCTTGTTCTCTTTATCTCACCCCAAAACATACACACGCTCTCTCTAATTCTCTCTTTTCACTCCTTCTCTCTCTCCACTTCTCACTCTCTATGTATTTATTCTTCTCTCCCTCTCTCCTCCTATCTCCCTCCCTCTCTTTTCCTCTCCCTCTTCCTTCTTCTCTCTCCGTTCCTCTCCTACCTCCCTCTCTCTTCCCCCATCTCTCTCTTTTCCCTCTAATCCTCTCTCTTCCCCCATAACTCTCTCTCTCTCTCCCTCTCCCTCTCTGCCCTCCAATCCTCTCACTATCTCCATCCCTCTCTCCTCTCTTCCTCCCCCCCTCCATATTTATGTCTCCCTCTTCCTCACGTACCCTTTTCTACCTCCCTCACTCCTCTCCCTCTCTCTCTTCATTTCTCCTCTCCCCTCTCCTTGTTTTATCCCCATCTCTCCCTTCTAACTCCCTCTATCCCTCCACCTCTATCACTCTGTGTCTTTGTTCTTCCATTTCATATATATCTAGAGTTAATATATATCATGATACATTAATGTATATAATAATATAGAAAATTTAATATTATATTAATCCAAAGTTATTAAATATAATAATATTAATATGAATATTAGATTTAATAATAATAATTTTATTATTAATATTTTGATATTAATATTAGGGATAATAATGGTTTTTTTGGCATGATATTAATAATAATTTGGCCCATAGTATTTGAACTATAGGATTCACTTAAATAAAACCTATTTTTTGAGTGTTGGTAATTATAAAGAGATTTATAAAGTAAATATAAAAAATAGGTTTTATTTATTTACCATACCTATTTTATTTACAATGGTATTTGGCCCATAGACTTGGTATATAATTAGATGTTGATTTACAATGATATTTGATATGTTTTTATATATTTATCATCCCTTTTTATACCTCTTTTATATTGATTTATTTATTTACCATAGCTCTTTTATAAATATGGTATTTAGACCATGGTATTAATAATAATTTGGCCCATGGTATTTGGTATATAGGCTTCACCTAAATAAAACTTATTTTTTGACTTATTGTAAATATAAAGAGGTTTATGGAGTAAATATAAAAAGATGCTTTATTTATTTAGTGGAAGTAGTCAAATATAATTAGAAATCAACATCTACACTGAAATTAATTTTATCTTTTTTTTTTAAAAGAAAGGTATGAAATTGAACGAATGTTTGCTTTGTTCAAGTCTTGGCTCTGCTCAAGGAAAATCTCTAGAGCTTGAAGAGCATTTAAAACTAAATATTTTCCGCTCATCTAAATCGTTTTAAATATTTTTAAATATTACAAGCAAATAGTGATAACAAACCGAATATGGCACAAATCTCACGAACTTGCATCTGTGCAAATAACTAACTTTTGGCTGGGAATTGCAATGTAGAACACAAAAATCAAGTTTTTTGGCTAGGAATTGCAATGTAGAACACAAAAATCAAGTTTTTCAAATCTCTTTGTTTTTTTTTTAATATGTTGATATAAAGAATTTCAATGTGCTTTGGCATCAGTTTCTTCAATCCTAAACTGAAACTTGCGAATCGAACCGTTCTCTTCTTCATGATATTCGATCAACCGGTGAAAAGTTATGTAAAAAATTTATCGTTGAGCATAAAAAAGTGTTTGATTGGATCTTGCATGTGGTTATTATTATTGACTTTTTTCTCTTTGTTGCTTTAACGCTTTGCAAATATGTAAGCTTGGATAAGCCTTACCATTCTGCAGCAGTGGGATGCCCCAGTGGATTTGTAGTCCTTCCACCATGTCCTCTCAACCAAGGATTTGTAGTCCTTCCACCATGTCTGTAGTATGTTGTTGGTGCGTATAATGGCGGATCAACTGTTTTCACTGGCACCAGGTCTACTTTGATAGGCACTGGGTAAACTAAGCCAATTGGATCTGTTACTCAGATTTCAAGTGGATTAACTTGGTCAACAGTTACTTATGTTTATGCTCGATCAAGCGTCTCTCGAAGGGGATATGCAATAGATTGGTTTATTTATATGATTGTTAAAATTTATTTGTTAAACCGACACTTAATTTTTTTTTTTAAATTTAAAACTTAATCCGACATTTTGTATAAAGACGTGACATATTTGACATCGGGGTCAAACTGGGCTGTAGATGCACCTCTCGGCGCAATTAACGCGAGAAAAAGTTAACACACATATAAGTGTATTTAATGAAACCAATCTCAGTGTATTACCAAACAAAAAATTTATTTGTTATCACAGATTAAGCCTAGAAATTTATCAACTTTGACTTGCCACAATGATTTTGACATTCTCACTATTTCCAACGATCTCTCCAGCTCATGATTGCTCAAACTTTTCATACTAGAGAAAACTTACCTCCAGAACATGATCAAGATCAATATCCCAAAAACACATTCTTCGGAACTTCAGAATTCAATCCCATAAATCACACTTTAGTGTTGCACGCATTTCAAATATGGAGCTTAACTTCCCAGAAATTGGGGGTTATTTTAATTGGTCCTTAACTCTAACTTTAATATAGTTTTGGTGCAAGTAATGTTACTCCAGATCCTTCATTAGCCAAAGGATAATTTTGTGTTTGGATTAATTACTTACCATCATCCATCGTTTATTTTAATTGGTCCTTAACTCTGACTTTAATATAGTTTTGGTGCAAGTAATGTTACTCCAGATCCTTCATTTGCCAAAGGATAATTTTGTGTTTGGATTAATTACTTACCATCATCCATCGTTATTGGACCATGATCATGTAACTAACTTATTTTCAAAATCCGTGACCTCAATGTTCAATTTACTTCAATGGTCCAACCACACTTATGAAGAAGATTTTGTCCAAGTAGTTTCTTTCCAACCATAAAACATGAGCACAAATTAGTGGTTTTATTTATTTAGTTCAGGTAGTTACTCTCTAACCATAAACTTCTCAATTCCAAGAATATTTTACCAAATGTAAAAATAATTCTACCATGATCACCACAAGTAAAATATTGAAAACATTTCTCATTGACTTGAAATGATCAATTCATATTCAGCTCCAAGAATATTATGATTTACGAAAGGTAAATTATTATTTTTAGTTTACCTATGCATAAACAAACTAATTTTACAACCATAATAAAGTATCTCCATATATATTGGTTCACAATAAACAAAATATTTAACCATAATGACTAAATCCGTGAGAAATTTGTAACCATTTGGTCCAAAATTAGTTTGTAACATTTCACTAATTATTTTTTACTTCAACCTACTAAATATTTGGACCACACACATTCTAAAATGAATAATACACCATTGGAACGGAGTTGTCTACCTAGCCAATTGAATAGCTTGGCAGTTTTTTGCCGCAATCCGGTAAAAAAAACTCAAAAAAACAGGTAGTTGGAGTGTTTGAATTGCATTTTTGAAAGAACTCAAAAAATAGTTGGAGTGTTTGAATTGCATTTTTGATAGTGGAAATGGATTCAACACTATCAAAAACCCTTAGGGCACCCAAAATACTGAAGTTTAACAACTGTAAACAAGATTATGATAAATCTTTGCCAGATTTTTTTTCAAAATCTTTGCGGGATTCTGGGTTATTCTGTGGGTTTTTTAGACTACGGCCTTCATAACCAATTAATCAACTTCACGTGGACTAGCATTATTGAATTAACCATTTGACCACTTCATTAGTCATAATCTCAATAACCAAGTGACTAATTGTAATGCCACACTTCATAGAAACCTGCACTTGTATTGTTCCTGTGAAATCAACATGGTTTCCATCAAGGACAACATAGAACCATAGTACCAACAATCTCCCCCTTTGGACATGGCAACCTTCTATCCGTCACTCCCCCTTTGACATCAAGGGAAAAGGGTAGATCCTAGAAATTCTCCGCTTGCAATGCTTCACACTACATGTGTGAATCAATAAATTCTGTTGCGAGATATAATTCACATAACCAAACTGATAATGATAAAGATAAATGTAGCAAACATAATACATACATAAGTAATTACAACCATTCATCTATTGAAGTAGAGTATCCATGCATCCATCATGTAGTATCATATCCACATATCACCATACCAACCAACAGTAACATAGATGCTAGTAACCTCAATATCAACATACTAGTTATGAAGCTTTGAATCATCATTATACCCCTACCAATCATCATATCTGAGATCTCTATAACCATGTAGAATAGCAACAACATATGTCAAGTAATGTATCAATCCAATCATTAACCAAGATATGCAACCTTGAAATAAGCATGTCCATGAAGCATAGCATAAATATCAAAAAACAACCCATTTTCCAGTCATTAGATAATCTTGTCTATCAACAAATATAGTGTAGGACATAAGCCATTTCAGAGATCATCATCAACAATAACACAAAATTTGAAATTTGCATATCCACATATCAATATGCTAATCAATAATAAGTAGTACAAGAAGACTGATTAGCAACAATGGATCAACATTAATTATGACAGAATGATAACAACATCTAGGAAACAATGTTCCACACAACAACAATAATCATATATCATATGTGCACATGTTAATCATGATGAACCAATAATGAACCATTGGAGAGGATGCTCCCCCTAAACCTATGTCAACTCCAATAATAGATGCATAAATCAACAACTGCAACCATAATGCTAACACTGAGTTGTTGGAAGCATAAGTGATGCTCAAATATTGTCATTGATGGCAAAGGAGCAGATCAGGATCAACAAAGGTATACAAGAGCATCAACAAAGACAAAGAGAAACAACAAGGTATGCAAAAGCAACCGCAAGGCAAAGAAGGCAAAATATCAACAAAGCAAAGGAGAAGCAAGCAAAGAAGTCGCTGTTGGGTGTGGAGCTTGATTATCTTGTTTATTTTGTATCACAGCATTGGACCCCTGTACCTTAATGGGGCGGAAATGCCGCTCATAATTAAACGCTGCCTGGGGGGTCTAGGGGGGGGCAACTACGAATTTATGAAGCCCCTCCCTGGCGGGGGTTTCGGGGGCAGCACCCTCGAAGCTAAAAAAAAATATGTAAAATTGCCTTGTAAAAGTATAGTAATTTCTAGTCAATATGGGCCGTTCATTAGGTGGATGATCTGACGGTAGAAGTTATGTTTAGTTTAGGGTTTTTTGCCCTAGAAGGCAACCCTTCGCTTGTATGAGGGTATTGTATTGCGGTTGTGTATTGTATGTGTGTATTCTCATAGCAAGAAACATAGAGGGGGACTGTGAGAGAGAACAGAGGATATTACAACAGATCTACTGTAGGTTGTGTATCTTCATTTTGCTGGATAATAGAAAGGAAGGACTGACTGTTCGGGGTGGACATAGCCCAAACTGGGTGAACCACGTATATCTGTGTCTCTTTGATTCTATGTGTTTTGTGTGCTTGTGTTTTCCGCATATTTTATGTGTTTCATTGCTCTGTAATATTTGATTTTCTAGCAACTGGTATCAGAGCTGAAGGTCTATTTGGCTGATAACCTCGCAGGAAAGAAGGGTTCCTAGTTCGAGTGGGAGCAATGGCAGAAGATGGTAAATTTAGGGTTGAGAAATTTAATGGCAAAAACTTCCCGCTGTGGAAGATGTAGATTGAAGATTATCTGTATCAGAAATATTTGTACCTACCATTGAGTGAAAAAAAGAAGAAGCCGACGGCTATGACAGACACAAAATGGGATATTCTTGATAGAAAGGCACTTAGAATAGTACAGTTGTGCCTCACAGCGGCGGTAGCCTTCAATATTTCGAAGGAAACAACAACAAAGGGTTTGATTAAGGCATTGGCGAAACTATATGAAAAACCCTCAGCCTCAAACAAGGTATTTCTTATGAAACATTTATTTAATATGAAGATGTTAGAAGGTGGATCTGTTGCAGACCATTTAAATGATTTTAATACAGTTACCAGTCAGTTAAGTTCTGTAGGAGTAAACTTTGATGATGAAGTTAGGGCTCTTTTATTTCTGTGCTCATTGCCAGAAAGTTGGAATGGTTTAGTTTGGCCATTAGTAACTTTGTCTCTGGATCTAGTACTTTAAAGTTTGATGATGTTGTCGGTGCTATCCTTAGCGAGGAAATGCAACGAAAAAGATTCGGTGAGACATTGGGTAATGCTTTGAGTGCAGAGTCTAGGGGAAGAAGAATGAAAAGAGGAAAGAGCTTGAGATGTTGCAGTAAATCAAGAAAAGGCAGATCCAAGTCTAGATCGGGGATAGTGTGCTGGAAATGCGGAAAGAAAGGACACCTAAATAAAGACTGTAGATCTCGGAAGAGAAAAGAAAGAGACACATAGCAAGAAAACAATCATGAAGCAAATGTGACAGGTGATGTGTTACAAGATGCCTTGATTCTTTCTTTCGAAAATGTTACTGATTCTTGGGTTGTAGATTCAGGGGCCCCATTCCATGCCACACCTGATAATAAATATTTTCATGACTATGTTCAAGGAGATTTTGGACAAGTCCGTTTGGGTGATGATAAACCCTGTAAAATTGTTGGAATGGGTAAGGTTCTTGTAAAACAACAGAATGGAAACCAATGGCTATTAAAGGAGGTAAACACTGTTACCGATGAAATAGGTAATCGCACTGTTACCTACTTTTTTTTGATAGCATAAAAAGCACCCAATTATGAAAAGTGGTGATGCAGAATCACTTTTTTTTTTTAGCACATTTTTGACACTCTAATATTTTTATTTATGAAGTATGAATATTTGTTTTAAAATTTTAGTGATTTTCATGCTAATTTTGAAACGTATTGATGCAGCATCAACTTTTTTTTTTTAGAGCGGTGATTTTCATGCTAATTTTGAAACGTATTGATGCAGCATCAACCTTTTTTTTTTAGAGTGGTGATTTTCATGTTGGTAATAAAACACAAAACTTAGATAAAAAATATATATATAAAAACAATAAAAAAACCAATAAAAATGTAAAAAAAAACAAAATTAACTTGTAAAAATAAAAAATTTAAACAAAAATAAATAAATAAAACAAAAAAAAACAAAAATATTCGAAAATTATATCAAAAAAAATGACAAAATTTGAAAAAAAAACACATAATTTAAAGAAAAAAAAAACAAAAATTAACCAAAAAAAATAAAATAAAATAAAAACATCAAAAATATTTTTTTCAAAGTTATTAAAAAAAACCATATAATTAAAAAAAAAAATTAAATAGAAAATTTAAAAATAATTTAAATTACAAAATTAAAATTTAGATAAAAAAATAAAATACAAAAAAGAAAAAATTAAATTTAAAAATTTAAATTAAAAAAATAATAATAAGAAGAAAAAAAATACAAAATTTAAGATTAACAAAAAAAAAAAGAAAAATAAAAAAACTATCATTAAAAAACAAAAAAAAAAAATGAAAAAAACCACGTGCAAATAATTAAAAAACAAATATTCATAAATTTACTGTTTTTTTTTAAACGAAACAATTTATAAATTTTAAAAATGAAAAACTAAATAAAATAAAAGATTAAAAAAAAAAAAAAATTAAATTAAAATATAATAAATTTAAGAAATAAATTTTAAATTTAAAAAAAAATTAATCTAAAATATTAAATTTAAAAACAAAATAAAAAAAAAAAAACAAAAAAAATTAAAACAAATTAAATTTAAAATAAAAAATTTGAATTAGAAAAAAAATAATTTTAGATTTTTTGAATTAAAAAAGAAGAAGAAGAAGAAGATTGTGTTGGTGCCGCCAATCGGCCCCCTGCCCAGGTGGCGGTAGAGGCCGACCGCTGGTCGGGCGGGCGATTCTAAGAATCGGCCTCCTGCGCCGGGAGGCCGATTCCGGAATCGCCCTCCCGTGGCGGGGAGGTTGATTCCGGAAATCGCGCTCCCGCGGAGGGAGGCCGATTCCGGGAATCGCCCTCCCATGGCGGGGAGGCCGATTCCGGGAATCGCCCTCCTGTGGCGGGGAGGCTGATTCCGGGAATCGCCCTGAGGTCGATTCCGGGAATCGCCCTGAGGTCGATTCTGGGAATCGCCCTCTCGCATTGGAAGGTCGATTCCGGGAATCGCCCTCTCGCCACGGGAGGCCGATTCCTAGAAACAACGTCCCGCGGCGGGAGGGAAATTCCCGGAATCAGCCTCCCACGGCGGGAGGGCGATTCCCAGAGTCGGCGTCAGGGCGATTCCCAGAATCGGCCTCTTGTCGCGGGAGGGCGATTCTCGAAATCAGCCTCCCGTCCAGCGGACGGTCTCCACTGCCACCTGGGCGGGAGGCCGATTGGCGGCGCCACCACGATCAAAATTGATTTATTTTATTTTATTTTATTTTTTAATTTTTTTAAATTTTTAATATTTTAATTTTTAATTTTAATTTTTTTTTTTTTAAATTCAAAAAATTTAAAATTACTTTCTTTTATATATATATATATATATATATATATATATATATATATATATATATATATATATATATATATATATTTTAAAATTCATTTTTTTTTTTTTGTTTTTAATTTTTTTTTCTAAATTTTTTTTCTAAATTTTATTAATAATTTTTATTAAATTTGTATTTTTTTTTAATCAATATATTTATTTTATTTTATTTTATTTTTTAATTATTATTAAATTTTATGTTTAGTTTTTCCATTTATTTTTTAAAAATTTAGTAAATTTTGTATTTTTGTATTTTTTTTAAATTTATTTTTTTTAAAATTTTTTTTTAAAATTTTTTTATTATTATTTTTTTAATTACATAAAATTTTTATATATTTTTTAATTTCAATTAAAATTGTGTATTTAAAATTAAATTTTTTTTAATTAAACTTAATATTTTCAAATTAATTTGTTTTTTATTTAATATATATTTTTTAATTTATTTTTTCCAATTTTCCAATTTTAATTGGTTTTGAAAGTTTTTTAACTTTTTATTTTAACAATGTTTTTTTCTTTTTTTTTCTTTTTTTTTAAAATTTAATTTTTATTTCAAAATTTATTTGTTTATTCATTTATTTATTAAAATTTAATATATATATTTTTTAAATTTAATTTGTTATTTTAATATTAACATTTTTTTTAAATTTAATAAAATCTAATATATATATTTTTAATTTAAGTTCATATATATATATATTTTATTTTTTATAATTTAAATTTAATTTATTTTTTAAAATCTATTTGTTTTTTTAATATATATATTTTTAAATTTAATATTTTTATTGTATTTTATTTTTCATTTATTTTTTTTAATTAATTTTTCATTTATTTTTACTTTTAATTTCAATAATGTTTTTTTTTTTTTAAGTTTTAAATTTAATAAAATTTAATATATTTCTTTAAATTTAATTTTTTTTTTTTAAATTTAATAAACAATTTTTTTTTTTTTAATAATTTAATTTCTATATTTTATTTTTTATAATTTCTTTCCCTTTTTAACTCTCTTTTTTTTTTTTAAATTTTATTTTATTTGAGGATAAAGGGGGCCAATACAAAAAAATAGCCATTAGTTAACTATCCAATAGAATAATATAACTGAAATATAATTCCTTATTCTCCTATACTTGTTATCCCCTGATATTAGATGGCTAATAGTTTTGATATATTTTTTGGAGACCAGTTGGGATAGCCATTGGCCTATTGCTCCATAGTGTATATCAGCTAATGTAATTACCTTGGGTTTTTCATAAGCTCAATGTTCCATAATGGTAAAGGGTTCAATTATTGACTAATAGTATGATCATGCTTGGTTAAGGTAGTCCTGAATATTTTTTTCTTTTTTTTGTGATAATTTTTTTCGTCCCAACCCAACAGACTTCTTTATTCTATTGTTTGTTCTAGAACGCATTCCATGAAATATGTGTATTCTATAAAATAGTGGGGTAGATTTAAGCAAATGTTGGTCCAGATGTAGATCTAATATGCATGGCCAGTAGATTGCATGTTTGTGGTATGTTACCAGAACAGAACTAGAGGCAAGGAAGAGTGTTTGTCCCAATATGAAAATATTGGGTCTAAAACACAATGTGATGATCTTAGGTGAAGAAAGAGAACGAACCAAAGGTTTGCATTTAGCTAGGATGGATCAACTCTAGATAATTTACCTTACCTTTCCAGGTATTCGGAATATCCGTAGTACTTGCCACTTCTATGGTTCAAAAATAGGTTCACTGCACATAACCTATTGTAGAGAATCCTAGTTGATCAAGATCTTCGCCCCGATATTTAGCAAAGGGATAGATACAGCCAGGATTTTCGATTGAACGGAAAAGGATTTTGTTAAACCCCAACGGAATGCGTTGCGTTTGGATGGAGCTAAAAGCCACATGTCCGATCGATACTTTGACTGCACGATGGATTGCTTGGAACATATGATATTCGAGAGAACTCTCGAATTTTTCGAAGAACTAGCAATAAAAATGAAAAAAAAAAAGAGTTTATAGGTGTGATCATCTGGTATCGGATCAATCTCGATCGATCCAAAATACTAATCTGCCTGCTCTGGTCCAACGTTCCCATCCATCGATCTCGATAAGGACATGAGATTGATATGATCTGAAAGACTTTTCAAGTCCAAGTCATAGGGACTATGAGGGGATATATATATATATAAGTAGTATCACTTAGTGGAATTTATAGGGCTATACGGGCTCGAACCGTAGACCTTCTCGGTAGAAAAGATCAAAGTTCTTATTATCAAAATAAATTGAACTGTTCCAAGAACCCAACATGCATTTTATCGCATTGGGCTCTTTCATTAACTGATGGAAAGATCGGTTAGTCTGCCATTCTCCTCTTTCCCGGAAGATACTAATATGGCTCCGTGTGCTCCAAATTATTACCCTTCGGAAGCAATCCCAAAGTTATTCAAAAGGTTTATTTGACGTAGGTCTACCTTTCTCGGGCATAGATTGACTCAAATAGAGTCTCTTCTATCGCTCCAAAAGTAAAATATGAACTTCATACACTTAAAAGTTCATAGAGCGAAAAGAATCTATTTTGAGGTCCCCGTATTATACTCATTATGCTTGATATTTCGTACCAACTATCAGGAATTGTTTTCCTCTACCTGCTATATCAAACACCAAATCACGAGCTTCTGATAAAGAACGAGCAGTGTTAGCTAGATTAATAATATGAGTATCTTTACGCTCTGTAAAAATGTAAGGTGCCATCTTAGGGTTCCATTTCCTAGTTTTATGCCCTAAATGAACTCTTGCTTCCATCATCTCTTCCAAATCAATGTTCCAATATCTTTTGCTCATTCTTGTTCGCTTTCCTCCCCAAAATAGCGAAATAAAATGTATCATAATATCTAATTATTCCAACGGAATCGATTACATCTTAAAGATTGCCTGTCTGTCTAGTACGTGGTAGAAACGTTCTCACTCATAGAATATTTCATATTCTTCCTATTATAGAAGATATATCCATGAACATAAAAAAGAAATCTCTTTCTCAAGACTCTTTTAATGGCTGTTTTAATATATTGTGATAATTTTCTTGAATGGAAAAAAAAGATACTTTGTCATGATGAAATAAAATATCCTTCACTTTGTTGCTAAATAGATTCCTATTCCCTATTCTTGGATCTATTCCGTTCCGTTTCCCTGAACGGTGAATATGTTGCCCAGTACCGGCAGGTATCATCCCCTCGAGAATAACATTTTCCTTCAAGCCTTTCAACCAATCGATACGACCTTGTAGAGCAGCTTTAGCTAAGACCCGAGCAGTTTCTTGGAAACTCGCTTCGGATATAAAACTTTGAGTATTCAGAGATGCCCTTGTTATTCCTAATAACATGGTTTGATAGTAGATTGTCTCTTCCAGAGCACGATCCATTCTCCGTGCTCGTGATAATCCAATGAGTTCCCCCGGTGAAAAAACATTAGCCGTTCCATCTTCTGAAATTAATACTTTCGATGTCATTTGGCGTACAATAATCTCTATATGCTTATCACCAATTCGTACCCCTTGGGATCGGTAAACTTTTTGAATCTGATTGACTAAATGAATCTGACTTTGTTCCATAGTTATCCTAGCGCCGATGAATAACCCCCAAAGACTTCCAAGAAATCTTGTCATATCTCCGGTCCAATTTTCAAAACTTTCTTTCAGATTCATCGATATTGAATTATTCAAACGGGCTTCTGACACTTGTTCAACTTTAGGAAGACCTTGAATTATATCACTGGATTTTAACCTTTCATATATCAATGTTATCAATGTATCTCCTTTGTCAAGAATTTCTCCATAATGACCATGAACAGTCGCTTTTCGAGTAGCCAGATAGGGTTTAGCCGATCTAATGACTAAAGATTCCTCATCAACTGCTATGATTTGACCAGATTCGGGGAGTGGTTCATCCTCGGATATCCATACACTTTCAGGAATCAATTGTCCAAGACTAACTACCGGAAATGTTTTTTTGCAGAATTCGGATGAGGAAGAGCACCAATTTGGACCCAAGAGATTGGAAATGATGTTCCTGCACGGATCGAAATGAGAAATTCTCATATTTTCGTCCATGAAATAATTGTGGAAAATGGAATCTTTCTTTGATAATACTTTTTTATCAGTTATAAACTGGGAGGATGGAAAACGGCTGGTTATACTATGTAAATGACCCAAGAGACCTGAAAATTCAATGATTTTTCTCATAGGATACTTTCTATTTGATTTATTTCCCGTATCATAACATTTAGAATCATTGAATAGAACGATTCGAAAACAGTCGGATGGTGATAGAACCATAAAAGATCCACTGTCTTCTTCCCCATTCGATAATGAACAAATAGTCCCTTGATGCTTACTAATTAATTGACTCGCCCCATTGGAAGAGAAAATATTAGTGTGGTCTAAATTGTTATGGAACATCAAATTTGAACTTGCTTTATTGTCCCTTCTCCCCATGAAAAAAGGGGGGTATTTCATCAAGCTAATTTGAACCATATTGTTAACGATCTTATGTGTTCTTACTGAAATAAGAGAAACATAAGCCTCAGATTCTATAGAATCTGTTTGTTCCCAATCAAATAAAGACCAAGATACAATAGATCCAGATACCATAGGCATCCAGTTATATAACTATTGGTATATCCTATCAGGAAAATAGGTTATTAATCTATATACTATCCAATAGATACTATCCATTACCCTAGATTATCATAGGTATCGGAAACCCTACCCAGATAGAGGAATGGATACCCATATAGAATACATGAACCTCCATATAGGGGGAAAGGATAATTCCCCCTAGGGAAAGGATAGGTTATCCCCTATATGAGATGGAGGCCCCCTATATTCTCTAGTTCTATATCCTTCGCCTCCCTGAAAAAGGAGGAAAGAGAGGGTCAATGATAGTACATCCAAAACGTTGTAAACATATGATTATTACACTTAGAACCAACGATTCTATTCCACTCTTTTCAGAACAATAAGATTTCAAAATTGAAGCTAAATGGCCATCTGTTCATATAGAATTTTAACTCCGGATACACACAATAGATATGTATCAGGTTTTGATGGAAGAGTGCAGTTGGACCCGCAGAAGAAATTGACCTCTGGACAACATCATTATGGGAAAGGTCGTAATGGAAGAGGAATTATTACCGCAAGACACAGGGGAGGGGGTCACAAGCATCTGTATCGTCAAATTGATTTTCGACGGGATAAGGAACACATATCAGGAGAAATTGTAACCATAGAATACGACCCTAATAGAAGTGCATACATTTGCAAGGTGCATTACAAGAATGGCGATAAGATGTATATTCTGCATCCCAGAGGGGTCATGATTGGAGATACTATTCTTTCTGGTCCAAAAGCTCCTATATCAATAGGAAATGTCCTACCTCTGAGTGTGGTTTGAATTATTAATTTACGTGATCAGAAGAAACTGATTGGGTTTACAGCGAAATCGCTTGTAATCCAGTGACTTTCATTCTACCAATCGGACTCGGCCCAATATTTTACCACTACCACAAAGATTAGTCCAAATCGTGAGCGGAGATATGGGATTTCAGATATCAATATCTATAGATATTGATATATAGATATTTCCAAGGTAAAATATCTCAAACAGAGTGATTTATGAAAATTTGTTTTGGTCAAGCATTAACTAACGAATCCTATTGATCCTTTACAATGATCTTATAGATCATTCGATAGGGCTGGTAGCTCAGTGGATCAGAGCTCATGGGTCCGGACTGTGAAGTCAAGGGTTCAAATCCCTTCTAGCCCAAAAGATGTTGTATTTGAAATGAAGATTCCTTTCCATCGCGGTATAGGAGAGAATATTTCTTTATAACAGAATAAAGGATTCTATCATAATCCCGGATCGATACTTCAAGTTCCTAATCAATAATGAATGGAGATGATTTCTCAATGATTCATTCCACTATTGATTAATAATTTTCATCATTGTATTTATACTTATATGACTTCCCTTCATATAAACTAAGATAGGAAAAGTAACAATTTTCACCTTTATATGGAAGGAAAACTCTATGTCTATAAAGGAGTGGTTCGAAGACAAGCGTAAAATAACTAGATTACTCAAAAATTTGGTCAAAAGGGATAGTAAGGATGCCAATGAGATGGAGAAAAACAAGAATCTAAGTATTGATTACACTAAAATTAATAGGTTATGGGCTCAATGCGATAATTGCGAGAGCTTGCTCTATATCAGATTTTTGAGAGAGAATCAAAGTGTTTGTAAAGAATGTGGATATTATCTGCAAATGAATAGTTCATATAGAATAGAACTTCCAATTGATCGTGACACTTGGCATCCTATGGATGAAGACATGTACACTCTAGATGTTCTTCAATTTCATTCTGAGAATGAACCTTCTCATTCTGATCATCTTGATTCTGAGGATGAATCTTATAAGGATCATATCACTTTTTATCAAATAGAGATAGGTTTAACTGATGCTATTCAAACAGGCATAGGTCAATTAAATGGTATTCCTATCACACTCGAAGTTATGGATTTTAAGTTCATGGGAGGTAGTATGGGCTCTGTAGTAGGTGAGAAAATAACCCGTCTGATCGAGCGCGCTACCGCGGAATCTCTTCCAGTCATTATGGTGTGTGCTTCCGGAGGAGCACACATGCAAGAAGGAAGTTTTAGTTTAATGCAAATGGCTAAAATAGCTTCCGCATTATATATTCATCAGAAGGATAAAAAGTTGTTATATATATCGATTCTGACGTCTGCAACAACTGGTGGAGTGATTGCTAGTTTTGGCATGTTGGGAGATATTATTATTGCCGAACCTAAAGCGTACATTGCATTTGCAGGTAAAAGAGTAATCGAATAGACATTAGGTCAGAAAGTGATTGAATATTTTCAGGTGACTGAGCATTTATTTGGTCATGGTTTATTTGATCTGATCGTTTCACGTAATCTCTTAAAAGGTGTTCTGAGTGAACTATTTCGGCTTTACGGTCTTCCTTATAAATTAAAAAAAAAAAAAAATTTGGCTCCAACTCGAAATGCTTTTTCAGTATTTTTGGAAGAGACGGGGAAAGGAACAACGAACACTTGCGTACATGTATTCTATGAAGAAGGACGAATAGGACCACTTATTTGGTCCCATCACTTATTTTATCTTATAATCATTCCTTGTAATATGGATAAACATTGATTAAGTAAGGTACTCGTTCTATGATAATTCCTAACCTACCCTTTAACCTACCCTTTAACCTACCCTCTATCCTACCCTCTATTTTGGTGCCTTTAGTTGGCTTATTACTTCCGGCAATTACAATGGTTCTTTCTCCAATTGAAATCCAGAATCCAGAAGATAACAGTTAATTCCCCGATAGGGTAATTAAACAAATAGCTCCCCTTAGTTACCAAAGGAGAGATATTATCCCCTAGATCCCTTATATAGCAAGGATAAGGGAACCCATATATTATCCCCTAGATACTGGGTATCCTTAGTTACTTTGGTTCCCTGTATATGAGAAGGAGGGGATAGTAATAGGAATAAACTAGGATAGCATAATTACTAAAAAATTAATATAGGGGGAATTATAAACCCCCTATATCTTTCCCCAGTATAGGCCCTCCATTATCCTTTTTCTGGTTTCACTAATATATTGGGAACTAGATCAGTAATATCCCCGTTTGTTATATAGGCCAACTGGTATCTATGGATGAGTATCTAGACAAAAATTCCATTGGATTTACCCTTTACGAAAGAAGAAAGGGAAGAGCGAGGGAAGGGAAAACAGGAACCAATGAAATAAGTCTGGGACGGAAGGATTCGAACCTCCGAATAACAAGTTCAAAACCTGTTGCCTTACCGCTTGGCCACGCCCCATTCCCATCCTATTTTCCTATTCATATGCTAATGAATACTTATATCAATTTTTTTGTCAACCCATTAGGATCCAAGATTAATTAGATCAGATCCCAATTGGGAAAAAATTAGAACAACTTAAATCAGCCCAACAGAAAAAATATCTACATACTTAGCAGGTTCGTATTTTTAAGTTATTCCTGATATTGGAAGATCAATCGGCCGAAATAACCGTGAGTAGCCACAATATTGTAGGTTTCTTCCAATATGACCAAATTTTTAACCTGCATTTGCGGACTGATTCTCAGTAGTTTCCCAGATCAAAATGGAAGTTACCAAAGAACCATGCATAGCACTGAATAGAGAGCCGCCGAATATGCCAGCTACACCCAACATGTGGAATGGATGCATAAGTATATTGTGCTCAGCCTGGAATACAATCATGAAATTGAAAGTACCAGAGATTCCTAGAGGCATACCGTCAGAGAAGCTCCCTTGACCAATAGGGTAGATCAAGAAAACGGCAGTAGCAGCTGCAACAGGAGTTGAGTATCATTGTATGGGAAGTACTTCAAGAGGTTATGCAAGGACATCCTGTATTGTTGAATTGAGCACCTACCTTACACAAATTGGGAATACAAGCGTTTCAACCTATTTTAGTAGAAGGACGTGCCATTCATTTACATCCATCGGTTTGTGGAGGATTTAATGCAGACTTTGACAGAGATCAGATGGCTGTCCATGTACCTTTATCTCTAGAAGCTAGAGCAGAAGCTCGTTTACTCATGTTTTCTGAGACAAATCTTTTGTCTCCAGCTATCGGGGATCCTATTTCTATACCAACTCAGGATATGCTTCTTGGGCTTTATATATCAACGATCGAAAATAGTCAAGGTATTTATGGGAATAGGTACCATCCGTATCACTCGGAAAAGAAAATATTTTCTTGTAAGAAACCTTCCTTTTATATTTATGATGATGTGCTCAGAGCTTACCGACAAAAACGAATTGACTTATACAGCCCCTTATGGCTCAGGTGGGGGGAATTGGATTTACGTATCATTACCTTAGTAAACCAAGAAGCCCCTATCGAAGTTCAATATGAATCTTTGGGTACTTTCCACGAAATCCATGAACATTATCGAATAAGAAAAGGTAGAATGGGGGAAATCCTTAATATATACATTCGAACAACTGTTGGTCGTACTCGTTTCAATCGAGAAATGGAAGAAGCCATACAAGGGTTTGCCTGTCTTGAACACCCAAAGAAATCACTACCAGCTCTCAGGATCTAATGTTATTGATCTTATGATTTTTTCATTAGTGCAGATATAGAGATCGAGGAAGCCTTCGAATAATCGGCTTGGACCCATTGCTTAATCCTACTCATGAAAATATGGAGATTTTTACTTATGAAGAAACAAACTAGATTGCTCTTTGATAATTTGCCCTTTTATAATAAAGTGATGGATAAAACTGCCATTAAAAAGCTTATTAGCAGATTAATAGATCACTTCGGAATGACATATACATCACATATCTTGGATCAACTCAAAACTTCAGGTTTTAAACAAGCTACTGATACATCTATTTCATTAGGAATTGATGATCTTTTAACAGTGCCTTCCAAAGGATGGCTCGTCCAAGATGCGGAGCAATAAGGTTCTGTTTCGGAGAAACAGAATCATTATGGGAATTTACATGCAGTGGAAAAATTACGTCAATCGATCGAGATATGGTATGCTACCAGTGAATATTTGAGAAAAGAAATGAATACGAATTTTAGCATGACTGATCCCTTAAATCCAGTACATGTGATGTATTTCTTAGGAGCTAGGGGAAGTACATCTCAGGTTCACCAATTAGAAGGTATGAGAGGATTAATGTCAGATCCTCAAGGACAAATCATCGATCTATCCATTCGAAGGAATTTACGTGAAGGGCTCTCTTTAACGGAATATATTATTTCCTATTATGGGGCTCGTAAAGGAGTTGTGGATACTGCTGTACGAACAACAGATGCTGGGTACCTCACACGTAGACTTGTTGAAGTAGTTCAACAAATTTTAGTACGTAGAATAGATTGTGGCACTGTCCAAGGTATTTTCATAAGTCCCATTCGAGGTCGAGAGAGGGACATAAATGAAGTTGTTGTACGAACACAAATACTGATTGGCCGTGTGCTAGCAGACGATGTATATATAAATAGGAGATGCATTGCCACGCGCAATCAAGATATTGGAGTTGGACTTGCGAATCAATTAAGAAACCTTCGACCACGACCAATATATATACGAACCCCCTTTACTTGCAAGAGTATATCTCGGATTTGTCAATTATGTTATGGTCGGAGTACTACTCACAGTTACTTGATTGAATTAGGAGAAGCAATAGGTATTATTGTGGGCCAATCCATTGGGGAACCAGGAACTCAACTAACACTAAGGAATTTTCATACCGGGGGGGTATTTACTGGTGATATTGCAAAACATATACGAGCCCCTTTCAATGGAAAGATTGAATTCAATGAGAATTTGGTTTATCCCACATGTACACGTAATGGAAATCCTACTTATCTATGTCATAATAACTTATCCATTACTATTGATGGTCAGAATCAAGTACAGAACTTAACCATTCCACCACAAAGTTTGCTTTTGGTTCAGAATGATCAATATGTGGAATCGGAACAAATTATTGCCGAGGTTCGTGCTAGAACATCTTCCTTCAAGGAAAAAGTTCGCAAAAATATATATTCTGACTTAGAAGGAGAAATGCACCGGAGTACCAATGTGTGTCATGCACCTGAATATGTACACGGTAATGTTCATTCTATACTCAGGACGGGTTATCTATGGATATTATCGGGAGGTATATACGGATCCGGTGTAGTACCCTTTCCATTTCATAAGTATCAGGATCAAGTAGATGTTCAACCTTTTGTTGCCAAACATACCGATTCTTACGTGGATCAAGTGGAACGTAGATCAGGTGACTCCAACTGCTATGGGAAGGAAGAACAAATCTTCAGTTATTCAGAAACTGAAACTGATCGGACCATATCCAACGAGCATCGAGACTCTATTTATGTCACCTTTTCCCCTAAGAATTACAATATGAAGGGGAAAAAGCAAATGAAACGATTCATCGTCTCGTTGCAGTGTGATAAAGAATGGGGAAAAAGAATAATACCTTGTCCTGATCATGATAATTCTATCGATGGATCATTTATTCATGACCTAGATTAATTTATTCTGGAATGGTGGATCGAAACTATACATATCCATATATGAACTGACGAGTGAGTTATTTGGTCATTCACATAGGTTTTTGATCCCTCCCGTTCGTCAATTAGATTGGTAGGATTCTATTTACCGGTTCATATTGAGTAACCTCACATTCCACTTCGATCATATATATATACTCAATATCTATTCGCAATATGGGTTGCTAACTCAATGGTAGAGTACTCGGCTTTTAAGTGTGACTAAGATCTTTTACACATTTGAATGAAGTAGAAAACTCGTCGATACCATCGGTAAAGTTCGGAAGACTACGACTGATCCTAATGAACGGAAAAAAAAGCATGTCGTTCCAACATATGATCTTTATGATACCTGATATTATTTCTCGGATACCTGATTGTATTCGATCAGGACCGGATCTGATTCAAGGAATCAAATGGGTGGAACATGTCTATTATATACCTGGATGGATGTATAATATGCTCATCCTTTCGGATCAAATGTGATAATTGTGAATAGGATTTCATCAATTCGCGGTTAAGTCGAATGAGTCAATGGAGAAAGCTATATGACTTGAATCATAAGTAGACCCAGAGAAACGAGTTTCTGTTCCTTGTTCCAATTAAGCGAGCGAGGAATTCCCTTTACTGATTAGAAGTTAAGAGCAGTTTAGTACCTGATATCGGGAGGTTTTCCCTGAGTATATCAGGGATTTATACACTCATAATGAGTCCTAAGTACTCGAGTACAGATGTGTAAGATAAATTGTGTACTGACCAGGTTTATTTATTCCATGAGTCTAGGGAGCGATTGGTTGCCAAGATAAAAAAAATTTGTTCTTCCTCATGACGAATGAGATCCTTGGGTAGTAAATCTATAGAAGATAGAATCTTTATATTTGGATATATCTCTTTTTTCCTATCTTGTTCCGACTAGATCGCACCATGTATTTTCTCAGAAATGAAGACCATGAATACGAGAAATGCCATCTCCTACTTGAAGTACGGTGCCAAGATTACCAACTCCTACTGCGTCGTTATATTGTTTGATCTTTTTCCGTATAATACTACTAATTTCGTCGATTTGAAGATTTCCCATTAGCACTTATTAATTATCTGTTGAGAAATAGGGCCTATAACAACTAACAACTAACAACTAATATGGTGTGTTCATCATGGTTCTAAACAGACCAATATTTTGATTGATCGTACGTAAATTCAACTCAATTTTAAAACGACTATTCAAAGTTCCTATAGTTTTTTGTAAAGCTTGGTGAGAAACTTGTTGTCGGATCTGGTCAATTGCTCTTTGCTGTTCGGAGTAAATCGTTTCATTCTTGGGATCCTCTAATTGTTCCAAATTCTCAGAAGCAGCATTGATGAGATCCTCTTTCTCTCGTTATACTTGGGAGTCTCCATTTACCCGGATTTCGTCCCCTATCATTTCCACTTCCCTTAAGCGAGCCCGAGGTTTCTCAAGATGATTGATAACTCCTTTACATAGTTCTTCCGAATTCCGAATAGTATTCAATATTTTCTGTTTACGGTTATCTAATAGATTAATTAATGAAAGTAGATTATATATTCACAAATTTCACGAATTCATAATCTCTTCCCAAACCGAACACGAATCTTTTGATTCATTCGGCTCTCCTGCTCAGTTCTTTTTTATTCCCCAGGAACATATACGTTCCCCCTTCACACCAAGCCTACCCTTTCCGTTCCGTTTACGACAGATTAGAATCAATTTATAAAAGACTGAGATCTCCAAGGGCTCTTCCAGCAAAAGGGATTTGCAATTATCAATAAAGTTGTTTTTGTTTTTGTTTCCCCTTTTCTCTCCTATTCTTCCCCCATGAAATTTGAATCGTTCCACTCAATTAATTAATTTGTGCCTCCTTATTTTTGTTCTATCGAATAATTTCCTTTCTTTTTAGGTTTTCAGTTCAACATTGGAACTAAAATTGGATGGGAGATTGGGACTATTTTTCAGTAAATAGATGAAATTATTCCATTGATTTGAACATAGATCCCTAAAGTACCAGCAAAAAAAGGAAGGGGATAATTAGTATATATTCCACTAATAATAATAGACCATGAGCTTATCATCCTAGGTCGGAACAAGTTGATAGAATCCCATCTCCCATTTGCCTCCCCATGTTGCCACCCAGGCAGGGACATGGGGTGGCAAAAAAAAAGAGTTAGGGTTTCTCTTCTGCTGTTTTGGATATATTGAGGCCTACATCCACGGGAGGCCTGCATGATGGGCTATTAGCTTATTTGCTATATGGGTTCTTTCCAATATATTGGTGTTGGTGTAGGGGCAGGCCTCCATACCCAAGGCCTGCACGATGGGCTATTAGCTCAGCAGTAGAGCGCGCCCCTGATAATTGCGTCGTTGTGCCTGAGCTGTGAAGGCTCTCAGTCACATGGATAGTTCAATGTGATCATCAACGCCTGACCCGGAGATGTGGATCATCCAAGGCACATTAGCATGGCGTACTCCTCCTGTTTGTTCGAACCGGGGTTTGGAACTAAACTTATGACATCATTTCATATTCGGATCAAGTGCCCTTGGCTCAAAATTATTCTTATTTTCTTATATACTCTCCAAGTCAATCTTGTTTCCACATGATTCCATACAAAGATGATGAATATTTGAATCGTTCTATTGTTAAAGCCTAGGATTTTCTATCGATGTGTCTAACATCTTGTCCCAATACAACGACAATCCAACAATTCATTTATCTCTTATTCTGGATTGAAAATAGTGTATTGTGTCGATATAATTCGTCCATTCACAATAGAAATAGATATCTTAGGTTCATCATTTATCAGTGATTCTATCCAATCATGATAATTCTGTCGATGGATCATTTATTCATAACCTAGATTACTTTATTCTGGAATGGTGGATCGAAACTATACATATCCATATATGAACTGACGAGTGAATTATTTGGTCATTCACATAGGTTTTTGATCCCTCCCATTCGTCAATTAGATTGGTAGGATTCTATTTACCGGTTTATATTGAGTAACCTCGCATTCCACTTCGATCGTATATATATACTCAATATCTATTCGCAATATGGGTTGCTAACTCAATGGTAGAGTACTCAGCTATTAAGTGTGACTAAGATCTTTTACACATTTGAATGAAGTAGAAAACTCGTCGATACCATCGGTAAAGTTCGGAAGACTACGACTGATCCTAATGAATGGAAAAAAAATAATGTTGTTCCAACATATGATCTTTATGATACCTGATATTATTTCTCGGATACCTGATTGTATTCGATCAGGACCGGATCTGATTCAAGGAATCAAATGGGTGGAAAATGTCTATTATATACCTGGATGGATGTATAATATGCTCATCCTTTCGGATCAAATGTGATAATTGTGAATAGGATTTCATCAATTCGCGGTTAAGTCGAATGAGTCAATGGAGAAAGTTATATGACTTGAATCATAAGTAGACCCAGAGAAATGAGCTTCTGTTCCTCGTTCCAATTTAACGAGCGAGGAATTCCCTTTACTGATCAGAAGTTAAGAGCAGTTTAGTACCTGATATCGGGAGGTTTTCTCTGAGTAGATCAGGGATTTATACACTCACAATGAGTCCTAAGTACTCGAGTACAGATGTGTAAGATAAATAGTGTACTGACCAGGTTTATTTATTCCATGAGTCATGAGAGCGATTGGTTGCCAGGATAAAAAAAATTTTGTTCTTCCTCATGACGAATGAGATCCTTGGGTAGTAAATCTATAGAAGATAGAATCTTTATATTTGGATATATCTCTTTTTTCCTATCTTGTTCCGACTAGATCGCACCATGTATTTTCTCAGTAATGAAGAGGTTATTCTCATGAACGAGGGCCATAGCTGAGGTTTGGAAATGGATGAATTCCATAGATACGGAAAGGAAGATAACTCTCGGCAACAATGCTTTTTATATCCACTCTTTTTTCAGGAAGATCTCTACGCAATTTCTCATGATCATTATTTGGATGGATCAAGTTCTTCCGAACCGATGGAACATTTAAGTTCCAATGATCAATTCAGTTTCCTAACTGTAAAACGTTTGATTGGTCAAATACATCAACAAAATCATTCAATTGTTTTATTCGTGAATTGCGCTCCAAATCCATTAGCTGATTGCAAGAAGAGTTCCTATTCTGAATCGGTACTAGAAGGACTTACATTGGTCCTGGAAGTTCCGTTCTCTATACGGTAAAAATATTCTATGGAAGGGATGAATGAATGGAAGAGTTTCCTGTCGATCCATTCAATATTTCCCTTCTTGGAGGATAAATTCCCGCATTCAAATTATATATCAGATGCATGAATACCCTATTCTATTCATCCAGAAATTTTGGTTTGAACCTTTCGTCGCTTGATCCGAGATGCTCCCTCCTTGCACCCATTACGCTCTGTTCTCTATGAATATCGAAATAGTCCAGAGAATTTACAAAGATCAATTATTGCCGTCCCAAGAGTAAATACAAGATTCTTCCTGTTCCTGTGGAATTATTATGTCTATGAATGCGAATCCATTTTATTTTCCCTTCTTAAACGATCCTCTCATTCACGATCGTTGTCTCATAGACCTTTCCCTCAGTGAACTCATTTTCATCGAAAGATAAAACATATTATCATATTTTCGCGTGGAAATTCACTAAAAAGTATCTGGTTGTTGAAGGATCCTAAAATTCACTATGTTAGATATGGTGAAAGATCTATTATAGCTATAAAAGGTACTCATCTCCTAGTGAAAAAATGTAGATATTATCTTCTACTTTTTCGGCAATGTTATTTCCATCTTTGGTCCGAACCGTATAGGGTCTGTTCTCATCAATTATCCAAGAATTGCTCTTCTTCTCCAGGTTATTTTCTGAGGGTTCGGATGAACCCTCTTTTTGTCAGAACAAAAATGCTAGATGAGTTATTCATCGCCGATCTTATTACCAATGAATTTGATCCAATAGTTCCGATTGTACCAATACTTGGATTATTGGCTAGAGAAAAATTCTGTGACGTATCAGGACGGCCAATTAGTAAATTGTCTTGGACCAATCTAACAGATGATGATATCCTCAATCGATTTGATCAAATTTGGAGAAATCTTTTTCATTACTACAGTGGATCCTTTGGTCGAGATGGTTTATATCGTATAAAGTATATACTTTCATTATCATGTGCTAAAACTTTAGCCTGTAAACATTAAAGTACGATACGTGTAGTTCGGAAGGAATTAGGTCCAGAACTCTTTCAAAAATTATTTTCAAAAGAACGAGAATTTGATTCTCTGCCTTTTTCGTCAAAAGCGGCAGCCCGTTCGCAGAGAGAACGAATTTGGCATTCAGATATTCCCCAGATAAATCCCCTAGCTAATTCCTGGCAAAAGATACAGGATCGTAAAATAGAAAACTTATTTGACCAATGAAATGCTCTTTGAGTAATTGCCTCGATTCAAAATCATTTTTCTTTTTCTATCCGAGAACTAAAATGATTAGGAAATAGATACATTACATGGGGAAAGCCGTGTGAAATGAGAATTGCAAGCACGGTTTGGGGAGAGATTTCTCACTCTTACTGATACTGAAGGAGCAGATCATCCACTCCATCCGACGAGCTCTGGGTTCGAGTCCCGGGCAACCCGGATCAAATTTCTGATAGGTACCTCTGTCCACTTATTCTGGTTCTGGATCTAATCAAGTTTTTTTTCATATCTCAGGTTTTCATTCAACTTGATCTACCACTTCGGAACCAAGAATAAATAATTTTATGGAGTATCTATTCATAGATAGATCTTTTAGAGTAGGGAATATATGGAAAGAATAGAGAGGTATTTACATAGACTCTATGATTTATCCATATAGTAGGTAGATTAGATCTATCTCGGTTGGATAGATGGGTTTAAATCGAACCCATATTGGTTGACATTCATACATGGATCATATTATACTGTAAAATAACAAGCCTTATGCTTGGGAGCCTCTGATGATTTTATAAATGAACTTCTGACCATGACCGCAATTATAGAAAGACGCGAAAGCGCAAATTTCTGGAGTCACTTCTGCGACTAGATCACTAGCACTGAAAACCGTCTTTACATTGGATGGTTCGGTGTCTTGATGATCCCTACCCTATTGACTGCAACCTCTGTATTCATTATTGCTTTCATCGCAGCTCATCCGGTAGATATTGATGCTATTCGTGAACCTGTTTCTGGTTCTCTTCTTTATGGAAACAATATTATCTCCGGTGCTATTATTCCTACCTCTGCAGCTATCGAATTGCACTTCTATCCAATCTGGGAAGCAGCTTCCGTCAATGAATGGCTATACAACGGGGGTCCTTACGAGCTAATTGTTCTACACTTCCTACTTGGTGTAGCTTACTATATGGGTCGTGAGTGGGAGCTTAGCTTCCATCTAGGTATGTGTCCTTGGATTGTTTTTGCATACTCAGCTCCTGTTGCAGCTGGTACTGCCGTTTTCTTGATCTACCCTATTGGTCAAGGGAGCTTCTTTGACGGTATGCCATTATCACTGGAGGGCCAATACCTAAACTTGACACTGCTCCAGAATCTTTCTGATTGCTCATTCGAGAATTACAATCTTTAGCTCTAGAATTGAATCATGCTATTATATCTGAGAAAGACTTTCAGATAGATAGAGAGGAAGTTTGATCACAATAAATTGAGATCTTTTATGATTGAACAGAATAAACATAATCAACTTTGAATTAGATTAACTTCTCCCGAACAGATTTGTGGTTGGCTCGAAAAAATTTTACCTAATGGCGAGATAGTTGGACAGGTGACTAAACCTTATACTCTACATTATGAAACTAATAAAGCAGAAAGAGATGGATCGTTTTGTGAAAGAATCTTTGGACCTATCAAAAGTAGAGTTTGTGCTTGTGGAAATTCTCCAGGGATCGGAAATGAGAAGATAGACTCAAAATTTTGCACACGATGTGGAGTTGAATTCGTTGATTCTCGAATTCGAAGATATCAAATGGGATACATTAAACTGGCATGTCCGGTGGTTCACGTATGGTATTTGAAACGCCTTCCCAGTTATATTGCGAATCTATTAGCTAAAACTCGGAAAGAATTAGAAGGTCCAGTATATTGCGATGTGTGACTTGATCACAAGTTCCGATCATACAGATCCGTAATCAGGAACTGTCATCCTATTAAATCTCATTGGGATGCCTTTAGCTCTGACATGCCCCTCTGGAGGAGTAGCATGAAGCTCAGAATTATAAGCATCTTTTAAAGATGTTGAGAAAGAGGAATTAGTCCAGGGTTTAGATATTCTGTATCAAATTGCTAATTGAACTTTGTGAAAACACTTCTTTCAGATAATGGAATTTGAAAGTCATTCTCTTCTCTTTTATTTGGGTTAGCCCTGAATAGAGGTATTCAGAACCGAAGATATGGCTATAGGAGTCTATTCATCGCACATATGCTTCGATCAATAGTATTGTAACCATCGAAGTAAAGCAAAGCAAGCAGGAACCTAAAGGATCAAATGGAACGAGATAAAGACAAGTAAATCCCTAATTGAAGGTCTTTCAAGAAGAAAAGTATTGTTCGCAAGGGAGGAGACTGCTCAATAATTTGATATCTATGTTGTAGAATCATAACATAAAGGAATACTCAATTTCACTTGGAACTTGAGAAGAGAGTAGCGATCTCTCTTCAGAGTGAAAAAGAGTTTTTTTCATCTTTTTTTTATAGTTACTTGAGCTGGATGAGAGGAAAATTTCACGTCCGATCCTGAGGGGGGGGAAATCTTAGAATAACCTATCCAAATATTTTTCTTGCTAGGCCCATAGCTAAAAAACCAACTTTATTGAGATCACGGGGTACATTCAATTATGAGATTCAATCCTGGAAAGATATTATTCCTCATTACCTCTCTGCTCGTCCTCATTACCTCTTTGCTCGGGGTTTTGGAACATTTAAAGAGAGAGAAATAGCTACTGGGGGAGACATCTCAGAAATATTCGGCCATGGTTAGATCAGTTAAACCGACTCTCATACGAGCTCCTGGTGGTTCATTCATCTGACCATAGACCAGAGCCACTTTTGATTCTGAGATTTTTTGTTCATCAATTACTCCTGACTCTTTCATTTCCATGTAAAGATCATTCCCTTCACGGGTATGCTCTCCTACTTCTCCAAATACAGATACCCCTCCATGAGCCTTAGCAATGTTATTGATCAACTCCATAATAAGTATTGTTTTACCCACTCCAGCTCCTCCAAATAAACCGATTTTTCCCCCACGGCGGTAAGGAGCCAAAAGATCTACTACTTTAATGCCTGTTTCGAAGATGGATAATTTTGTGTCCAACTTTGTAAAGGTAAGAGCAAGTATATGAATAGGAGATGTTATGCGAGCATCTACAGGACCCAAATTATCGACAGGTTCTCCAAGAACATTGAAAATTCGTTCGAGAGTAGCTCCACCAACTGGAACACTTAGAGGAGCTCCCGTGTCAATCATTATCATTCCTCTCGTCAACCCATCTGTAGCACTCATAGCTACAACTCTAACCTTATGATTTCCTAATAATTGTTGTACCTCACAAGTAACCTGAATTTCCTGACCGGCTGTACCTTGACCCTAAACTTTCAATGAATTGTAAATATTAGGCATATAACCTGGAGAAAAAGAGACATCCAGTACTGGGCCAATGATTTGAGCAATATATCCCGCATTTTTTTCTACAAGTGCGGAAACCCCAAGAACAAGAGGATTGGTTCTCATATCATACAAAAATGGAAAGAATTTCCATGAAGAATATATAACAAAAATATTATTTTGCCAATATCATCAAAAAAAAAAAAATGTTCCATATCGGGTTGATCAGATCAGTCAATAAGAAATGGAAGTGACCACCTTGGTAATATCCTACTTTATTGAAAAGTTGAAATTCATCCATATTTGGAATATGAAGTAGGTAGATGGATATGAATAAGGTTCACGAGGAAGTCTTCGATTTCTCTATAACCTAGAACCAATTTCTCCATAACTAAAACCGAAAATACTTCAACATTATGTCTAGATAATCTGTGAAATATGAAACTTGAACCCTATTCATGACCTTTCTCTCATTGATCATTATCTCTTCATACGCACATCTGTATATGTATTTTAATATTGAGAATTCGCATCATTATGGTCAAAGGTCAGTTCGGTTCCTTAATTTCATTCATGAACTAGTTTAACCACTGAAAGGCGCTCGGGTCAATCCACGGAGGAAGAACTTCAAGAGCAAAGATTGGGTTGCGTCATACATAAAGAACATTATACAATGAGAGCGTATCTAGCAGATATTATTGCCCAATAACGGACGAATTTTTGTAGTAGATTTCTGTCAAAATCTATTGTTTACGTTCGATCCATGTCGAGCAGACCTCGTCCTTGCGAGAAATCATTATTAATAAAGGAGGGACTTATGTCACCAAAAAAAGAGACTAAATCTAGTGTCGGGTTCAAAGATGGTGTTAAAGATTACATATTAACTTATTATACTCCTGAATACCAGACGAAAGATACGGATATCTTGGCAGCATTCTGAGTAACTCCTCAACCTGGGGTGCCACCCGAGGAAGCGGGTGCAACAGTAGCTGCTAAATCTTCCACCGGTACATGGACCAATGTTTGGACCAATGGAATTACTAGTCTCAATCATTACAAGGGGAGATGCTATGACATCGAGCCCGTTCCTGGAGAGGAGAATCAATTTATTGCCTATGTAGCTTACCCCTTAGACCTTTTCGAAGAAGGTTCTGTTACTAACCTGTTCACTTCCATTGTAGGTAATGTATTTGGATTCAAGGCCCTACGGGCTCTACATTTGGAAGATTTGCAGATTCCCCCTGCTTATTCCAAAACTTTTCAGGGTCCACCTCATGGTATCCAAGTTGAAAGAGATAAATTGAACAAATATGGTCGTCCTTTATTGGGATGTACTATCAAACCAAAATTGGGTCTATCAGCCAAAAAATATGGCAGAGCAGTTTACGAATGTCTCTGTGGTGGACTCGATTTTACCAAGGATGATGAGAACATAAATTCCCAACCATTCATGCACTGGAGAGACCGTTTTGTCTTTTGTGCGGAAGCAATTTATAAGGCTCAGGCTAAGACGGGTGAAATTAAAGAATATATATTTTTGCGAACTTTTTCCTTGAAGGAAGATGTTCTAGCACGAACCTCGACAACAATTTGTTCCGATTCCACATATTGATCATTCTGAACCAAAAGCAAACTTTGTGGTGGAATGGTTAAGTTATGTACTTGATTCTGACCATCAATAGTAATGGATAAGTTATTATGACATAGATAAGCAGGATGTCCATTACGTGTACGTGTGGGATAAACCAAATTCTCATTGAATTCAATCTTTCCATTGAAAAGGGCTCGTATATGTTCTGCAATATCACCAGTAAATACCCCCCCGGTATGAAAAGTCCTTAGTGTTAGTTGAGTTCCTGGTTCCCCAATGGATTGGCCCGCAATAATACCTACCGCTTCTCCTAATTCAATCAAGTGACTGTGAGTAGTACTCCGACCATAACATAATTGACAAATCCGAGATATACTCTTGCAAGTAAAGGGGGTTCGTATATATATTGGTCGTGGTCGAAGGTTTCTTAATTGATTGGCAAGTCCAACTCCAATATCCTGATTGCGCGTGGCAATGCATCTCCTATTTATATATACATTGTCTGCTAGCACACGGCCAATCAATATTTGTGTTCATACAACAACTTCATTTATGTCCCTCTCTCGACCTCGAATGGGACTTATGAAAATACCTTGGACAATGCCACAATCTGTTCTACGTACTAAAGATTGTATAACCAAAAGGTAAGGGCAACCTTTTCCATATATCCTTGCATAAAGGTAAGGATCCCTTAGGTTTTCATGAGGCTGATCTTGAGCTGCCATCCAAGCACGAATACCTTCGTTCAGGAGAATATTTTTTGTGTAGAAAGTCTCAGATTCAGGATCTTCTGCTGCACGGATCTCCTAGGAAAAAAAATCATAGGCATGTAAGTTTAGAGCTAGACCAACTACTCCAATGGCACTCATCCATGAACCGGTCACTGGCACAAATAACATGAAGAAATGTAACCAACGTTTATTGGAAAAAGCAACTCCAAAAATGTGGGACCAGAAGCGGTTAGCAGTGACCATGGAATAAGTCTCTTCGGCTTGAGTCAGATTAAAGGCATGGAACGTATTTGCACCATCACCATCTTCAAATAAAGTATTTTCCACGGTAGCACCATGAATAGCACATAGAAGAGCAACACCCAATACTCCGGCAACTCCCATCATATGAAATGGATTCAAGGTCCAATTATGAAAACCTTGAAAGAAGAGAATAAAACGGAAAATAGCTACTACACCAAAACTAGGTGCGAAAAACCAATCGGACTGGCCCAATGGATAGATCAAAAATACAGAAACAAAGACAAAAATTGGAGTAGAGAATGCAATTGCATTATAAGGTCGCAATTGTACAGATCGAGCAAGTTCAAATTGATGTAACATGAAACCTATTAGACCGAAAGCACCATGAAGAGCAACGAATACTTGCTGTAAAGGCAAGAAAAAAAGCTATCAAAAATTGAACTAATGTAGCCTCATTCTCTCCATAGCCCGTCTTTTAACCAGTTTATTAAGCTTTTCTGGACAAAAATAGAAAATTAGAATAATTGTTGTAAAGACAATAAAAAAATCTATCAAAAATTGAATCATCTCTCCCTCCCTAACCAGTTTGAATAAATGCGTAGGTTTCTAATCGAACCTATGCCAATGGGTAGGCTTCCAGCCCGTAGTTTCTAGTATAGTCATCCTTTTACCATAGTAGACTCATTATAGGTTCCTAATCGAACCTATACCAATGGGTAGGCTTCCAGCCTGTAGTTTCCAGTATAGTCATTTTTTTACCATAGTAGACTCATTATAGGTTCCTAATCAAACCTATACCAATGGGTAGGCTTCCAGCCCGTAGTTTCCAGTATAGTCATTTTTTTACCATAGTAGACTCATTATAGGTTCCTAATCCAACCTACACCAATGGTTAGTCTTCGTATCAGCTCAGCTCGAAGTTTCCAGTATAGTCATTCTTTTACCATAGTAGACTCATTATAGGTTCCTAATCGAACCTACACCAATGGGTAGTCTTCGTATCAGCTCAGCCCGTAGTTTCCAGTATAGCTATCCTTCTACCATAGTAGACTCATTTTATATGATGCATAATATAAATGATGAGGGGCCCCTTTAACTCAGCGGTAGAGTAATGCCATGGTAGGGCGTAAGTCATCGGTTCAAGTCCGATAAAGGGCTCATGTTTCCCACAAAGAAATATCGATGACTAACTCCCAACTCTCGAACAAGTTGTTCGGTCGTGGACCTCTATCAAATATGTGATAGAGATGAAGTATTTCGTATTTCTCCCGGAGAAATATCCCGATCCCATCTTCCCTCCGTTCTTTTGAACGTGAAAGAAGAATATTTCTTCTTTCGTATCAATCCTTTGTCCATTAACCCACGGGCGATAATTATTGTTTTTCCTATTATACTTTGGTAACACAGTTTTGCAGATTGGTTCGGTAGATCCCACGTTATTCGAGTTGTAACGAACGGGTCATAACCATTAACATGGTTCGGTGTAAATTGAATTTATAGAGATCTATCTTGAGATTTATTTTATGTTTTATCTTGATACTAAGATCTTGTCCATCTGAACAACTTTGGGCAGGGTATTTGATCGGAGGGTTGTTGTTTCAAATGATCAAGGTTGTGACTGTGTCAACAAGTTCGACCCTATCCGCTTGTCACATATTCAGATTCGATGAATCTATTTTAACTTGTATCCTTCCTTCTCGTATTAGAAAGGATAGGGCTTTCCAATTTGGAAAATTTTGTAATCTTACATGCACGGTTAGGAGACAATCAAGTTCTTTGTTATATTATTATGCAGGGCAGGTTATGGAACAAATATACAAATTTCAAGGCTCATCTACCAACGGAGATAGTGAACATTTGATGAATTAAATATAATTCTGTTCGTTGTCTTTTAGTTAATTCATTTGAAAGTTTCATACAGGTCAAGCGGAATAGGATTGGTAGGCATCAATCGATCCGTGGAACGTATCAAATCTTTTACGTATAAGTTCGTTATGAGATGAGCCCACTCATCTCATAATGATATAAAATCATTTCGGACAAATCTATTGGCTAGACGAGTAGAGATCTATTTGTAATGGGGCAGAAGGCAGCTTCTTTTGGGTTGCAGTCCACATAATTTCTGGGGTGATAATTTTTTTTGTCCCAACCCAACAGAATTCTTTATTCTATTGTTTGTTCCAGAATGCATTCCATGAAATATGTGTATTCTATAAAATATTGGGGTAGATTTAAGCAAACGTTGGTCCAGATGTAGATCTAATATGCATGGCCAGTAGATTGCATGTTTGTGGTATGTTACCAGAACGAAACTAGAGGCAAGGAAAAGTGTTTGTCCCAATATGAAAATATTGGGTCTAAAGCACAATGTGATGATCTTAGGTGAAGAAAGAGAACGAACCAAAGGTTCGCCTTTAGCTAGGATGGATCAAATCCAGAGAATTTACCTTACCTTTCCAGGTATTCGGAATATCTGTAGTACTTGCCACTTCTATGGTTCAAAAATAGGTTCACTGCACATAACCTATTGTAGAGAATCCTAGTTGATCAAGATCTTCACCCCGATATTTAGCAAAGGGATAGATACAGCCGGGATTTTCGATTGAACGGAAAAGGATTTTGTTAAACCCCAATGGAATGCGTTGCGTTTGGATGGAGCTAAAAGCCACATGTCCGATCGATACTTTGACTGCACGATGGATTGCTTGGAACATATTATATTTTAGAGAACTCTCGAATTTTTCGAAGAACTAGCAATAAAAATGAAAAAAAAAAGAGTTTATAGGTGGGAATGGGGCGTGGCCAAGCGGTAAGGCAGCAAGTTTTGATCCTGTTATTCGGAGGTTTGAATCCTTCTATCCCAGACTTATTTCACTGGTTCCTGTTTTCCCTTCCCTTGCTCTTCCCTTTCTTCTTTCGTAAAGGGTAAATCCAATGGAATTTTTGTTTTTCTTTTTCTCATAATTTCACCATACTTAACTTATCAGAAGGGAATGTTATTAAAATAGGGAAGAGATAAAGGTATATCTCTGTGGTGCAAGATGGGAATACGGATCAATTTGAGATAAGGTTCAATTTATGAAATTAGCCCATTGGATGTATGCTGGTCCTGCTCATATTGGAACTCTACGAGTAGCTAGTTCATTCAAAAATGTCCATGCCATTATGCATGCTCCTCTAGGAGATGATTATTTTAATGTAATGCGTTCTGTGTTAGAACGGGAAAGAAATTTTACTCCTGCAACTGCTAGTATAGTAGATCGTCACGTACTAGCACGTGGATCTCGAAAAAGAGTTGTGGATAATATTCTTCGAAAAGATAAGGAGGAAAGTCCCGATCTTATCATATTAACACCTACGTGTACCTCTAGTATCTTGCAAGAGGATTTAAAAAACTTTGTGGATAGAGAATCCATAATCTCCGATTGCAACGTCATTTTTGCGGATGTGGATCATTATCAAGTGAATGAAATTCAGGCAGCGGATAGAACTTTGGAACAGGTAGTTCGATATTATTTGGATAAATCCCATACATTGGATCAATTCGTAACAGATGCACCTTCTGTAAATATAATTGGGATTCTTACTCTGGGTTTTCATAATCGACACGATTGTCGTGAGTTGAGATGTTTATTAAAAGATCTGGACATAAGAATTAATCAAATAGTTCCTGAAGGAGGATCTGTAGAGGATCCAAAAAATTTACCAAAAGCTCGGTTCAATTTAATTCCTTATCGTGAAGTGGGCTTAATGACAACGATGTATTTGAATAAGAAATTTGGAATGACTTATGTATCTACAACTCCTATGGGAGTTGTAGATATCGCTGAGTGCATTCGACAGATAAAGAGATCTCTTGATATCTTGGTGGCTCCTATTTTATCGAGCAAAAGGGTTGATTACGAATCCTATATCGATGGAAAAACTCGATTCGTTTCCCAAGCTGCTTGGTTCTCAAGATCTTCAGAACTTTACGGGGAAAGAAACAGTCATTTTTGGTGATGCAACTCATGCTGCTTCAATCACTAAGATACTTGCTAGAGAGATGGGAATTCGTGTGAGTTGTACAGGTACTTATTATAAACATGATGCAGAATGGTTCAAAGAGAAAATTAAAGATTTTTGTGATGAGATGATCATCACAGATGATCATGCTGAAGTAGGAGATATTATCGCTCACGTGGAACCCTCTGCAATATTTGGTACTCAAATGGAACATCATATTGGTAAATGTCTTGAGATTCCCTGTGGAGTTATTTCCGCACCAGCTCATATCCAAAATTTTTCCTTGGGATATCGACCCTTCCTGGGTTACGAAGGTACTAATCAAATAGCTGATCTAGTTTATAACTCATCCGCTCTGGGTATGGAGGATCATCTTCTAGAGATTTTTTGTGGTCATGATACGAAGGAAATAATGACTAAATCATTATCCACGGATATTAGTCCAATTTGGGATCCTGAAAGTCGGCAAGAATTGGGTAAAATGCCCCGTTTTGTAAGAGACGAAGTAAAGATAAATACAGAAAAATTTGCACGACGAAAGGGCCTTTTGAACGTTACTGTCGAGGTAATGCACACAGCTAAAGAAGCATTAGGTTAAGTACCTAATCAATATCAATTAATTGATTACATTGAGTGTATTCTATACAAAAAGAGTGGATCCAATTCGATATCTATTCCTATCATATCAATTGAGTTAATGACTATTCATAATCACGTCTCGATCATGATTCGAGATCAGGGAGGGATCACTTGCGAGGCTTGTGCCCATAGAAAGTCACGGAGCCACCCGTTAATCGTAATGGAACTTTGTGCAAAGAAGCTTCGAGAAAACTAGTGTTTCCTGAACTTTATAAAGCTAGTGAGAAAACAGCTAATCCATGGGTATTTGAACCAGATCATCCTAGAAAACATAGATTAATTGATGGAAGAACAGGAGCTATTTTTGAACAACCTGTTTCAATAGGAAAAGCTTATATGTTGAAATTGAGTCATCAAGTTGATGAGAAAATACATGCACGTTCGAGTGGACCTTATGCACGGGTTACACAACAACCTCTTAGAGGAAAATCCAAACGAGGGGGGCAACGAATAGGAGAAATGGAAGTTTGGGCTCTAGAAGGTTTTGGTGTTGCTTATATTTTACAAGAGATGCTTACTCTCAAATCTGACCATATTAGAACTCGTAATGAAGTACTTGGTTCCATTATCACTGGAGGGCCAATACCTAAACCTGACACTGCTCCAGGATCTTTCCGATTGCTCATTCGAGAATTACGATCTTTAGCTCTAGAATTGAATCATGCTATTATATCTGAGAAAGAATTTCAGATAGATAGAGAGGAATTTTGATCACAATAAATTGAGATATTTTATGATTGAATAGAATAAACATCAACAACTTCGAATTGGATTAGCTTCTCCCAAACAAATTTGTGCTTGGTCCGAAAATTTTTTACCTAATGGTGAGATAGTTGGACAGGTGACTAAACCTTATACTCTACATTATGAAACTAATAAAGTAGAAAGAGATGGATCGTTTTGTGAAAGAATCTTTGGACCTATCAAAATTAGAGTTTGTGCTTGTGGAAATTCTCCAGGGATCGGAAATGAGAAGATAGACTCAAAATTTTGCACACAATGTGGAGTTGAATTCGTTGATTCTCGAATTCGAAGATATCAAATGGGATACATTAAAATGGCATGTCCGGTGGTTCACGTATGGTATTTGAAATGCCTTCCTAGTTATATTGCGAATCTATTAGCTAAAACTCGGAAAGAATTAGAAGGTATAAGCCATTAGAGCTATGGCTATAATAAAAAGAAATCAAGGATAAGGATAATAGGTTCATATCCTTAGCCCTAGTAATATACCTTAGATAGGGGATATGGATACATTAACCTCCAATAATCCTTTTTCTGGTTTCACTAATGGCTATAAGGCCCTAGATTAATCTATGAGAAGGCCCTAGGGGAATAGGTTCCCCTAGATTAGCTATATTATTGGAAAACTATTGGGCTCTTTTCTGAGTTATTTATTGGTTCTGATTGTACCAATACTTGGATTATTGGCTAGAGAAAAATTCTGTGACGTATCAGGACGGCCAATTAGTAAATTGTCTTGGACCAATCTAACAGATGATGATATCCTCAATCGATTTGATCAAATTTGGAGAAATATTTTTCATTACTACAGTGGATCCTTTGGTCGAGATGGTTTATATCATATAAAGTATATACTTTCATTATCATGTGCTAAAACTTTAGCATGTAAACATAAAAGTACGATACGTGTAGTTAAGAAGGAATTAGGTCCAAAAATCTTTCAAAAATCGTTTTCAAAAGAACGAGAATTTGATTCTCTGCCTTTTTCGTCAAAAGCGGCGGCCCATTCGTAGAGAGAACAAATTTGGCATTCAGATATTCCCCATCTAAATCCCCTAGCTAATTCCTGGCAAAAGATACAGGATCTTAAAATAGAAAACTTATTTGACCAATGAAATGCTCTTTGAGTAATCTCGATTCAGAATCATTTTTCTTTTTCTATCAAAGAACTAAAATGATTAGGAAATATATACATTACATGGGGAAAGCCGTGTGCAATGAGAATTGCAAGCACGGTTTGGGGAGAGATTTCTCGCTCTTACTGATACTGAAGGAGCAGATCATCCACTCCATCCGATGAGCTCCGGGTTCGAGTCCCGGGCAACCCGGATCAAATTTCTGATAGGTACCTCTGTCCACTTATTCTGGTTCTGGATCTAATCAAGTTTTTTTCATATCTGTTCTCATTACAATTGATCTACCATTCCTGGAACCAGTAATAAATAATTTTATGGAGTATCTAATCACAGATAGATCTATAGAGTGTGGAATATATGGATAGAATATAGAGGTATTTGAAATAGACTCTATATTCTATCCATATAGTATAGATCAGTATCTATCCCGTTGGGATAGATATTGAAATTCCATCCCAGATATTGGTTGACATTGATACATGGATCATATTATACTATAAAATAAAAAGCCTTATGCTTGGGATCCTTTGATGATTTTATAAATGAAGTTCTGACCATGACCGCAATTATAGAAAGATGTGAAAGCGCAAATTTCTGGAGTTGCTTCTGCGACTGGATCACTAGCACTGAAAACCGTCTTTACATTGGATGGTTCGGTGTCTTGATGATCCCTACCCTATTGACCGCAACCTTTGTATTCATTATTTATTTCATCGCAGCTCCTCTGGTAGATATTGATGGTATTCGTGAACCTGTTTTCGGTTCTCTTCTTTATGGAAAAAATATTATCTCTGGTGCTATTATTCCTACCTCTGCAGCTATCGGATTGCACTTCTATCCAATCTGGGAAGCAACTTTCGTTGATGAATGGCTATACAATGGGGGTCCTTACGAGCTAATCATTCTACACTTCCTACTTGGCATAGCTTGCTATATGGGTCATGAGTGGGAGCTTAGCTTCCATCTAGGTATGCGTCCTTGGATTGCTATTGCATACTCAGCTCCTGTTGCAGCTGCTACTACCATTTTCTTGATCTACCCTATTGGTCAAGGGAGCTTCTCTGACGGTATGCCTCTAGGAATCTGTAGTACTTTCAATTTCATGATTGTATTCCAGGCTGAGCACAATATCCTTATGCACCCATTCCACATGTTGGGTGTAGCTGGCGTATTCGGTGACTCTCTATTCAGTGCTATGCATGGTTCTTTGATAACTTCCAGTTTGATCAGGGAAACTACTGAGAATCAATCTGCAAATGCAGGCTACAAATTTGGTCAGGAGGAAGAAACCTACAATATTGTGGCTGCTCACGGTTATTTCGGCTGATTGATCTTCCAATATGCTAGTTTCAACAATTCCCATTCTTTACATTTCTTCTTAGCTGCTTGGCCCGTAGCAGGTATCTGGTTTACTGCTCTAGGCATAAGCACTATGGCTTTCAACCTAAATGGATTCAATTTCAACCAATCTGTAGTTGACAGTCAAGGCCGTGTAATTAACACTTGGGCTGATATCATTAATCGTGCTAACCTAGGTATGGAAGTTATGTACGAACGTAATGCTCACAACTTTCCTCTGGATCTAGCCGCTGTTGAATCTATTTCAATAGGCGGATAATACTCTGATGGATTGTTATCGTGTATTGCTTAATTGAAGCATACCAAGCCTTTCATTTTATTGAAAGGCTTGGTATGCTTCAATTGTTTGTTGTTATTCTTCATACTTCTTCCCCCATTCCATCAATAATGGATATGTGCAGTTCCCCTGCATCCAGCAGGAATTGAACCCGCGAGTTCGCCAATTATGAGTTGGGCGCTTTAACCATTCAGCCATGGATGTTGGATAAAGATCATCAACATACTCATTCTATAATATGAGTATAGACTCAGATCTAAAATGGGTTAGTTCGGGATCGGGACCCATTTACATTCTTTCTCTCATACTTGATTCATGTCAAATATTATCAATAGACATTCAAATAACATTTCATTTTGATAATAAGCCATGGAAAAAACAAACAATAATATGTGAATAAATTAGAATTGATTGTATTGATTGTTCGGTCCTTTGGTCTTCCACTCATGGTGGGTGGGAGAATGATGAAGAAGTTGACGGAAAAATAGAAGAATTTGATCTATTTCAAAGGAGTATATTCATGTTCCTATTTCCCGAATATAATATAGCTGGATATTTTCATTAATATCTAGTATCATTTCTACCTATTCTTGCATCCTTGATTTCTAGAGGTTTGGCTCCCTCAAGAACCGGACTACTAGTTACGAATCAAGTATCAAACCAATGGGGAGATACTTGGATCCGATCTAAGATCATTATATGTTCGCTCCAGTTCTTGTTGTTCTTGATGTTGGAACAGTCTCCCTTTCTCTATGGACTATTATTCTAGTATACAGGGTATATCTACATTTATAGGAGCTTCAATTCTCGTGCTTATTTTCATCTTTGGTTCAGTGCATACGTGGTGAAAAGGAACATTGGAATGTTCCTTAGTTTCTGAGTGGGGGAGGGGAGTAAAAAATGGCATAAATCCAATGATGAATCCTATGGAGTTACCTTTACTTGATCAAACAATTTTGAATCTAGGTATTTCAACTACCCCATAAAAAAAAAAGAGCAATCTAATCTGGTCCCCAGATCACAGATATTAGATTATATGGGGACCGGGAAATAACATCATTATATTATCCCCTATACTAATAGTAATAGTAATAGGTTACCAATAATGCATAGTATGGTTAAGGGATCTAGGGGATAATATCCTAGGCCCCAATATTAGCCATAGTAATATACTGATATGATACTACTATTATTACTAGTACATCCATACCCAGAAAAATTCCTTAACCTAGTAATGGATACCAGAGCATCAGTAATTATAAGGATAATAATATATGAGATGGAGGCCCCCTATATTCAGCCATAAGATAATTCCCAGTAAGGCCAAGTAATTCCTAGTAATGGATTGTAATAATGGGATATTACTGGGTATCCTCATTAAGTATAGGGGGTAATATTACAATTAACCTATTACAAGGTATATCAGTATAGGGTTCCATGGGAAATAGGTTCCCTCGGGGATATCCCATTATACAGGTAATATATCGGATCTCCCAAAATACAGGAATAAGACGCGTTCCACGAGTTAGATATATAGACAAAAGTGAACTTAATGACCGGATACAAAATAAATTACTAAGTGAGACTGAGACTACCCCTACGGGTAGTGCAAATGATTCATCAGAAGTTAATGATCAATTTGGATATGAAACCCAAACAATTAATGTGAAAGATCCAGATGACTGGATGACCACAATGAAAGAGCGGATCGAATCTATCGCGATCATAAATAGCTCTCCTATAACTGGAATGTCTCTGATGGATTCAGAGATTCATACCGGATCGAAGGGAAGTTTTAACATATTGGGATCAACATTAAAAAAGCGATTGGTTCAGATTCGGTGAATACCTAGTCGATTTCGAAATAAAAGTGTCCAATTAATCCGAAAAAGGTTCTATTCAATGAAATTAATGAAACTTTTTCTCAAAAGAATGGACCGATATCTCTTACTAAGTGTTATTCATTTCATTGGGTCAAATATAAAATTTTGGATTCAATCCACTTGGATTCGATCCACAGGGAATATAGCAGCAATTTACGGACGAATATTCATTATCAATAATGATATTTCAAAAATAAATAGAGGTAAAATTACCAACTACTATTCGATCAATGAAAAAAGAAAAGATTTTGAAATTCGTCCTGATCGAAACATGCTATCAATGTCCCAAGCATATGTATTTCACAAGATATGGCAGATAGGGGCAATCGACAGGTCCTATTCAAATTATTTTTTGAAATATCGAGCCCAAACATCATATCCCTTGATCAAGAATAAGAACAAAGAATTATTAGATATGCAAAGAATATTGGATCACGAAAAACCACAAGATCTGAAAGAGAATGACTGGAAACAATGGTTGAGATGTTTTGACCGGTACAAATTATCCCCACAGATATGGTCTAGGATAAACCCACATAAATGGAGAAATAGAGTCAATAAGCAATGTATGTGCTATGAAGAACGATTCATTCCCTATGAACAAAAAAAAGATTATATATTTGCGACTGTGATAGAACCTTCTTTGGGACTACTTCGAAAAATGAACAAACATTACAGATATGATCTCTTATCATATAGTTATCTCAATTCTACAAAAGAATTGGATATTCTCAATTTGACAAAATATTCAGATATTCTCAATTTGACAAAAGATTTGGATATTCTCAATTTGACAAAATATTCGGATATTCTAAATTTGACAAAAGATTCGGATATTCTCAATTTGACAAAAGATTCGGATATTCTCAATTTGACAAAAGATTTGGATATTCTCAATTTGACAAAAGATTTGGATACTCTCAAAATCGAGAAGAGAAGATCCGGATTAGATTTAAAATTCTGGTTATTCCAGGAACTTTCGAGAAAAGAGAACATATATAATAACTCGAATTTGATACCAGGATATTCGATTTTAAGCGAAGCGCAAGAGCAGAAAAAGATAGAGGAAAAAGAACGGGAGGAAAGAATCAAAGTTATAGAGGAAAGAATAGGTATTATTAGATCAGATGTTCAGAACAAAAAAGTAGAAGAGAAACAAACTGGTATTGGTGAAGTAGAAGAGAAACAAACTAGTAAGGTAAAACATAAACAATTTGGTTTGAAAGTAGAAGATCAAAAAACTGATGGAAAGAAAAAAACTAATCGAAATAGAAAAACTAATCAAGTTCTTGTTCAACAAAAAATACTAAAAGCTATATCGGAAGAAAACATATCCGATCTGGCGAGGATGTGCAGAATTATTCTCAAAATCGAGGATCCGGAAAAATTTATGCAGACCTATGAGGAAAATATTGACCTGAATCTAATGTTCCTTATTATTTATGAGGATCTAAAAGGCTATGAAAAATATATCAATGCAAGGGATAGTAATGCAAATGATATCAATGCAAAGGATAGCAATGCAAATGATATCAATGCAAAGGATAACAATGCAAAGGATAGCAATGCAAAGGATAGCAATGCAAATGATATCAATTCAAAGGATAGCAATGCAAATGATATCAATGCAAAGGATAGCAATGCAGATGTTCCAAAAAAGAAAGAAGATGAAATCCATAAAACAATAGTGTCCTCCGAGCCATATCATTTATCAAGCATAGTTAATGATAATCTCCTTATATATAAAATTGTTAGTATGTGGTTGAAGTCGGAAAAAAGAAAAAGAGCCGGTCTGGGGGATGACAAAAATATTTTGAGTTCCTTCAATTTAGAAGATATTCTGCTTCCAAAACGTCGTAAATAATTTCGAATATTGAATCGATTTGATCTGGAGAACGATCATGTAGGATTTTTAAACAGAAAATCCATACAAAATGACGAAGAACTCATGGGAAGAGACCAACATCTTAGTGTAGATACAACACAAAGAATTAAACGTTTTCTTTGGCCTAGTTATCGATTAGAGGATATTTTGTGCATGAATAGATATTGGTTCAATACAAATGATGGGAGTTGATCCGCGATGTTGAGAATACATATGTATCCCCTAACTGTCAATTGATAATTTTTTGGCTTCAATTCCATTTTCGTAAAAAAAAGAAAGAATGGATTGATTCAATGGAGTTTCAGGATATGTCCAAAATTAAACCAATCTGTTCGTTCCGTTTCATCAATGTGAGAAGAATCTGACCAATTTTTCTTAAATCGAAATGGTCGGAACGAATCAGAATTATTATATGAACCATGAAAATGAAAGAAAGAATCTAATTATTTTTTCTGACTCGAGAAAAAAAAAATGAAGCTTTGATAATTTTTTTTTTTATGGTAAAGAATTTGTCCATTAGTTCATCTCCGATTCCCAATAAACAGAGAGGATCTGTTGAATCTCAGGTTTTTTTTTTAACTAATCGGGTCCTAAGACTTACCCGGCATCTGCAATTTCATGGAAGAGACTATTCATCCCAAAGGGGTTTGTGGCTTATTTTGAGCAAACGTAAGCAACTTCTGGTTTATCTATCCAAGAGGGATAAACTTCGTTATGATGATTTAATTGGTCAATTGAGTATTCGTAGACTAAAAACCCACTAATTTCTAAGTTTTCAATTCCAATCCAATTTTTAGAGATCCCAGATCCAGTCATTCTTTTATTTCGTTTTCTCATTTAGAAAACGAAATAAAACTTATTATGAAAATGACCTGTCATGATTGGAACATATTCGGGGTGATCTGGGTGGATCAAAATGATCCAAATATCTTTGTCCCATTGACAAAATACAGATCGGTTCCAAATAGAATTGAGATTACAATTCTTGATTCGTTTTATATTCATAATATACCGTTATTAGCCTTCTTTATTGGGCATATATTAGAATATATGGCTCTATATGATCTTATCAAATTAAAACTTTTTAGTAACTAATGGAGATCCAATGGCACATTCGGTCAAAATTTATGATACATGTATTGGTTGTACCCAATGCGTACGAGCTTGTCCTACAGATGTATTGGAAATGATACCCTGGGAAGGATGTAAAGCTAAGAAAATTGCTTCTGCTCCAAGAACAGAAGACTATGTAGGTTGTAAGCAGTGTGAATTTGCTTGTCCAATAGATTTCTTGAGTGTCCGTGTTTATTTATGGCATGAGACAACGCGCAGTATGGGTCTAGCTTACTGATATCATATATATATATATTTTATCCACTGATAAAACCCATACTTCATACAATTATTACATCGAATAAGGAGTAATAATATAAAAATGGAACAAAACGGAAATATTACAAGGAATCCAGAATATGGAAGGGAACCAGATTATTAAGAAATATTATAACAACTACATAAGGGAACAAGGTATATCTCTACTACTATATCATAATCTAGGGTAATATACTATCCATAGGGTTATTACTGGGGTAATAACCCTATCATATGGGATACAGGGAAATAGCTATATAGGGGGTCATTTCATGTATATTAGATGGAATTATCCTTTCTTAGTATCCTATCTCCCAGTATTAGCCATAGTAATACTTATCTAATCTTTAGTATCTGGAATAGGCATTGGTATCCTTCCAGTTAGGATAAGGATGTAGATTTCCTTGATCCCATTTTTTCTATCTTGATTTGGATATAGGTTATAATTTTCATGGGATACCCTCTAGTCATCGATCTTGCTTTGATCCCCTATCAGAGTCACCGACCCACATACGAACAAACGTTAGCTCATTTTTTCTTCTTGGGAGAAATGACTGTAGATAGATAAATTGGCTTGTTTTTCCGGGGCGAACGTAGCCAAGTGGACCAAGGCAGTGGATTGTGAATCCACCACGCACGGGTTCAATTCCCGTCGTTCGCCCATAAAATAAGATAAAAAAAATCGGGCTGGATTCGATTCGTTGTCATTTTCATATTTCATTGAAATAAATTATATCCAGTGGTATAAGGGTATTGGTTGGTTGACACGAGCTTTCCAATTATGTTTAATCAATATTATATTATATATTCTATTCATTGGGATGAAAAAAAAGGGAGAGAGAGGGGGTAACAAAGAAATGAAAAAAAGAAGATCCTGGATAATCAAATTGGAAGAGATACAAAATTATCAATTTCTATGCAATCCATGGACCAAATCCAATTTGATGAGATTTTTAATTCAAATCCTTTCACACCGGGAGCGCCTTATAAAGCTCTTTGACCCTAGAATTCTCAGTACGTTGCTTTTACGCGATCTATGTAAAAGCAATCCATATTTTTTGGTCAAAGGTATAGTAGTACTTACATTATCGATCCTCATATATCACTTCAATCATAAAAGTAGTATGATTGAGAAAACAAATTTCTATTCGATGAAAATCTTTCCTATACATAACTTTATGGAACTTGGAAATGAAACACCAGAAGAATATTTAAAGCCTTTCACTAAAAATTGGTTGATATTTCCACATCTTTTCCTGTCTTTCCAATTGAAAAGATCTTACAATCGATTCATAGAGCATTTTGATCCCATTAGTTTCAATTCAAGATATGGCAGGAACACGAACAAGAAGGATGAGATGATCTCGGAGAATCAAGGACTGAGAAAAACTCATTTGGAAAATAATGAGAAAGATCTCAATTTGAAGATCGACTCGACTCTTAATTCAACCGAAAATGAGTATTGGGAACCTGAAAAAGATCTTTGTGAAGATTCATTAAATGAGTATTGGGAACCTGAAAAAGATCTTTGTGAAGATTCATTTATTTAAAGAGAACAAACAAAAATAGAAATAGAATCAGATTTGTCCTCAAAGTGTTTATCAGAATATTATCCAATTTCTTGGGCGAAAGAATTATTTACAGAAGATCAAAGATATACAGAAGAGAATTCCTTTCCTTTGGAAAGGAAAAGATTCATTGAAAATTTTACAAAATCAATTCGTTATTTTTTTTTTTACATATGGCCAATGGATGAACCGTGTATGGGTGGTCCTAGTGCTACTAAAAAGCCCATTGAGGATTTCAACTTATCCAAAAGGTTATTGAAAAGACAACAAAATGTTTTTTCCCAATATTTAAGGGATTCAAAATCCTATTCATTAATGAACAGGATAGTTGATCTATGGAAGATCAAAACATATTTTGAAATTGAAAATTCTTCCTCAAATTATGCTATTCCATCAGATCCCGGATGGAATATTCTTAACATATTGCACAACAATTTTCGATCTAAAACAAAAAAAATTGTTCTGGAAATGACAGATCAATTCACTCTATCAATAACTAAGCCTAGTCAGGTTCATGATCAAATTTCTTGTAATATTTATTATTACATGAATCCATTATATGAACTCAACAAGAATGGATCGTTGAGATCGGATCGGATCTTCAACCACATATAAAAAATGAAGAATCAATCTTTATGGGTCCTACTCAATATTATTGATAAAGCGGATGATTATTTAGATCAAATAATTGACAAACAATTGAGCCAAATCGATTCCAAAAATCTCTTAGAGATAGGAACTCCCTTTAACAATTATAGAACTGAAGCTTTGAGTTGGTATGAATCTCTAAATCGCTTAGAGATAGGAACTCCCTTTAACAATTATATAACTGAAGCTTTGAGTTGGTATGAATCAATTCGGTATAAAATTGCCAGGTATTCAAAAAATTTATTCAATAGATTCTATTTTATAAATAGTTTTAGTCACAATTTAAAGAATCAAATTCAAACAAATTGGATAGAAAATGAAAATTTGAATAATGTAACGAAAGATACAATTGACCGGCATTCATCAAGTTGGAAAAAAATTTAGAGAGAATGGTTGAACCATTCTATTATTCGAACGGATAAAAATATAAATCGGAATTTGAATGTGTACAAATGGTCCCATCAGACCGAATACTTTATGAAATATTTGAAACATTTTTTTTATAAAAAAAACTATTTTCAAAGAGTGTTCGATCTAATTGAATCATGTACTAATACTAATTGAAACAAAATTGGTTGGAAAGATTATTTTCAGTTTTTTCAACATACTGTAAAGATATTAAACTCGAACTTCGATATCATATCGAACTTAAATTCTAAGTTCGATATTGTCATTTCTATTTTGGATTCTCACTTGAATAAGCTCAAAAGTATTGATCCTCAACTATTAAAGAAAAATAACTTAGATATAAATGACTTGTTGGATCTAATGGGTACTCTAATCGTTCATTTAGAAAAATTAAAACCCTTTATTTTTCTTTTGGATGACCATAATCTTTCACAAAGATTGAAATTATTGATTGATGAAGGAACAATTGCACCATTTGTTCCGAATGATATACCGATTAATCCATCGATTATTGACTAATGGAAAAATAACTAGAATAGGCCAATATTATGATACTGATATATCTCTACTGCTATCTCTTTCCTTGCTATATTAATCTAGGGTAATAGGTTAATATCCCAGTATACTGTTATCCAGTTATATAACTTTTGGTATTTTTTTTTCTTCTTTCCCAGGATAAGAGCCCAATAGTTATCAATATAATGATTGTTACCTTGAGTTCATGGTCTCTAGTAATCTAATGGGGGATTGGGATGCCTATTCTACCTCTATATGTGTATTCTATAAAATAGTGGGGTAGATTTAAGAAAACGTTGGTCCAGATGTAGATCTAATATGCATGGCCAATAGATTTCACGTTTGTGGTATGTTACCAGAACAGAACTAGAGGCAAGGAAGAGTGTTTGTCCCAATATGAAAATATTGGGTCTAAAACACAATGTGATGATCTTAGGTGAAGAAAGAGAATGAACCAAAGGTTTGCCTTTATCTAGGATGGATCAACTCCAAAGAATTTACCTTACCTTTCCAGGTATTCGGAATATCCGTAGTACTTGCCACTTCTATGGTTCAAAAATAGGTTCACTGCACATAAGCTATTGTAGAGAATCCTAGTTGATCAAGATCTTCGCCCCGATATTTAGCAAAGGGATAGATATAGCCGAGATTTTTGATTGAATGGAAAAGGATTTTGTTAAACCCCAACGGAATGCGTTGCGTTTGGACGGAGCTAAAAGCCACATGTCCGATTGATACTTTGATTGCACGATGGATTGCTTGGAACATATGATATTTGAGAGAACTCTCGAATTTTTCGAAGAACTAGCAATAAAAATGAAAAAAAAAAGAGTAATGTTTGAATTAAAATTTTTATTTTGTTTTTATTTTTATTTTTTTATTCCTATATATTTTTAAATTTTAAGCTTTAAAGTGTTTTTAGTTTTTAAATTTATTTTTTTTCTTAAACTTTAGGTTTTTTTTAATGGTTGAATTTTAAAAATAAAAAAATGTTATTTCTATTTTTAAAAATGTCAAAAATATGACACAATTTTTTTTTTTTGTTATTCTAGCATCAACTGGTTTTGTTTTGAGGGTGTTTTTTCAATCCTTTTTTCAAGAAACAATTTTTTTTTTAGCATAATTTTATAAAATTTTGAAATTGGACTTTAAAAAAAAACCAAGTGCGTTCTGGAATACACTTTTTTTGTTTTTGGGGTGTTTTTTCATGTTTTTTGAGTCTTTTTGGGCTAGAGTTCCCGTTTTGAGGTTAGGTTACCTATTTCATCGGTAACAGTGTTGGTAAGGCATGTTCTAGATCTGAAGAAAAATCTGATTTCAACAGGGCAGTTAGGCAGTGAAGGTTGTGTGACAACTTTCACAGATAAAACCTGGAAGGTCACCAAAGGAGCCCTGGTAATAGTAAAAGGCGAAAAGGTTGGTACATTGTATTTATGCAATGGTATTTCTAACTCTGCTAATGCTTTAACTTCCAAAGGAGCAGATGCAACATTATGGCATCATAGGCTTGGACACATGAGTGAGAAGGGAATGAAGATTCTTCACTCAAGAAATTTGTTGTCGGGTTTGAAGAATGTTGATTTGGATTTCTGTGAGAATTGCATTTATGGAAAATAGAAGAGAGTCAGATTTCTCAGAGTTGGGAAATAAAAGAAGAGCGAAAAATTGGAGCTTGTGCATACAGATGTATGGGGACCTGCTCAGGTATCATCTCTCGGTGGCTCTCGTTATTATGTTACTTTTATTGATGATGCAACTAGAAAAACATGGATTTATTGTATTCAGAATAAATCTGATGTATTTGATACTTTCAATAAATGGAAAGATTTGGTTGAGATTGAGACAGGAAAGAAGTTGAAGTGTCTCAGATCAGACAATGGAGGTGAATATTGCAGCAAAGAGTTTGATAGGTACTGTTCAGAGCATGGAATTCGCAGAGAGAAGACAGTTCTAAGAACACCACAAGAAAATGGTGTGTCAGAAAGGATGAACAGAACAATCATGGAGCGTGCAAGGTGCATGAGATTGCATGTAGGATTGCCTTTACAATTTTGGGCAGATGTTGTAGATACTGTTGTTTATATAATAAACAGAGGGCCTTCAAGTTCCTTGGATGGTGGTATTCCAGAGGAAGCATGGACAGGTAAAAAGGTAAACTACTCTTTTTTAAAGCCTTTTGGTTGTGAGGCCTTTGTCCATATTAATAAAGAAAATAGAACAAAGTTTGAGGCAAAATCAAAGAAATGTACCTTTATTGGATATGGTGCTAATGATTTTGGTTATCGCTTATATGATTATGAAAATCACAAAATCATTAGGAGCAGAGATGTAATATTCAATGAAAAGGTCTTGTATAAGAATCAGTTGCAGGAAAATAAATAGGAAAAAGAAAGCAAGGAATACACAGTTCTTGATGAGATAACTGAAAAAGTAAAGGTGCCTGAAAATAATAATAATCAACAACCACAACAGCAACAACCACCACAATAGCAACAGGCACCTCAAACACCTGAAAGTGGTGTTAGAAGATCTACCAAGATAAGTAGACCCCCTGAATGATACTCTCCTTCATTATATTATTTATTGTTGACTGATTCTGGTGAACCTGAATGTTATGAAGAAGCAATGCAGGTTGAAAGCAGGAAGAAGTGGGAGCTAGCCATGGAAGAAGAGATGGACTCCTTAATGCATAACAAGACTTGGGACTTAGTCAAGTTTCCTGCAGGTAAAACTACATTGCAGAATAAATGGGTTTACAGGCTGAAGGAAGAAGATGGAGGAAAACAGAGGTACAAAGCTAGACTTGTGGTGAAGGGATTTGCACAGAAGAAAGGTATTGATTTTTATGAAATATTTTCTCCTGTTGTTAAAATGAATTCAATCAGAACTATTTTAAGCCTTGTAGCAGCGGAAGATTTACATCTTGAACAGTTATATGTAAAGACAACATTTCTCCATGGAGATTTGGAGGAAGAGATATACATGCAGCAACCAGAAGGATATGAGGTAAAAGGGAAAGAAAAATTGGTGTGCAGGTTAAAGAAGAGCTTGTATGGCTTAAAACAAGCTCCAAGGTAGTGGTATCTAAAATTTGACAAGTTTATGTCTGAACAAGGTTATACTAGATGTCACTCTGATCATTGTGTTTATTTGAAAAGGAAAAATGATGGCAGCTATATTATATTGTTATTGTATGTAGATGACATGCTTGTTGCAGGGTCTAACATGCAGGAAATAAATATGCTCAAAAGAAAATTGGCAAATTCATTTGCAATGAAGGATTTGGGAGCTGCAAAACAAATCCTTGGTATGAGGATAACTAGAGACAGGAAAAATCGCAAATTAACACTGTCTCAGAATGAGTACATAGAGAATGTGTTGAAAAGATTTAATATGTAGAATGAAAAACCAGTTAGTACACCTTTTGCTAGCCATTTCAAACTCAGTAAGGAGATGTGCCCAAAGACCCAAGAAGACATGGACTATATGTCTAAAGTTCCATATGCATCAGCAGTTGGAAGCTTAATGTATGCAATGGTCTGCACAAGGCCTGATATTGCACATGCAGTGGGAGTTGTAAGCAGGTACATGAACAATCCAGGAAAAGAACATTGGATGGTAGTGAAATGGATTCTCAGATATTTGAGAGGTACCACAAATCAAGCATTGTGCTTTGGTGGTTCAAACATTGATCTACAGGGATATGTTGATGCAGATATGGCAGGTGACAGAGATAACAGGAGGAACACTACAGGATATGTATTTACTGTAGGTGGAACAGCTGCCAGTTGGGTTTCAAAAATCCAAAGTGTTGTTGCACTTTCAACAACAGAAGCAGAGTATGTTGCTTCTACAGAGGCTAGTAAAGAAATGATTTGGTTACAAAGGTTTATGGATGAATTGGGCAAGAAGCATGATATGGGCACGTTATAAAGTGATAGCCAAAGTGCCATTCATCTTGCAAAGAACTCAACATTTCATTCCAGGAATAAACACATACAGCTCAAGTACCATTTCATACGGTTAGTATTGGAAGATGGACAGTTGACGCTGGAAAAGATACACACTAGCCAGAATCCTGCAGATATGCTAACAAAAGTTATAACCAGGGAGAAATTGAGAATATGCTCAGTTTCAATTGGTCTTCAAGAATGACAATGAAGATGAGAAACAACCAGCTCCAAAGTGGAGTCATTGTACAACAAATGAAGTAGCGGAGGAGTTGCTACAATCAGTATCCAAGTGGGAGATTGTTGGGTGTGGAGCCTGATTATCTTGTTTATTTTGTATCACAGCATTGGAACCCTGTACCTTAATGGGGCGGCAATGACACCCATAATTAAACGTTTCCTGGGGGGTCCAGGGAGGGGGGGGTGGGGGGGGCGCAGTTGCGACTTTATGGAGCCCCCCCCTTGGCGGGGGGTTTTGGGGGAAGCGCCCCCAAAGCTAAAAAAATATGTAAAATTGCCTTCTAAAAGTATAGTAATTTCTAGTCAATTTGGGCCGTTCATTAGGCGGATGATTTGACGGTAGAAGTTATGTTTAGTTTAGGGTTTTTTTCCCTAGAAGGCAACCCCTCTCTTGTATGAGGGTATTGTATTGCAGCTGTGTATTGTATGTGTGTATTCTTAGAGCGAGAAACATAGAGGGGGACTGTGAGAGAGAGAAGAGGATATTACAGTGGATCTGCTGTAGGTTTTGTCTCTTCATTTTGCTGGATAATAGAAAGGAAGGACTGGCTATTCGGGGTGGACGTACCCAAAACTGGGTGAACCACGTATATCTGTGTCTCTTTGGTTCTATGTGTTTTGTGTGCTTGTGTTTTCGCATATTTTATATGTTTCATTGCTCTGTAATATTTAATTTTATAACAGTAGCAAGGCAATGAGAAGAAAGCAAAGGAATCAAGGCAAGGAGAAACAAGCAAAGAAGTGTGAACATTTCTAAATCCTTAATACAAAAACCCTACTGCTAACTATTGATTTACTTCTCCTACTAGATTTATTACACAAGTTATTTCATTGAATATTCAGAAAAACTTCGAAGTAAACACAAATAGCAGCCTACACATCTATAGATCATTTACTGAACAAGACCCACATGTGACAAAATTACACACATATTTTTCAGACAAATGTCCCCGGAAAAACCCAATGCGGGAAACGAGTGCAACAGATCTAGTGGGTTTTATGATTATGCAGAATCTGAATACAACAATATGGGCACCATAAATGGTTTTCCCTACAAAGAAATTACATGGCAATTGTACCTTTCACTCGGAGACAAAAAATATGGCCGATCCAACCCTCTTCCTGGAATTACGAATTCTAGCCCTTTATGGCCCATTGGAACCCTCGGCGCCATCTTCCCAGCCTCTGCGTCAGCCTTTGGCCCAGCGCAACCTCTGCGCAATGTCTGCGTGGTGCAGGCTACTCCTGCATCACTCTGGAAGGCTTTGCGCTGCCTCTGCGTCACCTAGGTGGCTCTGTGTCAGCCTCTACATGGCCTCTGCGTCGAGCTGGCTAGATTGCATCCCTCCAGCTGGCCTCTGCGCTGCCCTAGTACGATGTTGTCTCTCTACTGTTGTATTCTCGGCCTCGAATTAGATCATCCCTTTCCGATCTCTGTCCCTCACTACATTGCAAACTCACTTCAAATCCCTTAGCAAACCCTGCCCCAGAAATTCGACTTAGCTTCAGTTCTCTGCAATATGTGTGCATGTGTGTTCTCCAACTAATCCCAAGCCCTTCCTTCATACTTTTCTTGTTGGGAAACCAACGGTCGTGATCTGATTTCTAATCAACGACTCAGATTAAAAGACTGCTTGATCCACGTCACTTAGAACATTTCATCACATGTGTAATTTAATTCACTTTAATTTTTCAATTTCCCTAAGTTAGACTTAGGGTCTCTATTAAACAAATTAATTATTTGAATACTATTACACTAGATGAAATTTCTCCAAATGCTTTCTCAGTCTTGGAGATATCATGTGTCTTAGCCCCTCCACAAAGTTTCAGAGCTAGAGCACACCTAATGTTACCTCAAAATATCAACAAGAAGAAACACAAGATCAACCATGCAAAGGAGCATAAGAAGGAGGATGAATTGTGATACATTGAAATGTTTTTTATATTGTTGTAGAGATTGCTATATTGAAGATTTTTTTATGATGTGAAATTGTTGATTGAGCTGAATTGTTGTGATGCAAAGGCAAGACTCCAAGGCAAAAGCAAAGATGTTGCAAAGACTATTGTGATACATTAATGATAAATACTATTATTTGATATTGACATTAGGATGGTGCATTTAATCATTACATATGGATGAAATTAATATTGGATGAATTATCTAATTTTGTTCTAATATACAAGATATGAAGAGTTTGGAAACGAATGAGTGGAAGGCATAGAGTCAAGCCTATTCACTTCATATTCCTATGTGGAATACAAACAACCATCAATTATATTTATAAAAGATGTCATTTTGGAGGGCAAGAAGATGATAGAGAGTGGGAGAATGTGTGAGATTTGATTTATATATTATGCATTAGTTACGTGGTACATAGGGAGTTATTGTGAAGCAATATTTGAAAGGGAGAAGATGAAGAAGTAAATATGGAGGCATGTAGAATTGATGACCGAGTAAATCAACATATTGTTTTCATTTTTGTATGAACGAATTGTGGTCTCCTTTTGAGTTGTATCTTGATAAATTTTTAGTTGGAGTTGGTTGAGGTAGGAGCCTCCTGTGGGTTGTAGCCTGCAGAAACCATATGGGAATTAGAGCTTCCTTGCATGTTATAACTTGCAAAAAATTGAGGTAGAAACCTCTTGTAGGTTGGAGCCTACATAAAATCATATGTAATAAGGAGTAGGAGTTTGCCTTTGCATCACAACAATAATAAAATCATGGTTTTCTCCGTTACGGGTTTCCACTTATATCTGGTGTCCATATGCAATGTTATTATGTGTTGATGTGATGTATTGGTCTTCTTATTACTTGTTGTTCACATATATAGTTTACTTGTCATTATTTGTTAAGTTGCTTCTGTAATGTTTTAGATAATAGGTTTAATGAAAAGTTTTTAATGTCCATGAATGGACTAAACTGATTCCCCCCCCCTCTCAGTTTAGTTAAGCTTTCATCAATTGGTATCAGAGCCGGTTCCTTTTGTATAAGCCTAACAACTTGAAGGTAGGTCTGGTTGATTCATGGACTATCAAAGTGTACATGTGTTGAGCGCAACAAACTTTCATGATTGGAGAGATAATGTAAAATATGAACTCATAGCTTATGGACCTAGTGTATGAAAGCGTGTGTGCCATGGTTACTGCAAAGACTCTCCCTCTTTGCAAGAACAATAGTGGAATTCTAAAGAAAAATGTGGTATGTTTAATAATCTTCATAATAAGGATCTTGATACTGTAATAGAATTAAACTATGCAAAAGAAATTTGGAATAGATTGCATCTCATGCATGAAGGATACACTAGTGGTTGCACTATCAAGAAGGAGAATGTAAAGAATAAAAAGAGAAATTCCTGTCAAATCGAAAGTATTCAGTCAAATGAGGTCTCTACTAGCACTACAAGTAAAAGACTCTCTAGCAGATGTTTTTTAGGAACCCTTTATAAAAATACCCCAGACATCTGTTTCTAGCGGAGGTTACTAGAGGAGGTTGGTGAGCGGAGGTTTTTGCAGATGTTTTTCGCTCGGTGCTCTTATCATCCTAAACCGCCCCAGTGCGCTCCTAAGGAAATAATAAAATAATAGCTAAACCAATAAAATAATATTTATGAATTTGCAATTCACTTTTTGCACCAAAATCCATGTAACCATGGTTAAATTCAATTCAAAAGTTGTACCAAAATTAATTAATAAAAAAATTGTATTGATGTGACTATAAATAAAAATGAGCTTTTTAAGAAAGAGTCATTATCATTGTACAACTAATGCATTTGTCCTTTGTACTTAAATAACTTAAAATAAAATATAAATATAAATTCTTAAATTCTTAATTACAGAATATATTATTAATTAAAATTTATATTATTTAAATTATATAATAACATGTTATTAATATACTATATAAAAATAATATAACATAATCTAATATTTATTGAAAAATATGTAAATATAATATTTATTGAAAAGTGTGTAAATAAATGAAGATTGTGTAGAGATAGACATTGTTTCTTTCAAAAAATATGAATTGACAATAATAATATTTTATTCAAAAAGTGTGAAATGACATTTATTATGAGTACTTTACTTTATAACTTTAAAAGTACTTAGAACACTACCATGGTTAACCATGAGTTTTTATCCACTATTGAGAATGTGACAAGTAAGTACCTTTAACTCAAGCAATGCCACCTCAACCATTAGGGATGATTGTCATCCCCTAAAATGTGATTGGTTCTCATAAAGTAAATTTTGATTGTACATTTTTCTTAGGATGCCCATTTTAGACCTCAAAATTCCCCTAATGGGTGCGCACAAAACATTGGCACACCAGACACCGTGCATTCCGTACAAACCCACTCAGTGCGTCTTATTACTGTAGAGCATTGGTGCTTTACAACTCTTCCACACCGGTGCATCATAAAACACTGCACCAAAACAGAAACTACCCAGTGCGGTATTAAGAAACCATGCCGGTGCGTCACAAAACATTGCGCCAAAACAGAAACTGCCCGGTGCGTCACAAAACACTACGCAAAAACAGAAATTGCCCGGTGCGGTATTAAGAAACCACATCGATGCAATTTATCCTTGTCTGAGCCACCCTAACATCGGTTCTCCCATTGCACCCATTGCACGCACTCTTGCTATGCATTGCTCACCAATCTCCATCTTTCATTTTGCAAAACGGTGGGCAAATTTTCTTTTGCAAATTATACAGCCAATATGCCTCCTTGACGGCCAAATGTGCAGGTATTTTTCTTGTTTTTCCATAATTAACCTTTTTAGCATATTAGAATTTCAAATAACCTTAAAATTAACCATTGAAAAGAAAAGAAAATATTGTCGCAAGGTGCACTCGAGCCATTCGACTCGCATCGGTAAGTGGTGCTTCCTATAAAATTTACAGGCCGCATCACCACTGGTGCTAATAGTATCCGCACCGTGTCTGGAGCGGATACCAAAAGGTGCACCGCGTTATTTTAAAATTTAAAAAAAGTGCGGTGTGGTCATTTACCTGACTGCATCGTTAACCATGTGGAATAGCGAGAACATGGTGTGTATACGGAAATATCCGCCCCAGGGTGGGTATGTTTGTCAGTGCAATTCATTCGACATTTCGACAGGGTTAACAGTGTGGCTGGGTAAAATACCGCACCATTGAATATGTAATGAAGTCAGGAGGTCGGTGCGCTGACCCAACTATATGCATTAGGGCATATATTTTAGTCAGCGCACCGGGCTGCTGACACCGTACATAGTCAACGGTGCTTTGAAATTTTTTAGGTGAACCACCTACGGTGCGTTGAATGTCACCTGGGGCACTGCTCTTAGTGTGTGACAAACAAAAGACGCACCGGCACCTGTGCATGACTGTTTTTTGTGGTGCAACGACTGTTTTGTTTTGTTTTTTTCCAAAAAAAAATTATATATGTATATTCCTAAATACATGTCTCATTTAATAAAAAGAAATTATTTAATATGTCAATCATTCAGAGACGTGAAAGGAGAGAAGAGGGGGAACAAAAACAACAACAGGTGGAGCAGTATGACATGGTTCACCTGTGGGAGACAGGGAGAGAGATGCATACCCTCGCCCTATTGCAATGGCTACCCAGGGGCTCCTAAGGTAGGAAGGCCTTCTCGAGTTCTACGAGGAGGCTACTTCCCTAAAGGGCCATGGTGTGTTTTTGAGACATCTTATCCGTAGGTGGAATGCCCATCGACAGGCTTTCCAGGTTGGTCCTAACGAGTGGTACACGTCCACTGAGGAGGACATATATTTCATTACAGGGCTATCGAGGAGAGGGGTGGATTTTCCCTCATTCCCAGAGGTTCCAGCTAGATATGTAGGAGGGAGTCAGTTAGTCTACTCCCAGAGATACATTGGAGCAAATGTAATGTCTCCTTCAGATTTTCATGTTGTTGGAGGTCAGTTACGTATTGGTGCATTTGGTAGTGAGGATGTGCAGTGCCTTTCACTTCTCATTTCGACCATTTCGCACAACACAAGTGATGGGAAACGTATTAGTTTCTTGCTTCTATATTATGTTGATTCTTTAGTACAGGAGCCATGACTTGTTAGGTGGTCTGCCATTTTTTTGCGGCAGTTCTGTACAGCCTTAGATAGATGTCGTGCTCATGCACAAGGGAGAGTCAACTTCCCTGTTTATTCAGAATTTTTTTGTTTATTTTTTGAGAGGTTTCCAGAGATGAGACCTACTTTTGTTCGGCAGCCTCGTAGGCTGATGTTCAAGGCCTGGATGCACATGTGGGGGTAGATGATGCCGAAGAGGGGCGAGACTGTGTTTCCAGCAAGGATATCGCATGATGCACTGGAGTTGCTAGCCAGTGTTTATGAGCTGCATCCCTTCATTATGGTCCCCTATCCTTATGCTGGATTGGATTGGCGAGGGTGTGCCAACATCCTCTTCACAGATGATGAGCTGGCAGATGATAGAGGTAATATTATTGTTTTATTTAAATTTATTCTAACATGTTCTTTAACTTATTTTTATTAAATTGAGTAATGAAATTGTCTAATTATTGTTGTGTACTTGTATATATTTTGTAGACATTGGGTCTTTTGATGGCGAGGACATGTCGTCACCACCACATGGTTCAGGTGTGGATCCTAATGATGAGGAGGCCAGTGTAGAGAGACCGGCTCCTGCTGGTGCACCAATACTACCTTTTTCTAGGTGCGGTTGACTTGATACTAAATAAAGGATGGAGTTGGGTGACCAACTCACTGCATTGATTGTTGAGACAGGCATCAGGCCCGCTCATATGATAGAAATACAGGTCGATGGTAGTAAGTTATAGATGTGGAGAGGCATGCTGCGTGACATGTACAGCCTAATGCGGCATGTCGTAGGAGCTACGACCTTAGTTACGTGGCTGAGGAGGACCATTGCATGTTATAGGTGTGGTCGAGACACAACACGCAGTGATCGATAGTCCACGAGTAGCGACTCATCATCTCTTGATCGTTCACCTCGCACCGCGCCAGATGAGCAGCCTCCACTAGCATCTAGTAGCAGTCATCATGGAGGTCAGGCTGGAACATCGACGACCATGTCCAGTCAGCAGCTTGTGGCATCCAGCAGTACTCATGATCATGAGCAGGCTGGACCATCGACCGTTGAGGCTGCACCATTGACTAAGCAGGCCTCGACTAGTACTGTTATTGATGTTGTACCACTAGCTGATCCATGAAATTTATATTACAGTTGTATATTTTTAACATTATTCAGTTATATATATATGGTCCATGTATTTTATGTTCATGTTGGAGTTGTACTTAATTTACATGTTGGTGATCATCATGATGTGTATATTATTAGGTCATGTTAGATATGTTCATTTAATGTGCAGCTTGCAGATAGATGTGTATGTGATAGCATGATTTATTTGACATGATCAGATGTATATTTGATGTTTGTGTTGTGATGATGATATACAATGCTAATTGTGTTTTGTTAGATGATCATGATCACGATGATGTTAGAAAATTTGAATGTGTTTTTTAGTCGAATATGATGTTTTTATGATGGTTATCATAATCGTGATGTTTATTAATTAATTTAATATTAAATGACCATGATATTTATTAAATATTCTGTTGTGATTGTAATTGAAATTTTAATTTTAATTGTATGTAAAATTGTATTTGTATTTGTAATTGTAATTTTAACTGTAATTATATGTAAAATATTTGAAAAATTTTAATTGTAATTGCAATATTTAATTTATTGTGTAATGATTGTAATTGTATATATGACAAATTGTAAAATTGTAATTGTAATTCTTATTGTATGTAAAATTCTAAAATTGTAATTGTAATTGTATGTAAAATATTTGTAAAATTGTAATTGTAAATGTAATTCTAATTCTAATTCTAATTGTATGTAAAATATTTGTAAAATTTTAATTGTATTACTATGAAATGATTGTAATTGTAAAATTTTAATTGTAATTATAATTGACTGTAAAATTCTAAAATTGTAATTGTAATTCTAATCGCAATTGTATGTGAAATTGTAAAATTGTAACTGTAATTGTAAATACAATTTTAATTGTAATTGTATCTACAATATTTGTAAAATTTTAATTGTATTAATGTGAAATGATTTTATTAGAATTTATAAATTTGTAAATAATTGTAAAATAATAAATCTAGAATAACATGAATTTTTGTAACATAATAAAGTTTAGAAAATAATGCAAATAAATTCATGTACTTTAGAATTATCATTATTTTATTATGATCTTACATATCAAAAAAAGTTCTTGGTTTTTCATCTAGTGCGTTTATCATCATAACCCGCACCGGTGTGTCTTAGTACTATAACACACTGGTGCTTCATAACTCTTCCGCACTGGTGCGTCATAAAACACCGCGCCAAAACATAAACCGCAGCTTACGAAACCACACCGGTGTGCCTATAAAACCTAGTGCATCGGAACATGGTTAAATAAAACCTAGCGCGAACCAGGTATGTCATTGAAATATATTTTCTAAGAAGGAAAATTTATTCTGTAAAGTGCAGTATTGGAGCAGCGGAGGGTTCGAATCGTGGGCAACAATTTTTCTTAGGAGATGAGGGTTTGAAAAGACGAGAGTACAAATTTTGACTGAGAAGTTTATACAAGAGAAAATGAGTGATTCAAATAGAAAGACGGACAAAGACGCTTAATTACAGGGATGCAGACGGCTACAGAGCTTGACATATTACAAAAGGAGAAAATATTTGTGAAAAATATGAGAAGGGCGGTTGAGAAAGCTCGGTTGAGACCGACGATAGGGTTAAGAGGCCTGGTCAGAAGGGTAAGTATTTTCTTGATCATGGCAAAGAGAATTCGGTTGAGGTCGACGATGTAATATCCCAAATCTGGAATTTTCTGCTTTCTCGGGAATATCTTAAGATATTCTAATTCCTTCTTCAGTGAGCTACTGGAAGTCCATTTCAGAGATTGACTGTTGGGGAATTTACAGGATATGAATCCTTCCAAAGAAGGGAGAAATCCTGAGGCTAGCTGGCCCTTCACAGACTCTGTCTATGGATATGCAATATTCCACCTCAGGAATTTCTGCTACAGGGTCCTTGAGGACGCTATATAACGAAGCTATTGCATAAATAAGACAATCCAATGCTGGGATGTCCTAGTACATATAAAATATAACTTCTTGTAGAAAATGAGCTCAAAGAAATAACACTAGATGGGTTATTCAGATCTCCCCAATCTAGGTCTCTAAAACAATGCTCAATGAGAGAGCTACGGAAATATGCAAAACATCAATCTAAAACTCTGCAAATATGAATGTATCATGAGAGGGTAAATAATACAACCATCATCTTATTATTATATCAGCAATATTATACAGAAATATCATGAGGAACAGAGCCCTCAAGCTCTAGAACCAATCTCCAATGAATATACAATGTAATGCCGGAGTAGCTGCAGCTACACAGAATGCCGGAAAACCATAACTGCGTAGTCTCTATGAGAGATGAAGCTGCTGAATACATAAAAAATGATGATAGAGCTGAAGGAATACAAAGAAATTCCTACACATGAGAAAATGGGATGAATATAGGATTTCTAGCCAATCTCATGGAGATTGCTAGAAATGCCGGATAAAAATACAAAGTGACAAACAAATTGTCACTGTAGCTAAAACCAAATGAATATGAGGTTGAGGCTGATCTGAAATGCTGATGCCCTCCTCTGATAATTCCCTCAAGGGAAAGGGGCTGATCCCCTTTCACTCAAAGCACCCCTCCTGATGAGCACAAGGATCTCCCTCAACACTGCCCTCATGGAATAACGCAGTTTCTCCAAGTGACTACGTAGTGGGAATTGGTGAATGAGTGGCTTGATGCCACATATTTGAAATGAAGTCCAAGATCCCTCTCTACAACTCTTCCCATGAAGAAATACCTCCTCCACTGAAAAGAAAGTAGGGAAAGACTCAATGAGTTCCTCTGCTGCTACCCCAGCTACATAGCACCATTCTGCTACAGAAATAACGCTGCAACTGAAGGAGTGAGCTTGGCCAAATGCCGGAATGAGGAAATTCAGCTCAAATCCTCTCCTTCCATGAGGAAGAGGTGGGGGATCCCCGCCCGGGAAAACCCCCAGTGCTCAAGAGCACTGCAATCCTGCTAAACAGCCCGAATGTGCAAGTCCTTGGCCTCACCACGAAATTTCTGAATCAAAGCATAAACCAAATGAGCTGCTCCTTCTCTCTTATAAAGAAAATGAACTCTCTCTCACCATAGGTCCCACAATTAGGGTTTCCATTCACTTTTGAATGCTTTCCCTCCAAAAGCTATGTTATCTTCTCAAGCAAGCCACCCCTCTAAGGTAGCGGTGTTGACTTGGTCAAAGATGGCCAACTCAAGGTGATCCACATCAAGTTCACACCAGTAGGTGTTTATTTCAACTGATTATTTATCCTACTTCCTCATAAGGAGTGTTATTTCTCTATCACCAACGGTTAAGGGGTCTCCTTACCCATTTTATTGAGCAAAATTAAAATATGCCACTATAATATTCCATTTTAGCTTGAGGCTAAAATTGGGACTGTAATGTTGCTTATCCTCAAGAAACTGCATAGAGAGAATTTTTTTTTTCCCCCTTCTTCTCTTGTGACCTCCTCATCAACAATCTCCACCACTGCTCAAGATATACCGCAATAAAACTGTCCTCCAATGCCTCCTCCCAAGTATGCAAACCGGAAGGGTGCACCTTACGGAAAGATAGAAGGTGTAGGTGGAAATCTACCTGTTGAACCATGGCCTCCTCAAGGTAGGAGTGATGACATGCATGGGAAAATATAATCCCACTAGTGATCCCCTCATCCATGCTATCATCCAAATGGAAATCTTGCCCCCTATTTTGCAATGTAATGGGGCTGAATGAAGAGTTGTGCTACTTCATCCCAATAAGCTCTTCTCTCCCTCTGTATTCCATATGGGGCTGCCTCTATCCTTGGACTGAAATGATATGGCCTCCAAGAGTGGCCCAAGCTACCCCATAAAAATATCCAGCCATGAAATGCCTCTGCAAATTCTCCAAGTGGTTTTCCCCACAAGAAGAGAAAAGTAATAGTATGGCAATCATGGTTTGCCCATGGTATCCCTTGCAATATAGAACATGTATAATGGGGAGAATGTTGCTCCCAATGGGCTATCCCATCATATAAGTCACTCTCCAAATAGTTCTCCTTGTGAATAAATAAGCATCAGCAATACAAGGTAGCATAAATACAATGAAAACAAGTTGTCACAAGACAACCAGAGAGTGAGTCACTGCTCCTCTCATGGGACCAACGTAGTGAACCTCTTTCCTTCATCCTAACAAGTGCGTTTCCTAGCCACTTTTTTTCTGCCACACACATCTCAAAATATAGGAACATGAAAACATAAATTGGTGCCAATGGTGCACACCAATGAGCATGTGGCCCCCTCCACAAACTACCATAAGAATGGTCCATTCTTCTGCTACAAAGTCTACAAATACATCCTTGCACATTATGAAAGAAGGGATCAACTCTTCTTGACTCATCATGCTGCTCAAACAAGGGAGGAAAGTACAATATAGAATGTGAGCTTATACCTTCTCCAATTTGTACTTGAGCTCTTGAGCTTGAAATGGCCCAACTGAAAATTTTCCCTCTACCTTCAATGAGTAGGAAAGCGGCTGTGAGGTTCTCTCCACCATAACCAAGTGGGCTATGCATCTCCCTATGCTGATAGGTGCCATGATGAATGTCCTCCCAAGTGAACTCCTATAGCCAATCAAAGTATGCATCCAAGTGCATAGCTAGGAAGCCCTCATATGCTGCATGAAATAATTTCTTCTTGAGACTAGAAGCTCTAGCCAAGAAGAATCTATCATAGTGATAGATGACCATATAATGAACTTGGTATCAGTCATCTTCCTCCTGGTCATCAATAATCACGCATGCATTAGGATCCTGGGGAATACTCAACCAACGCTGAGTCCTGGATCAATCCTCCACATAGATAGCGCTGATATTCTTGCAATGTGGTGCTCCATCACGCTGCTGCCTGCTACCTTGACATCCCCTCATGCCAAAGTCATCCTCCAAGTTGCTGCCATGCCATCATGTAGCTTTTCATGCTCAAATAGAAATAAGGACCTCTGAAAATGAGCCTTCCATGAGAGACTATCACCTCCAAAGAATCTCCCGATCCTGGGCAATGTAAGCATGAGTGGCCTCCATCCACTCCAATGCATGAAAGAGTCCTTCCTCAAAGGAAGTACCATCTCTCTCACTAGATATATGGAGCAGTCATCCTGCATCATGAATATGCAATCCTCCATCCATGCAGCAAAGTCTGTCAGCGCAGTAAAGCTGATGAAGGTGGGTGATACTGAAAATGAGATACTATATCTCTCCTTCTTGAGTTTACCCCAAACCCTCTGCGCTGTGTTAGATCTCTCTAGTGTCTCCACCCCTCCGGAATCCATGAGTGGTGAACCAAATGGAATGATGCCTCTCATCAACTCTAAACCAAGTGGCCTTCCAGGTGGAATGCCCCCATAAAGTGAGACATCATGCTCTGAAATATACTGCATGTATGAGTGGACTGATTTGTCCCTCTCTCCTCTGCGTAGTGCAGTCTCTTTCCCTTGTGTAGAAGGTTTCTGAAATGGATATGGGTGAATTCCCATCATCCCTCCATGTTGATCCTTCTCTTCCCCTTCCATCACACAATCCCCAGCAAATGCTACATAGGACTCCGCAATTGTGCCTTGGTTCCCACATGTAAAAGTATTTGGAACTCCTTGCCAAGATACAAGGGCTCCTCTAGTGGAAGAAATAGCTCCCTTCTCACCTCCATGTGGTGATGGATGTCCTCCCAGTGTGGCAGCGCTGTTGGTTCCTTCCAGTGCGTGCAAAGTGTTTGTGTTTATGTCACAATGAGTTTCACCAAGTTCTTCCATCAAACCCTTAGTGAAAGCTTCATGTGTTTTTTGCATTTGCGTGGAAATGTAAAATGGGACTTTCAAACCAACAAACATGAGCCATACCTTTGAGTTGCAGTGCTACTCCTCCAATGGCCTCATCTCCTTCCTCTATCCCCTTTTGCAAATGGAAAAATGAATGCGCTGTGGATCTGCATGTGTGGCTGAATGCTCACACCCATCATGACAAAACCAGGGTTTTCTCCATCCACAACCCTTTTCAGAAAATCTTCCCACTGTTCCCTTTCATCAAGATTTTCAATGATGTCCTCGATGGTCTGGAAAAGAAGAAGGGAAACCTCCTCTTCCATCATTCCTCTTTCATTGTCTCCTTTGTAAATATCCTCTCCTTGGAGAGAAGCTCCTCTGCTGATGACATTAGATCTTGGGCATAGGATGAGCCAAGATCATGCTCTGATACCACTGTAATATCCCAAATCCGGAATTTTCTGCTTTCTCGGAATATCTTAAGATATTCCAATTCCTTCTTCAGTGAGCTACTGCAAGTCCATTTCAGAGATTTACTATTGGGGCATTTACAGGATATGACTCCTTCCAAACAAGGGAGAAATCCCGAGGCTAGCTGGCCCTTCACAGACTCTGTCTATGGATATGCAATATTCCACCTCGGGAATTTCTGCTACAGGGTCCTTGAGGACGCTGTATAAGGAAGCTATTGCATAAATAAGAAAATCCAATGCTGGATGCCCTAGTACATATAAAATATAACTTCTTGCAGAAAATGAGCTCAAAGAAATAAAACTAGATGGGTTATTTAGATCTCCCTAATCTAGGTCTCTAAAACAATGCTCAATGAGAGAGCTACAACAATATGCAAAACATCAATCTAAAAATCTGCAAATCTGAATGTATCATGAGACGGTAAATACTACAGCCATCATATTATTATTATATCAGCAATATTATATAGAAATATCATGAGGAACAAAGCCCTCAAGCTCTAGAACCAATCTCCAATGAATATATAATGTAATGCCGGAGTAGCTGCAGCTACACAGAATGTCGGAAAACCATAACTGATCAGTCTCTATGAGAGATGAAGCTGCTGAATACATACTAAATAATGATAGAGCTGAAGGAACACAAATAAATTCCCACACATGAGAAAATGGGCTGAATATAGGATTTCTAGCCAATCTCATGGAGATTGCTAGAAATGCCGGATAAAAATACAAAGTGACAAACAAATTGTCACTGTAGCTGAAACCAAATGAATATGAGACTGAGGCTGATCTAAAATGCTGATGCCCTCCTCTGATAATGCCCTCAAGGGAAAGGGGTTGATCCCCTTTCACTCAAATCACCCCTCCTGATGAGCACAAGGATCTCCCTCAACACTGCCCTCATGGAATAATGCAGTTTCTCCAAGTGACTGCGTAGTGGGAGTTGGTGAATGAGTGGCCTGATGCCACAGATCTGAAATGAAGTCCAATATCCCTCTCTACAGCTCTTCCCATGAAGAAATCCCTCCTCCACTGAAAAGCAAGTAGGGAAAGACTCAATGAGTTCCTCTGCTGCTACCCCAGCTACACAACACCATTCTGCTACAGAAATAACGCTGCAACTGAGGGAGTGAGCTTGGCCAAATTCCGGAATGAGGAAATGCAGCTCAAATCCTCTCCTCCCATGAAGAAGAAGTGGGGGATCCCCGCCTGGGAACACCCCCAGTGCTTAAGAGCACTGCAATCCTGCTAAACATCTCGGATGTGGAAGTCCTTGGCCTCACCACGAAATTTCTGAATCAAAGCATAAACCAAATGAGCTGCTCCTTCTCTCTTATAAATCAAATGAACTCTCTCTCACCATAGGTCCCACAATTATGGTTTCCATTCACTTTTGAATGCTTTCCCTCCAAAAGCTGCGTTATCTTCTCAAGCAAGCCACCCCTCTAAGGCAGCGCTGTTGACTTGGTCAAAGATGGCCAACTCAAGGTGACCCACATCAAGTTCACACCAGTAGGTGTTTATTTCAGTTGCTTATTTATTCTCCTTCCTCATAAGGAGTGTTATTTCTCTATCACCAATGGTTAAGGGGTCTCCTTACCCATTTTATTAAGCAAAATTAAAATATGCCACTATAATATTCCATTTTAACTTGAGGCTAAAATTGGGAATATTACAGACGATAGGGTTAAGAGGTCCCATGATGGAGAAAGGGAGAGCAGAGTTAATGGCAGAGAAATACATGTTGACGCTCTGGTGACTAGCAAGGTGAAACAATCCTTCGAAAGCAAGGAGTCCTATTCGCTAAGGGATATTGTTAGAGAGATATCAATTGAGTCTCTTGAACGGGCTAAGAGATCACATGAAGGTAACTATTCTCATTCTTACAAGGATGGAAGGGAAATATTGGACAGTAGAGAAATATCAATCGAGGCAGTCGATAAAGCCAAGAGGCACCATGAAGGGAAGAATTCTAATTCCCTTAAGGACAACAGAGAAATTAGTGCGCCATATCTAAAATAGGGCACAATGTGTGCATTACGATAAAACAGATGGGCTTGTTCGCTTTGATGACCATGTTCACTTGCTCTCTCTAGAATGTGTTTAAAAGCTAGGAGTATTGTCCGAGCTTCAGTTTGCTTACATAAACTTTTACCGATAAAGCTGACATCGCATAAAATTACATCTCCGGCTTTCAATTGAACCTGAATGGAATCTCTAAATTGTCTGAGCTGTGGTCCTGTGGATAACGATGAATATCACATGGAAGGTACCCAAAAATCCAAATTTTTGAAAGTATAGGTGAATTAGCACTTATCAAAGAACGAAATTCCGAACAAAAAGCAAACGGGATACACTTAAGGATTCCCTGGTTCCATTTATTATTTAAAATGATGCTCTCTCTGGATGAAACCAGTAAAATGTCTGCTTGTATTATAAATGGAAATCCAATGACCATTTCTGTGGGAAGAAAAGAATAGATACCTACAACTACCATTTTGCAATGTCTTTCCTCTGCTCAACCCTATACTCATTTTATATGGGAAACCATTGCCTCCACATGTAATAACTGCATTGTCTAATTGAAAATCGGTCTTCTTCTGCTAATAAATGCAGAATGAAGGACTCGTTGTCATTACTCCCAGAACATTCAAGGTCAGTTTCTCGTAAAATAGAGATTATATAAATTTTGTTAAGATCAAGATAGAAAGCAAAAAGGATAAAAGAGGAAATTGGATGCCAAGATGGAGGAGGAACTTACAAATGAGAAAGCAGATCATGGGGCACCTTTTCTTATTATAGGTTATGGAAAGGTTCAAGTTTATTTTTTCTAAAAGAAGAAGTGGTGTATTTTTGAAAAGAAATGGCCCAAATATTTTCACAACAAAATGTACATTTCCAACATGTCTAATTTTGGTGTACACACGTAAAAGTAATTTCGGTGTCTCAACCACAAATCGGTGCTAATGTACAGAAAACCGCACTGGTGCATTCTAGTTACTGCGCACCGGTGCGTTCTAGTTACTACACACCGGTGCTGCTTTACCAATGGACCCACCAGTGTAGTTCTATTAAGTGATGCACCGGTGATGAATAACCATAAATAAAAAAAGCGCAAATCTATTTTATTTAAGTGAAAAAAATGGCAAATAGAAAAACGGGCAACAAAATATTTTTGAAAATCTAATTTCATAGGACAATTCTTTAAATACTAAACACTTTTCAATATTTCACTATTTTTGCTAAATTTTTCAGCCAAATATTTGCAGGAGACATACCTGGAGTAAGAGAGCACGAGAGCACTGTGGAGCAGTGAAATACGTTCGAACATAAGTATTCAGACATTCAGAATCCAAACCTTTGGTGATTCAAACCCTGTAGCATAGAATTTCAAATGATCTCGTGATTAAATTTGATTATTTGTTTTACTTTTTCTGCAGTTTTATCCATTTTTACCCTAAACCCTTCATTTTTTTATTTCTTCCCTTTCTTCTCCATGTTTCTGTGATTTCAGAATTAGGGATTTTCATTTTAGATTGACATCCAACCCACGGGATGACTTGCATAGTCAGATCCCAATCCATGTCGGCCCTTGCGTGATGTTTTGAAAAAAATGGATTTTTTTTATCGGTGCACCCTGCGTAACATCGCACACTGTTGCATTGTATTATACATCGCACCGCACAAGTACTATGTAATAAAAAATTTAAAAACAATTTTTTTAATCAGTGTGCCATATCTAAAATAAGGCATCGGTACACTATGTTACGAGGATAACACCGTATGGTCTAGTATACTGTTTTCGCGGTGCGTTTATAATACCCCCAAGCATCGACGTCAGTGCGTACATAATGAAAGGCGCACCGGTTTCTTGAGATTTATTTTTTACCTGAAAATTTGACAATTTATTTATAAATATATTAATGACTGATATGGTACAGGTTTCAGATTGATAAAGAAATGACTGACAAGAGATTAAGTAACAAAAATATTGATAACACATCAAGAAAAGCAAAAAAGGCAAGTTCTTTGCAAATTCTTTATAAAAAATATTATTTTTGAACTATATGTAAGTTTAACTAATATTTATTGTTTACTGTGTATCATGTAGAGCCACAAAATGACGAAGCTTGATAAGGTTATTTCTATTCTAGGACCAAAATAGCGTAAAAGCTTGATGGAAAAATTGCAAAAGGATGAATAAGGTGAATGAAAAAATACTATCGATCCAATATGAGTTTCTTTTTTTAATTTTCATTAATAATATACTTAAAATTATTAGATAACATGTGTCAAACAGTCTATTAATTCACATCTGTTTAATGTTCTACAGGGACCAACAACTCAGAAAATGAATGTTGTTTTAAGAAAAGAAAAAAAATAGAACATGGAAGTGAAAATGAATTTCTCTTTAGCTGATCTGGAAAGGTGCTGGAGGTTAACGAAAGGGGGGAAAACTTTTACAAAATTTTGAGGGATCTAGTGGAATGAATGTATAGATGTTATTTCCACTTACAATACAAAAACCAATCCAATTATTCCAAGAACCAAATTTTATCTAAACTATAGGAAGAGTTTCCAGAGAATTGGTCAATGAGACATGTCATAATTTTAATAGCAATAACGTACAACAACAAAAAAGAAGGAATGAAAAAGTAATATTCCTTTAAATGTTTGTCTAGAATTATTTATAAATATCACTTTTGATATATTTACTTTTCATATATCAATATAAAAATTAAATAGTTTATTGTCATGTTGCATTTTCAGGAAGATTATGAAAATCTTAAAAGATGAATGAGCTGATATCATAAATATGCCAGTAGGAATGTCCAAAAAGGTGTACAAGGATATGGCCAAAGAAATGGACAAAATTGCATCGCGGGAGGAGCCATCTCAACAACAACGTGCTTCAAATGTATTATGTAATCATGGAATTTTTCGATCATTAGGTAAAATAAATAAACAATTTAATATTAAATATTAATTTTCAAGTATTTTCTTGCAGAAAAGAAAAGAAAATGGAATCCATTCAGCATATAAAATAGGATGACAAGGAAGAAAAGGGTTGATATTTAAGTTTGTGAGTAATTGTTACTTCCTTTTAACAACTTAACTAGATTTCATTTTTTTATTTTTTAGTTGTTTTACAAAAATCGTCATTGAATGTCTTCAAACAGGTGCTAACATACAAAGAAGAACCATCAGACGAATTTATTGAAATTGGGTTAAATATGGGTTGTGAGTATATGTTGGTATATCAGAAATTAATTGTGGAATGTGTAAGCATCTATCGATCTTTTTTTACTTAGCTCCGTCTATAATTAATATAACAAATTTTTTTTTATATTAAATATATGATTTGTTATGGGGTATAAAACTTGCAAGAAAAAAAGTATGGAACTGCACCAATAGATGAAATTTTGAAAGATGGCATGGTACATGGTTTTGAAAGAATGTGTATAGTGTATGAGTCAATTGTTGCTATGGTACGTCATTTTTCTTTTTGATTTACATTGATATATATTATTTAATATTGCAATTTTCATTATTCTCACCAATGTATATACACTCATTTCATTTTATTTTATGTTTGTAGATGGAAGGTGAAGAAGAAGAAAAGAATCAACACCGTGAACAAAACATTCCTGAAAAAAACCCAAGTCATGGAAGTAGCTCTAGCAGTGACAACAGTTCAAGCGAAGAATGATGATCACTATGTTTGGATATCAAAGCAAGGCGTTATATTTTTTGAAATATGTCTATGAAATCAGACATATTCTTTAATGTAATGGACATAGTATCCCAATTGAAAGGCAAAGGGATACCAATAATTGTCCCATTTTGTATGACAAAGATTGTCTTATTCATATACATAGATAATAAAATATGTTTTAATTTATTCTATTGCGTTCTCCATTGTCACTACTGTGTTCTCCATTTTCGTTCTCAAATGCATTAATAAAAATTTAATTCATATGAATATTGTTATAATATATATATGTGTCGACTTTTGATGAATAATGAATTTAAAAAAATCACAATAATTATGATATGATATAACAAATTAATCCAAACATCACATTCAAATGCATTAATAAAAATTTAATTAATATGAATATTGTAACAAGATGTGTCGACTTTTTATGACTAATGAATTTAGAAAAATCACAATAATTGCACTGTCATAGGTCGATGTTTCTAAAAAATGCAAAATGAACACCGGTGCGTGTCAGTTACTATACACCGATGCATTTCTACGACCTATGGGCACCGCAAAAATACCAAAACCAATTAAAAATTGTGGTGCGTTTGTGCGAAACTGCACACCGGTGCTTCTATGTGAGACTACACACCGCTGCATTTGTACGACGTATGGGCACTGCATAAATACCAATACCAATTATAAATATCGGTGTGTTTGTCTGATACAGTGCACCGGTGAGTTTCTATAAGTCTACATACCGATGCGTTGAGATGACCTATGGGCATCGCACAAATCCTAAGACCCATTGGTATGGCCCTATGTGTTGTATCACCAACACTGCACCCAGTGCGATTTTATACCTTGACGGCCTGGTTCTGGACCCTTTGACTGCCCCGGGCCACCTTCTAAATGACATGCATCGGTGCGTTGAAACCTTAGTAGCGCACTAATGAAAAAAACATCCGTAATAAACTCCGGCTGCCCATTTTTTTTAGTTGTGTTGAATTTCCGTTAAAAGCTCCGCCAAAACCTCCATAACCATAAATGGATGTTGTAGCAAATGTTTTTTTGACAATTTTGGCCAATTTTATAACACTAAAAACCTCCTTTATAACCTCCACTAGAGGGTCTTTTCCTTGTAGTGTATAGTGTGAATGGACCTTATTTCCATGAAGAAAATACAACTGAAGAAAAAAAAAACTTGACATAGCCTTGGCTGAAATAGAAATAATGATGAATAAAAACAAAGATATGAAGAAATTGGTTCAGATATGTGATGAAAGAGAGCATGAATACAATAAGGGAATCATTAGTCTAAGGACACGGTTTGAATAAGAAAAAAGAATAGAAGAGATGATGAATAGTCAGCTAAAGGAGAAAGAGGTACAATGTGCGAGGTTAGAGGTCATGATAATTCAATGAAAAGTGAGTTAGAAGAAAATAATAGTTTGTTTAAGCAACTAGAAGAAGAGGTTTCCTCCATGAAGAACTTAGAAAAGGAAATGATTAAAGATGACAAAGAAACATCAAAATGAACTACAAAAGAAGAAAAAAATAAAAGGAAACAACTTAACCAGATGGAGAAGAATGAAGTTATAAATTATTCAATATCACAAAGGAGGAAATATATCTCATGCTTCCATTGCCATGAACCAGGACATATTGCAACGGACTACAAGAACAAACAAACCAAGAATAATCAACCGAATATGCAACAAACAAAAAGGTATTATCCTATAAGCAAACAAAGAAGAACATCAAAAACTAGGTACATAAAATATTTCAATGGTTATTGTTATAAGTGTATTGAATTTTGACATAAAGCGATTGAATTATAATTTGTATGAAAAGATAATCATGAACTCTAGAAGGAGTGCACCATTTCTTGCATTTATTGGCAACACAAAAAGGTATGTAGGTAGAAATTTTGACCATAAAGCCAAAGATTGCATGTTGACAAATACTCTAAAGGATTCAAAACAAAATATGGAAGCAAATCAAAACACACTACTTAATGAAGGGAATACACACAAAAGAAGGGTGTATATTAAAGTTTGGAAAATGAAGGAAAATGAGCAAATTATAACTTCAATAACAAAATGAATTCATCATGATCCCACGGGGAGTTGTGCATGAAAAAAAAGAACAATCCTGTAAATGTCTATGTTAGAGTAGTTGTATCTATAGGGGAGAGCATCCTTAAAAATGACTAAGAAGAGAAAAGAGATATGTTATGACTAAATATTCATCAAAATACTAAAGGCATTAAATGAAAGAGTTGTCTCGAAGAACTCTAGGTCCAAATAAAATTCTCAAAGGAATAAAGAACACCTCTTGCACAATATATTAAACAAGAAAATTAGACTGTTTCTAATGAAGAAAATGAAACATATTTTCATTCAAAATATTATGCTAGAACTATATGGTTGACTCATAGCAGGAATTTGTTTTTAGAGGTCCAACTGCTGCTACCATATTTCTCCTAGGGTTTTATGTTTCCTTTTAACAATCTTGAATATATTCCTCATGTTGCAAATGACATTCACAAAACTAAGGATTTTATTTTTAAGCCACAAACTATGACTTTCATCATCTATAAGGTGTTGGGTATTCATATGAAAAACTTTGCTGATAACAGTGACATGACAGGTTTCAAATTTAGAGAAGAAATTGAATCAAGATAGCTATAAACATGAAGAGAGAAGGGATTGAGCTAAAATGGATTTTAAAATTCATAAGGAATATGTTGGAGAAATATGGTTAGAAAAATCAAAGAAATCTGATGTACATGAAGAAAAATAGATTATTCGATTCATCATTCAAAGCATGTATAGGATATGCTACCATTTGTTCAAAAAAGAGTGTTTCAACGACAACAAATATAGTGTTGATAGTCATATTATTGCAACACTAATTGGCATTGTGTTGGCTTTGACTATAGTGGCGTTATGAGGATGCACTTGTTGAGTTGTCAGAGCATGGACTTGTGATAATTGTTGAAGGAACACGAGGAAGAATTGTCCAGATTGCATGATGAGAATGGAAAATTGAATAAAACAATGAAAGTATCTGCCATAGGATATATGTTAGCTAATGCAGATGATATAAAATATATGGAAGTTTCAGATATATCTTTGGAGAAAATTAATTAAATGAGTTGGAATTTCTCCAGGGACATATGGATGTGCTTGCTACCAGACAAAAAGGATATATGAATGCTCCTCATAATCAACGTGTTCATAAGAGGCATGCAAATACTAGTATAGTTGTAACAAGTAATGGATATACACCAACATTAGAGCTTGAGGGGAGGCAACAACTAATGGAGCTCAAAATAAAAAAGTTACAATAGAGGGAAAAGGAGCTTAAAAAATTGCTTCGAGACGAAACACAGGCTTTGATGGCTTTGAAAGGCGATCATGAAAAGTCACTGGCTGAAATAAATAAATTGAAATAATTACTTGAAAGAGACCAAGCGGATTTAGCAAATGTGAAGTTGTAACTTCAATAGGAACATGACTTAAATTAAGTAGCTCAAAACAAATGCACTATTTTTAAGGATGAGAAGCAACGAATGTCCATGGAAATTGTAGAGCTTCAAAAGAATCTAAATGACAAGAATGCAAAGATGAATAAGCTCCAAGAAGAGCATAACAAAAGGAAGTTCACACATTCAAATGAATATGTTGAAAAATTAAAAAAAGATTGCTGCTACATTGGAAAAGGAAAAGATTGAGCTTCAGATAGAGAAGGATGGCCTCATAAATCACTTGAAGAGCCGCTAAAAATAGGTCCTAGAAATAGAATATGGTGATGGTTCAACTCTTATGCTAGATATGAAATTAAGAGATGACAAGCAGTTGCAACCATTTCCATAAAATCTAGGAGTTGCATAAGAAACTTATCAACTTCAGATTTTGGAATTGGAACAAAAGTTAAAAAATGTTAGCAATGAAAGGGACAAAGCAGTGCCTAACTTGGCTAGAATTAAGAATAATATTTTGGAGAAGGAGCATGAAGATTCAGAGGAAATGGATCATGATAGTGCACTAAAGGAGACGAAGGTGGTGAATGCTTGCACTAATAGAAAGGTCAGGTCAATGTAATTAATGTTTCTGTTGAAGACACAACAAATCTAGTTGTATCATTCATTATTGGAAGTATATTGGAATAATGTAACGAAGGAAGTGAATCCTTGCACTAATAGAAAGCCTTCGATGTAATTAATGTCTCTGTTGAAGCCATAACAGATCCAATTTTATCGTTTGTTATTGGAAGTATCATGGAATAATATAATGCATGGCGTAGTGGCATCGAATGGAATGACGTACCATTCAGAATGGTGTAGTTGTGCAGTGGTATCGAATAATATAACGCATGGTGTAGTGGCAATGTTAATATTGGAATCACATACCACTCATAACGGTGCAATGGTGCAGTGGTATAGTAAGGAGGAATATCATGGCGCAGTTATAGATAACGATGTCAAAATGGTGCAATGGTGCAGTGGTATCTCAAAAGGGTGCAGTGGCAGCATTAAGAATGGAATGAAGATGATGGTATTGATGATGATTAGTGTTATTAATGGAGGAGCTTTATTATATCAACGTAATTATATCCCGTGTGCTCTACGAAATAAGAATATTACCCTGGTCCATATTGTGTTTTGATTTGAATTCATATGGAGAAGCATTATTATATCATTGTTATTAATGAAGGATCATTATTATATCCTGTGTGCTCTATGAACAAAGAATTGGTGAACCCGACGTGATCGAACACACAACTTTCTGATTTGAATATTTGAATTCAATTCAAAATCCATGTTGATTGACCATCTCAGATAAAAAAAATCAGACAATATTGTGTCTGATAGTTTTATATCCGACCTGCAGCTAGAAGTTCACGATACTGAGAAAACATACCTGGCATCTCCTTATTTTCGGATATTTCTTGTATTAAGTTATCCTGAATGGAAAAGAGTTGTGATGGATGAGCCAACGTCCTAGATAATGTTGTCCAATGAAACCAAAGCGTTAAATCCACATATCTCAGCATTATTGGGTATAGAGTCCTCCGTGTTGAGGGAAGATTTGGATTTATGGGCTCTGGGAAGAATTGCATTACGGAGAATTGTGTTTTGGAGGGATTCACCTATGCAATGATGCAAAGAGGTTATTTAGGATGTTGGGTGAGCCAACACTGATGGACAAGCCATAGTTTCGTATGACTTGAACGACACGAGGTATGTTTTTGCAGAGGGTTAAAAAGCATTCACGTTTTGCGTCAATATTGCATTCGAGTTTATTTGATTGATTTCTGAGTTAAGGTTAGTTTGTGGTCTGATGAATCTATGGGAGTGACTCTATGTTCGTATTGCTTCCTTGTAGACATTGCATTCAATCTATTTGATTCCAGATTTTATTGATATCAAGACTCTGATAATTCCTACACCTCACTTTAAGTTTATCAATTTTTCTATTTTGCCTTACTTGAGCTGTGCGACCTTGCAATTTCCGAAAACATGTTGTTACATGCATGCATATAGAGAAGATCAAGTGAAAAGAAGAGATGGAGAGAAATATAGAAAGTTTTGTAGTATTCACATACACATCATGTCAAATAAAGCAATAAAGAATGGTTATAATTGTTTATGTCCAAAATTTCTCCCACAACTTCACAGGATATTCATCATCTCAAATAGACAGGTAATTTTTATGCTTGTCTTGACTCTCTATCAGTGACCCGTTGTTACAAGTGGGAGATCCTCTGGTAATCATGGAGGTTAGGAGATTGGTATGTTGCACATTAATATTGGCCAATTGTTCTCGTGTGGAAGCCAATTGCAATTGCACGTATAAATTTTTTTTCATTAGATCATTGATCATTGCCACACATCCATGGATGGGATCTCGAAATCTTTGTTGTGCTTCGTACACCAAGTTGTGTACTCCGTCGCCTCTCTGTTCTACTAGGAGAGTCTCTAACATATTAACACTATTAAATTGATCATAGTTAAGCACTATTGCTAGCCTGCTAAATTGATCATAGTTAAGCATTGTTGGCAATTTCACTGTGTGCTCCGACTGCGTGCCCTGATACCTCTCTTAACTCTGCGTATCTATGTGCTCGTGGTTTCAGCATTGTATAGGCTTTATAACATCTACATTCAATGAGATTATGGATATAGTGCATATACTTATTGATGGAAATTTCTGATAATTTCGAGCAAAACAGAGGAAGCAAAGTTCCTCAACTCAACACAAAGAAATGAGAAATTTGGACAAAGAGGATATGGAGAAAAGCTCTGTTTTCATTAACCATAAAAATGACAATAAAAATTACAAACTTCTTCAGAACTACAGTTCTGGAATAACTAAAAACTCCATACTCTGTTTTTACAAACTCTGTTTTTTTTTAACACAGATTACAGTTGCTGAAACACGTGTTTCAGCAACAGGCAGACAGTTGCTGAAACACAGACACAGTTGCTGAAACAGCCTGTAGAATGCATGCTGCTCCAAAAACACAGCGACTCTTTTTTCTTGCTGTTTCTTCTGCTCTGTCTTCTTCTCTGCCTTCAAACTCTCAAAAATAAATTCTTCTATTTCTTCTAACCTTAAAATGAATTGCTGTTCATCATATTTATAAGCAAAAACATATTTGACTTATAATATTAAAATAATACAAAATATCTTCTGATCTTTATCTGCGTATTGAATGCAGATAGGCGGTGGGAGTTAACGTGCTGGCTTTTGGTAAATAAAATCGGCTGTCTGCAGGCTCAATAAATTCTGCAAATTTATTGCTTTGACTTTCAGCCATCTGCCTTGCTAAAATATCTGCGGCAATCAGATTTCGTCCAACTGCTAAAATATCTGCGGCAATCAGATTTTTTTTCCAGCTGTTTATGTTGCAGTTGGAATTAAATTCCAACACTCCCCCTTAATTTCAACTGCTGGGTTTTTCACCATACCCAGGCATTTCCTGAAATGATCAAAACTTTTCTTTGTCAATGGTTTTGTCAAGATGTCAGCTAGCTGATCCTCTGTTCTGCACTGCTGCAAAACAATCTCACCATTGTTAACCAATTCATGTATGAAGTGAAATTTGGTGTCTATGTGCTTTGTCCTTTTATGAAAAACAGAATTCTTTGACAATGCTATTGCCGAGCTATTGTCACAGTAAATGGTTGTGCCCTTTTCTTGTCCATGACACAAATCTCTGAGAACTCTTCTCAGCCACACTGCTTGGCATGCTGCTGCTGTTGCTGCCACATACTCTGCCTCTGTTGTTGACAAAGCCACAATTGGTTGCTTCTTGGAAGCCCATGAGATGGCTCCCGATCCCATATGAAACACATATCCCGATGTGCTTTTCCTATCATCAACACTTCCAGCCCAATCACTGTCAGTGTAACCTGTCAACATGAAACTTTCAGAAGAGGAGTATAAAATACCAAAACCCTTCGTTCCATTCACATACCTTAGAATCCTCTTGGCTGCCTGCCAATGAGTCTCTTTCGGTCTTTCCATAAATCTGGAGATTAAACTCACTGCATGCATGATGTCCGGCCTAGTTGCAGTCAAGTACATGAGGCTGCCAACTATGCTCTTGTACAATTTTGGATCAAAATCCTTGCTGCTGTCTTCTTTGGTCAATTTCAACCCCATTACAGTTGGAGTCACAGCTGCCTTACTGTTCTGCATGTTAAATCTCTTCAACACTGCTTCTACATTTTTAACTTGGGAAATGAAAACACCATTTTCACTTTGGTCTACTTCAATTCCAAGAAAATATCTTAAGAAGCCCAAGTCAGTCATTTCAAATTCACTTTTCATGACTGCTTTAAAATCAGCAATGAGAGAAGCATCATTGCCAGTAAAGATTAAATCATCTACATATAAAACAACAATAAGTATCTTACCGTCATTCTCCTTTATGTAGAGTGTGGGTTCACCATCACACTTCTCAAACCCATTCTCAATCAGATAAGCATCTATTCTGCTGTACCATGCTCTTGGAGCTTGCTTGAGCCCATAAAGAGCCTTCTTCAGTTTGCAGACTTTATGCTCTTGGCCTTCAACTTCATAGCCTGGAGGTTGTTCAACATAAACCTCTTTTTTCAACACTCCATTCAGGAATGCAGATTTAACATCCATCTGATAAATCTTCCATTTGTGCTGTGCCGCAATAGACAACACTGTTCTGACTGTTTCCATCCTTGCTACTGGTGCAAAGGTTTCATCATAATCTTTGCCTTGTTGCTGCTTGTAGCCTTTCACAACAAGTCTTGCTTTATGCCTATCGATCTTGCCTTCAGCATTGCTTTTGGTCTTATAGACCCACTTAACTCCAATGACATCTTTGCCTTCAGGGAGGTCCACTAACTCCCATGTTTTACTCTTCTCAATTGCACCAATTTCTTCATTCATTGCTTCAATCCATTTATCTTCATTTACAGCATCTTCAAAATGAACTGGGTCATCAACATGACAATACAAAGCGAATAATGAATTCAGACCGGTATTGTTACTTACCTCTCCTTGTTCATAAATCTCATTCAGATTTCTAAATCTTGGTCTTCTTGGTGTGCTTGGAGTTCCATCCGAACTTGAGGGTATTTCTGATCCCTGTGGTGTGCTTGGAGAAGCACTTCCTTGACTTCTCAAGGCTGTTCGAATTCCAGCTTGTGGTGTGGTTTGTTGTACTTGCTGTGGTGGAGGAGGAACCACCAAAGAAGGGTTATTTGCTGCTGCCCCTTCCTCTTCTTCTTCGTGAGACACAATTGTCTTCACATTCACGGTCTTCTCTAAGCTTCCATCCCAAGCTTCATCTTCAATGAACTGCACATCTCTGCTTACTATCAATTTCTTGGTCAATGGATTATAGAGTTTGTATGCTTTTGACTCATCACAATAGCCAATAAATACACACTTCTCCCCCTTACTGTCAAGCTTCTTCCTTAGCTGATCCGGTACATGTGCATATGCTACACAGCCGAATACTCTCATGTGAGTGACAGTTTGCTTTTGACCACTCCATGCTTCTTCTGGTATTTTGTTCATGACAGCTTTAGTTGGGCATCTATTCAAGATGTAAACTGCGCAAGTGACAACTTCTACCCAATACTCATGCGGCAAGTGTTTTGCCTTCAGCATACTCCTGACCATGTCCAGAATGGTCCTATTCTTCCTTTCTCCAACACCGTTTTGCTGAGGTGTATACCTCGCGGTGAACTGCTTTTGTATGCCATTCTCTCTGCAAAAACGCAGAAAGTCTTTGGAGATGTACTCTCCACCTCTATTTGTTCTGAGCACTTTGATATAATGCCCACACTGCTTTTCAACAAGAGTTTTGAAGTGGCGGAATTTCTCAAACACTTCACTCTTTTGTTTCAGCATATACACCCATGTCTTTCTGGTGTAATCATCAATGAAAGTTAAAACATATTTATTTCCGGCAAATGATGGTATTTGCATCGGTCCACACACATCAGAGTGAACAATTTCCAATGGTGCTTTTTCCCTTATACTCTTTCCTGCTGGAAAGCTTTCTTTGTGTTGCTTTCCCAAGATGCAGCCTTCACAAAGGCTGTCCGGTTTCTCGATCAATGGCAATCCCTTTACCATTCCCTTTCTGTGCAACAGATTCAAGCCTCCGAAATTGAGATGTCAAAATCTCAAGTGCCACAACCAATTCTCATCTTTCACTTGTTCCTGAAAGACTTCTTGTGTTACAGCTGCAATAGTTCTACCTTCCTTCAAATCTGCCCTGAGTTTGAGAGGAAACATTCTATTGCTGGTCATCTGCACCTGTGCAATAATCTTCTTACTTGGAGATATGTCTCTGATTGTACACATATCATCTTTGAAGAACACATTGTAACCTTTGTCAATGAGCTGTCCAATGCTCAAAAGATTACATTTCAGACCAGGTACATAGTATACCTCTGGCACAATCATTTGTTCTCCATTTCTTGCTCGGATACTGACTCTGCCCTTACCCTTGACAGATATCTTGCTATCAGTTCCTGTTGTTACCTCAAATTTCACATTTTCATCTAGATTGGCAAACATTACTATGTTTCCAGTCATGTGATTACTACAACCTGAGTCTAAGAACCAAAAATCTTCTTGTTTGTCTTGTGCAACGTTACATGCTAACAGCACAATCTTTGGATTCTTATCTTCTTCATTTGCAAAATTAGCATTTTGCTTACTATTCATGTCATTTTTATTTTTCCTACATTCATTGGCATAGTGCCCATATTTCTTACAATAATGACACTGGACTTGGGATTTTTCATACCTTTGTCCATGAGCTTGCTGTTTGTTTGAACCTTCATCTTGGTTCTGATTGCAGCTCCTTCCGCTTGTGCTTGCAGGATTATTTCTACCTTTGTTTTGGCTTCTTCCACGACCTTTGTTATTTGCTCTGCCTCGACCTTTTCCTTGGCCAAAAGACATCTGAGTCTTGAATGCTTGCTCAAAAGAGGAATCTGTTCCTCTACTCAGTCTGTGTTCATGAGACATAAGAGAAGCACTCAGTTCATCTACTGTGAACTGTGAGAGATCCTTTTTTTCTTCTATTGCTACCACAACAGCTTCAAACCTTGAGGGTAAACTTCTCAAGATCTTCTCAACAATCCTTCTTTCTTCAAGAATTTCACCATGAGATCTTATCTGGGTTATCAACCCAATAACCTGAGTGAAGAATGAATCTATTGTATCAAATTCCTTCATGCTGAGTGTTTCAAAGTCTCTCCTCAACATCTGCAACTTTGCAGTCTTCACCTTCTCCATGCCTTGATAGGCAGTTTTGAGAATATCCCATGCCTCCTTGGATTTTGTTGCTGCTGCAATCCGTGGGAAAACACTTTCATGCACTAATTGGAAGAGAAAAAAGAGGGCTTTGGCATCCTTCTTCATGGTCAAAGCTCTTCTGAATTCGTCTCTTTGTACATCACTGCTGCTACCAACGCCGCCGCATCCGTGTGTTCAAGATAACCAAAGCACACCAAATTTCATATTCTTGGAGAAGAAACAATGTCAATTGTTATGACCTCACAATCGTGATTTTTCCTACTAACCGTGGTAGTTGAATTTTGTCAAACTACTTCCAAAGATTCCACACGTCAGAAAAGAAAATAAAAAGATAATCGATCGTATAATAAAACAAGCAAGAAACTTTCTCTCGCCGAGAAAATCAAGCCAATAAGTTTCTTACGTACTCTCATCAGTAGCAACCTTTTTTACTCAATCGAGTAAATTTCAGACTACTCGATACTCATGATGGAAATTTCTAATAATTTCGAACAAAATGCAGGAAGCAAAGTTCCTCAACTCAACACAGAAATGAGAACAATGTGTGAGATATGGAGAAAATTCTCTCTGCTTTTCATTAACCAGAAATGACAATAAAAATTACAAACTTCTTTTAACTACGCTCGAATAATCAAAAACTCCATAACTGCTTTTACAAACTGCGTAATGACATACAGCTGTCGAAATATCGTGTTTCCTTAAAGAATAAAGTATTGTATTGTCAAACATTGCATACGCTTGTCGTAATGTACCGTAGAATGCATGTCGCTCCAAAAACACAAATGAATTTTTCTTGCTATTTCTTCTGCTTCCGTTCTCTCTCGCTCTTCAAACTCTCAAAAATAAATTCTTCTATTTTTCTTAACCTTAAAATGAATTGTCGTTCATCATATTTATAAGCAAAACATATTTGACTTATAATATTAAAATAATACAAATATATGCTCGATTTTTATCTCGTATTGAATGTATAGCGGGGGAGTTAACGTGTCGGCTTTTGGTAACAAATTGGTTTGTCTACAGCCCACAAATTCTACTATTGTTTATTTTACCAGAACGTCTTTGCTAAAATATCTCTGCAACTTTATTTCATTCAGTCAAGTTTATGTTGCAAATGGAATTAAATTCCACATCTTCAATAATATTATACAATTGATATTCACACCACAATATTCACTATACATACTCATGTTCAATGAAGATATTACACTACGTATATATCATGCAACGTTCGTTATTACATGCTTTCAACACTATATGAATCTTTCGCATATATGGTTGCATCTATAGCATTCAAATTTTTAAATTTTTTTATTAGTCATTGAGTCGTTATTCTTTGTATAAATTGAATACACCAAACCCCTTGCCATTGATGTCAAAGGGGAAGGTGAGTTGCTGTTATGAGCGTTAAAGTATAAATAGTTTTTAGGACAATAGATGTGATCATTATAAAGTTGCCATCAATTCCAAATGGGGAAAGTTTTGGAAATATTATCAAGGATGGTAAGATTAGATCAGATCAAGAAAGGTATATAGGATCAACAACAAAGAAAAGAGCAAAATAAACAAGGTATGCAGAGAAACAACAAGGCAAAAAGAAGGAAAAGATCAACAAAGCAAAGGAGAAGCAAGCAAAGAAGTAGCAAGGAAAGGAGAAATAAGCAAGTAACATCGAGGCAAGGAACAACAAACAAAGAAGAAACACAAGATCAACAATGCAAAGGAGCATAATAAGGGAGGAGGAATTGTGATACATTGAAATTTTTTTTTATAATGTTGCAAAGTTTTCCATATTGGGTATTATATGCATGTGAAATTGTTGGATTGAGATGAATTATTGTGAGTGCAAAGGCAAGAACCCAAGGAAAAAGGCAAAGATGTTGCAAATACTATTTGATACATTAATGATAAGTATTATTTTGATATTGGCATTAGGATGGTGCATTTAATCATTACACATGGCTCAAATTAATATTGGATGAATTATTTATTTTTGTTATAATATTCAAGATATGAAGATTTTGGAAACAAATGAGTAGAAGGCAAAGATTCAAGCCTATTCACTTCATATTCCTATGCGGAATACAAACAACCATCAAATTATATTTATAAAAGATGTCATTTTGGAGGGCATGATTATTCTAGAGAGTGGGAGAATGTGTGAGAGTTGATTGATATATTATGCATTAGTTACATGGTACATATGGAGCTAATGTGAAGCAAGATTTGAAGGGGAGAGGCAAAAAAATTAAAAAAGGAGGTATGTAGAACGATGTGAAGAGAAATTAACAAAATTTACACAAAAACATACAGAAACAATGACGGAAAAGGCCACAACCTTTCTATAATCCTCAGCGCACTCACATTATTAAAACAATGGTATAATACAAATAGAAATACAAGAGGGAATGTGTTCCAAGATAGTGCATATATCTTGACACTTTGGTTGAGACAATATCTCAACCATACACCAATCTAGGACCTCAGTTAGGTGGAGAGAATCTCTAGGCCTAAAACTGACTCGTAATTGAGAGGGAAAAACTTAATTTGTAAAAATTAGGTATAAATTTTTAATTTTCAATATTTAATTAATTCAATTAACTTTGGATTTATAATTGTTTATGAGAGTGAGGCTAACATGATGACTAAAGTAAATCAGCATATTGTTTTTATTTTTGTATGAGGGGATTATGTTCTCTTTGAGTTGTAGTTTGATAAATTTTCATTGGAGTTGGTTGAGGTAGGAGCTCTTTGTGGGTTGTAGGTTGGGCATAAAACCATATGGGAGTTGGAGCTTACTTGCATATTGTAGCTTGCGTAAAAATTGAGGTAGCAACCTCATGTAGGTTGGAGACTACAAAAAATAAAATGTAATAAGGAGTAGGAGCTTGTCTTTGTGATCAAAACTATAAAAAAATATGGTTTTCTCCTTTATGGGTTTCCACTTATCTCTGTGTCCATATGCATTGTTATCATGTGCTGATGTGATGTATTGGTCTTCTTATTACTTGTTGTTCACATATTTATTTGTTGGTCATTATTTTTTAAGTTGCTCGTGTATCAGTTTTAGCTATTGACTTTAATGAAAAGTTTTTAATTTCCATGAATGGACTAAACCTGACCACCCCTCCTAGCCACGGCTCACTTCACCCCCGAACCCGTTATATCTCATCCTGTCCAACAGAAATGCAATTAGTAGGAAAAATCATTAAAAGGAACATACGAAAACATTAATGCAAGGCTCCCCTTGAGATCATGCACCATTGATCTTGTGGATCTGATTGCTCATTTTAGAAGAAGAATGCAGTGGGGACCATTTTCCTTTACTCCAAATCTAAAGAAGAGGTGTTAAACCTCTTATTTTTTCCTGGATTTCTTTTTAGTACATGTTGGTGTCCCGTGTTTTGATAGTTTGGAAATCAAAGATGAAGGCACAGCCCGCATCTTTAATCTTTAGAGTTCCGGATCTAGTCCTCCTCGTTCTCAAAGAGGGATCTCTCAAATGTTTGTTTGCAAAGGTTTATCTTGTGTGCTTTGAGTATTAGTTTTAGACTAGTTATTAAGTGCAAAAGCTGGTTATTTGTTTGGTTGAATTGATACAGCCATAACATGAAAAGGTCTAGGGAATATATATAGAAAGGAGAAACATCTCGTTCATTGGGAAATGGAGTCAAGAAGAGGTCATAACATACTTTTCATCAATGGATATGGGATATCAGAGGGAAAATCTAACTTGGCCATTAGATCTCATTTTCTGGAATGAGATGGAGACCAATGATTTGGAAAGAGAGGTTTTAATTCTCAAACAAAAGGGAATTTTGAAAGATGAATTTGAACAATAAAGAGATATTTGGTAGACAGTATTAACCATAAATTCTACAAATCACACCTTTAAGCAAATAATGATTTCAAAACAACTTTTAAAATGAAATTCCAAGATCTTCGGTGAACACCTCTATTTCCTCAAAGATTTTATTTCAAATGACTTAGAAAACATAGAAGATTCACTGATAATTGGCAACACAGAAGAGGGAACACCTAACACATCTATGATTACAACTATAAAGACCTTTAAGACAACTGCTTTGGCAAGGACAAAGGGTAAGATCGTGAACAGTACCTCTCATTACCTGTAAATGTAGTCATCCAAAGGGAGACTTCAATAACAAAATTTTTATGGCAAGCAGACAAGCATGGAGAACCATAAATCATACGAAAACCATCTTATTCAAACTATCATAGAAATAAACAAGCATGAAGACTAAAGAGAGAGATTAAAGACTCTAAAATAATTTCGCTTAAGAAAACATGAAAATGTTGAAGGATGAATAAGTCTAAGGTGTCATAGCTACTTAGCCTAAAAATTTCAACTTGACCGTAGTAAGAAATTATGGAAACGTAATGAAAATAGGAGAAAACATTAAATATATGTATCACTTCACCAACAACCAAGCTCATGGATCCAATGATAGAGCCTTCTTTAGGAACAATCATGCAACAACATCATCAAGGTTTCCAAGATCTCAATTTGTTCTTCAACTTCGAGACTATGTATTATTTAAGAGAGTTTCAAAGATACAACTAGTGATCAACCAACTGACACTTTCTCATCTTCTTCAAAATAGTATTTATAGAAAAAATGAGGAGGTGGAATGGGATAAAATATTCTAAGTTCAATTGAATATATGCATTGTCTCTTACTGAGGGCTTAATAGAGAACATTTTTGGTATTTCTCCGTATTAATTGGTTTTCATTAACCATAGGCTTAATGAAAGAATTTGCCGACTTCAAGGCTCCTAGTTATCCTTGCATAATCTCATTTACGTCACAATAAGTTCTTTGGTTGAATTAACCTGCTCACCGTATTTGATGCAAAATATCTTCCAGTCTCAATAACTTCGATCTTCTTTTGATTTCTTTGAGGTTGTAGGTGGCTCGTGGTAGTCGGGGGACCACCTTCCCCGATGTGGCACAGAGAGGGCTTTCCACCGAGAAACACTCATGGATTTTTCAAATCGTGTTTATTTGGGATGGATTAGTTTAATAATCAATTTGTTTACATCCCCCACAAAATCAGCTTTCAATCTTCCATAAGGTGCGTTTTTGTCTTCAACAATCGACATTTTTTGATTTAAGATTGACTTGCTGTGTTTATTGAAAAGTGTGGCTGTAGGGGCGATATGAACTACTGCCTCATGAAACACCATAACGTGAATTTTAAACCCCGTGAATGATTTTCAAGGAATCAAAGGCGGAGGATCACAATTTCGGCCTTTCGAATTTTTCTTCAAAGATAGTGGAAAAACCACTTGAACCTCGCAAAATACAAATAATGTTATAAAATCCTGCATGCATAGGCTATCGTCTTAAGGACATGTGAATGAGTTGCACATGGATGGCATCATCCAATGGTCGAGATTGATTAGAGGAGGTCAAAGGAGAGCTGGGAGAGGAAATTAATCCTAATTTCCAAGACTAAACAAAGATCAACGTTGGGAGAGAGGTAACTAAAAACGTGAAGGGTCACATTTTTAGAAAAATAAAAATAAATGTTGTCAAAACTCTTTGTTTCTGAAAAATGATCAAAAATTATGTCTTCAAGTTCGGACGAATTTGGGCCATCGGATGAGATTGGCCCATGCGATCAATCTATGGAGAACAAGTTACCAATATACTCTAGAACATGCCCACATCACCAAATAAAAATCTAGATGAATGTTCCCGGGTCCAGAAATGTTTTCTGATCAAATTGTGAATTCAAGGACAGCTAGCCACACCCAGGATCGTATCACAGCAGCTGCTGGACACTGCTGGCCAGAATCGAGTTATCTCCCGTTTCCATCTTCGCAGAGTGACTACCATTCGATGAGCAGCTCCCGGACGGACGGACGTGACATCGCGCTTTCGGTCCATGTCCGGACTTCTTGGGCCACGTGATGAGCGGGCAAGCCAATAAAGGCTCAAGGCCGGTCAAAGGCCGAGGCAGGAATGGAATCGCTACCGATCTAAACCACCCTCCGCCGGGTGCCGTGCTAAGGATTCCGCCCGGGTTTTTGCACCAGGAATGGTCGGCGGGTCGAAGGGGACCATCGGGGCGATGGATCGATACAATGCCGATCCGCGGATCGGCCCAGGCCAAGGAGAGCGCTGCTAGAACCTTTCTACCAGAGGAAAAACTTTTGGATATAATAAACCGACAAATTTATATATAAAACTACAGTTTAAACTTTGGGGTACAAAACATTAATTTGAAATCTGATCGGCACCGATTGTGGGGTCGGTGTTATGGAAAATCATATGATCAAGCCATGGAGGAGGGCTAATCGTGATCTGCCGATGCGATGAGCGTTGAAGGCCGGCTTCGGATTCTAGCACCAAGACGCATGGAGGGGAAGGTTTTAAAGACTTATGCCCAAGGACTTTGGCCCATAATATATAAAATATGGGGTTACAGCATTTTCACGATTTCCTAAAGGTTTAGAGGGTTCCCATAAGGGCAAAGAAGGAGTCTTAAACCTTATCAAAGTGGATTTTGATGAAGGGAGAGAGAAAACATGAAAATGAGGGATTTTCATGGGAAGTGAGGATAAAATGAGATTATTTTGGAGGTAGAAGTGAGGAACAGATGTATAAGTCATAAGAAGATTTTAGCTTTGAAATCCAGGATTTCAAAATGGTAAGATGGGCAATACAGTTGAAGATTTTATGTGACGCAGGCATGAGGTGTCTCTTTGAGAGTTTCAAGAGCCAACAAATTTTAGCAAGAAATCAAGCCTCCTTTGGAAGAGTCCTAAAAATGTTTTAATCGCATTTATATAACAAATTTTACATTAATAAGTAGGTGATATACAAATTGTCTCGAATTTAACCTTAGTTATAGTTTTTCCAGTCTTTCTACTATACCTCATCCAATTTATGTAAATACAATTATATTCTCCCTCTATATTCTATTTTATTACACTTAGAATATTCCCTTAGCCCATCTACCAAAAGAACATTAGTCATTTCTTTATTCTTAATATTAGTAATCAACATTACCCTTACCTAGTACCTTTGCAAACATACCATTTCTAAGAATAATTTTTCCACTTTGTTTTTGAGATAGGGGATAAATTAGTCTTTTATTTTATTATTGTGATCAAAGTATCTACTATCTATGTACTATTCATCTTTCAAATGGCCATAAAAATACCAAACCTTACCTATTTCTCTTCCTTATGCTTTAGACTTAGTGCTAGTGGATCCTATCTTTCTGGAAGTCTTTAATAACAATATTCTTGTCAGTCATTTGTTTAGAGAGACTCACCGTTGTTTGAAAATGAATAATTGTTCTTATTCCCCTCAGATTGTTTTCTCTCCGTTGTTAGGATATTTCACATATATAAAACAGTTAAGAACAACTTACTGAGTGTATATTAGTAAAGGTGTTTACCATGCACATTTGTAACATATAATCCTGGACGGTCACAATTTGTAGTGATCCGATGGTTATCTCTCTCCCCATATTAACGACACTGATCCATGGCTTATACTCGATTGTTCCATGATCTCTACTTAAAGAGCATGGAGGGTCATTTTTTGTTGACCGCTATGACAGGTAAACATATGTAAATTTTCTTTGTTTGTTAATAATAATCTGTTTTATGTGGCTATGTTGTCTGTTTTAGATCATTTCCTCTTCGAGTAGCTTTTTAACCACGTGATTATAATGGTGTACCGATTTGTGATCTATTTATGAGCAGACCTTGCCTGATCTGTTTGCATCACTTCCCATAAATTCCTACATGGTATCGCAGATATTTTGAGGGCCGCATCCTAAGGTTGATCCAAATCTCAAGCAATTTTGATTGCTGCATCGCGTTGCAGATCTACTATTTACAACCTTTTTCTTTTGCTCCTGAGTACTACCTCGTTGTATCCTTGTGAGTGTCTCACATAAAGGAGGAATGCCTTTCGCTTCTGCTAGTGGGTGTCGCTGCTCCAAGTTATTTTAATTCTAGACTGAGGCATGTAAGCATTTTGCTTTTGCGTTTATATTTGTTATCAGTTCCGCTTATTTCGGTTCCCTCTGCTTATTTTGTTTTTAGCTTTTTATTTATTTGTTTGATCTATATCATCTTCTTCTCTACATATTATTTTTATTATGTTGTGTGTGATCTCCGCAAATCAACAGGGTTGTAAAGTTTTTTTTTATTACGTATGTTCTTTTCCCGCGTTCGTGTGATTCTGGAAATCAAAAATAGTAAAATATATGTTTTTATGCCAGCCAAAAAAATAGAATTCTACCATAAGGTTTACTCTCTTTTGATATTTTGTAAAAGAAAAGCATGCACATGGTATATTAGACATCCAAACGCATTAAAGAGAGTTGTTTTCTTTCAAAAATGAGCTGAAATGAATCACAAGAATTGGGGTACTTTTCAGTGTACAACAATAACGTTGTACTTACTCTTGACTTGTACAAGTAGTGGGACACTAATGCACTCTCTCGCTCTTGACAAGTGTGTTAGTACGTCGTAGGCCTTCCAAAACAGAAAGCAACAACCCAACTAACGCTCCTCTTGCCTCGCTTTTCAAAAAGGCGTAACTTCTTCATTCTAAGTCAAGCTTTCTGTTTATTTTTTTTTTTTTTAAACGTCTAATTTTCGGAGCATTGGCTACTGGGAGTGCCATTTCAAATTTTTCACGATTTTTTTTTAAATAGAAAGTGCATGCCCGATTATTCTTGACAAGACCAATTATTTCCAATGGCTACCTTCACACAGAGATATACTAGGAAGCAAAGTATTTTAGAATAGCTATTAGACAAGAAATCAAACCTTTCGATGATGATTAAGTTCCTAAATGGGAAAATAAACAATATCAAGTACGTAGGGTTGATAGGCATTTCCATTTCTCAAGATCTTCGATTTCACATCCTTGACATTGACACCCCGATAAAGCCTCGAAAGCTAAATACTATTTTTGGCATTCAAAATCAAATCAGCCCACCAAACCTGAAAATGATTTTTCATTTCTGACCCCAATAATTTCCTCCTTCATTGAATATTTTTGTCCAAATTCGAGACCCTTAGACTTTTACAAGTATAAAATACATATAAATTTCATCTATTGCATTCTTGCTAAGCTTGGCCCTAAATAATTTCTATTTGGCTCGCCTTCCATTCCACTAGAGAAGCCATCATCTCTTAGGGAACCACCTACAAGAATCCTCTTTTTGATGCTCTTTGTGATTCTTTGATAAGAGAACAAGAAAACTCTTACACCTGTCTTATCACTCCCCGAAATGTTTTCTAAGAAAGTTGGTATTCAAACAACAATCATATCAAAAGAATCCCAAGAAGCAAACATCTCAAAAAAAAAAGTTATGGCCTGAAACCAAACAAGGGTCCTAAGCAATTTTAGTCGCAACCGAGAGCAACTCACCAAAATGATAAGGAAAATAAAAACGAAGGGAAGAAGACCGATAGAGACATTGCAAATTTTGTAATCATGATGGCCATATAGAGTCCAAAATTTTTAAGAAGATGGAAGCCTTGTGGCGTGAATGAAGAAGCACAACATCAATTTGGAGCATTTTCTACCTTCATATCTTCGTAAATGGCATTTTCTTTCTATGGTTGTCAAGCATCAAGATCCGGTTATGCATTAAATGTATCTTCCTTTCCTCTCATGAGTGGCTCATTGATTCTCGAGTTTCTTACCACATGGCCAAAAAATAAAGCCATGCTTTTAATGATTGTGTTACCACATTTATGTTGGTGATGATAAAGATCTCTTATGTTGTAGGATCCGGAACCATTCATCTAAATAATGGTCACTAATGATGTACTATGTGTTTCTACGTTGTCGGCAACCTTCTCTCCACACGTATAACTCATTCGTGAAGGAAAACAGTAGAATTTTCACCTCATGATGTTAACAAGGACCCAAAAGATCCTAAATATATTTTAGCGACTGACCATCGATGATTCCACAAGTTATTTTATAAGTTTGAAAACTGGGTCATCATGTCTCTCCCTCCGTTTTTGTTGCTCATAATGACAGAAGTGAGCAATCCTTGCATGAGAAATTCCAGTCACTTGAATCATCACCCCTTCAAACCGTGCAAAGGTGGCCATGGTGACAGGCCCTCTCATGGTATCTTTCCACGATGGTGTTGGCTCCGTATGTGTACTTGGAAAACATCATCGGGATAGTTTGAACAAACGTGCCTCTTGGGCATGCTTCAGCTCTCATGCCTTGTGCACGTGGATTTATGTGGTTCCACTTCGTTGTTTCTTTCTCTGGTTGCAAGTACTTCTTAAATTTCATTGATGATTTTTCCGCACGCACTGGCATACTTCTTAAACTCGAGTGAATTTTTTAACATGTTCTTGGCCTTTTAAGGCCTTTGTTGGAGAACAATCGACATCAAATTCTTAAGTTAAGATTAGTCAATGGAAAAGAATATGTTAACAATAAATTTATCAACTTTTGGTAATCGTTAAGGAATTCAATTGCAACATAATGTTCCATAGTGCCACAACAAAATGGTGTAGTTGAAAGGAAGAACGGCACCTTAAAAAGAAATGGTTAACGGTATGCTTCAATCTAAAGGACTTAGTCTCACCCTTGAAGTGTATGCCATTAACTCAGTAAATTACATAGTAAATCGCACTCAACTAAGGTTTTTAAAGTATTTATAACTCCGTAATAGTTTGGAGCTCAATCAAACTAGATGTAAGTCACTTTCGTGTTTTTGAAGTGATGCTTGGGCCCATATTCCGTATGCTAAACATAAAGTCAACCTAAGAGTGAAAAATGCATTTTGTTGGATATTCTAAAGATGTCAAAGGATATAGACTTTCTTTCAACCAAAATCCAAAAATATAACCATTATAAGAGACAAGTCAAATTTAGCATGAAAATATATCTGCCTCTGCGAGCCTAGTTCAGCTATGGTGCCACCTTTAGTTCATAGCCCGATTCACATATGTGTTACCTCTCTCTATTTTTAGCATTCCTTCTAGTTCAGATGATGACAGCGAGGATGAAAATCCTCCACCCTTGAATTATTCCTTTTACCTCAGCCTTCCAAGACAAGAGCCCACTTCAGATGGTTCTCTCACAGTGACCTCACATCATGACGATTGTTCTCGCCCGAAAGAGCCCTCTTCCTTAGTGCTTAAGTTCTCAGAAAATCATGACCTAGAAACCTTTGAAGAAGCCCGAATATCCAGATTAGGATGAAGCTATGAATGAAGAATATCGTTCCTTATTACGAACACACTGATCTTGTTCCTCTTCCAAAAGGAAGAAAACTTGTCGATGCGTATGGGTGTACAAAACAAAGTTTGGACCGTATGGAAAATTGACAGACATAAAGCTCTTCTGTCGCTAAAGGTTTTTCACAAGTTGAAGGCATTGACTATAATTTAAACCTTTCCTGGTCATCAAATGAATTCTTCTTCACCTTGTTCTTCCCTTGTCGCTCCTTTAAATGGGAAGTCCATTAGATGGATGTTAAATCTTCCTTCTTACATGGAGATTTGTGTATGAAGAAATCTACATGGAACAACCCTCGGCTTTATCCAAAATGACTTACCCTTGTTTTTCTCCTTAGAAATCTCTCTATGTTCTCAAACAAGCTCCCCAAGCTTGGTATGCCAAATGGATAGATCTCTTTTAGATAATGGCTTTTCTAGGTGTCATTCCGACAACACTATCTACACCAAGGAGGCTATGTAAGCTCTTCACCATCCTTTTCTCTTTTATAAGCGATGATCTTATCCTTAATGTGGGTAGTGATCCAAACCATATAAACCATGTGAAGTCTAGCCTCAAAAGAAGTTTGAACTGACAAATCCTAGGACACTTGAATTATTTCCTTGGTCTTCAAGTCTTTGCAATCCAAGGAAGGCATTACCCTCTCTCTTTACCAAAGTATGCATGTGATTCTTAACCACTTTCACATGGAATATTTTAAAGCCACCCCCTTCTCCCTTTCAGTCTCCGGAGTCAAGCTTTTAGTCACTACCACCCCCGAAGTTGATGCTACCTTATACCGTCAACTTGCTCTGCAAACTTCGTATCTAACCCATACCGTCCCGACCTTTCCTTTTCCATTGGTCTTGTCACCTTGGGCTTATGCACCAACCCCATGAAAGTCACTAGAAAGCAACTAAAATAATACTTCGATATATTCGAGGTATAGTCTTCGGCTTCGGGATTCATTACAAGGCAAGGGCATCTCCATTAAGTTGATTGGTTTCAATCGATTCGATTGGCCGGTGACCCCGGTGATCAAAAGTCTACCGTAAGATGTGTATTCACTCTTGGTTCAGACTCATTACTCGGGTCTTGTAAGAAAAAAGTGTCATATCTCTTTCTTCAATAGAAGCAAAGCAATGTGGGTGCGCTGAAGCCAACAAGGAAGCCAGTGTACTTTCAGACCCGTCTAAATCTCTGGGATTCATCACCATCATCCAACTACACTTGGTGATAATCAGAAAGTGCCATTCAGCTATGTAAAGATCTAGTTCAAGACGCGTACAGAACATTGAAATCCACATACACTTCATCGAAATGTCATTCATGATCTTGTTCTTGAAGTGAAGTATTGTCTAACCAATGATCAAGTAGTCGATATCTTTACAAAGGTTTCCTACAGAAGGAAGTTTACCAAACTTCGATCCATGCTTGGAGTTCGTGAAAGTTGTCATTAAGGGGGATAGGCTATAATGCTCTCCTTCTTCCTTCTCCAGCCAGTCACTTTGTAAATCCTTCAATCCTATCCCAATTTTTTCTTAAGGGGATGTTAGGATATTTCGGTACACATGTGAAATAGGCTCCTTTTGTATCACCTTGTAACCCAAATCCTATCCTCCAAGTTTTTCTTAAGGGAGGATGTTAGATATTCGACATATAAAGCAGTTAAGTAAATAACTTAGTCTAATGTAGAGTTAGGTAAAGTGTGTTTCTTTACCATGTACGTTTGTAACTTATAATTCGATGGTCACGATTTGTAGTGATCTGATGGTTATCTCTCTCCCCAAGAGATTAAAAACACTTGATCCGTGGCTTAAGACTCCGATTGGTCCATGATTCTATTTAAAGAGCATGGAGGGTCATTTTTCTCTCGCTAACCGTTTATGAGAGAAACATATGTAACCTTTTATTTTATATTAATAAATTGCTCCAAGTGGTCACATGGCTCGCATCAGATCGTTTTCAGGTTTTAACCACGTGATTATACCGGTAAACATTTGCATCTCGCCAGGAGCGGTGACCTGGTTCTTGGATTCACGAATCCTACCCTATAAATTTCTACATCTATATGTACAAACTTGTTACAAGTATACCACCTTACACGACTAGAGAAGGAAGCAATAGAGACATAATATTTCCACTTCATATTTCTCTTATTGCAATCAATGGCTTTGTGACTGTTACACCATTTTTTGGTCATCTAACCTTATTATCATTAGATGGACCCAAGTACACCATGTAAGACCAGCTACTCCCAAGTAAAATCAAGCCATCATAAGTTAATTAAAGAAACTCCTCAAAAGGAATAATTAATTAAACCATAATTTAATTATTATTCCTACTGCGTTTAACCGAAAACAGAAATTAATGAGATACACCCATAGTTATCTTATTATTTTCTAGGAATAATTATTTAAATAATATTCCTTTGTTAAATACGAATTAAATCAACCACTATTAATTAAATAAATCATTATTTATTTGATTATATCCTGCAACCACTTCCTTAAAAGGATAAATAAATCATTTATTTATTTATTCCTCACTAATCAAGGGGATTTGACCCAAGTCAAAGTCCCTTTCCCTCCAACAAATAATAATAAAATATTCCATAGAGGTGGATCTAGATTTGGATTAATATACTATTCTTTTAACTATCCACCAAGATCTAGAATGACTCAATATTTTGTTATAAATAGGAGGGTTTCCTTCATCTTTCAACCTTTTGTTGCATATTAGATCACTCTGGATCTATACACTTGGTCTCATTTCTGCCATTTTGCTCCCATTGAGCTCTACCTTCTACATTGGGTTTTCTACATCTACAAGAGAGAGAAAGCTTAGATCTGAAGTGCTGAGGACTACAAAGAACCCATCCCATCGAGGAGATCTGGATACACCTTCTTGTTTCCTCCCAGGTGCCCTGTAATATAAAAATTCATTCAAAAATCGTGTTCTTGTCTTGTCTGTTGGATGCATGGAGCAAACTCTTTACTTTACTGCTTAATGTCTTTTCCATTTATAGATCTGTTTGTTGCAGCATTTTAACTACTAATCGCAGTTCTGAAGATGTTTGGCAGCCTCTATTGTTGTTAGGGCTATTAGTTATGCGTAGCTAAAGTGGTTCTTTTTCGTACACTTCGACGAAGAATTCATACTAACAAATGGCGACTCCACACGGGTTTTAAATTACGACCGCTGTCGTTTCTCATATTCCTGCATATCCAGCTACTTCAGGCCCTAGGGCTTCTTTTTTAGCTGCTTAGTTTTTCTCTTTTCATGTCATTTTTCTCACATAAAACCCTAAAAACCTAAAATTTCTAACTTCCGTGTGTTTCGGGCCCTATTGCGCAGGTAAGCGACACCAGCCGCACCTGAGACGGCAATTTTTCAGAAAATCTGCCGCCGAAACAGCCGGAACGGGGGGGTCGCACCTTTTGGCCCAAAACCTGCGACCTGGACGCACCTTTTGGCCTGTTTCCTGCGACCTCAACTCAAATCAGGTCAGAACCTGCGACCTGCCTTTTTTCCAGCATTTTTTCTGTAATTTTTCTGGGTTTTGCTGCAGCCTCTGCCAGGGTTTTCCAGCCTTTGTCTCAGCCCGCCTTGACCAAGATCTGATCTGCTTTTACTCATCTAAGTGGGAACCCAGCCCCTTAGGGCTTTAGTACCCTCCACTTTTTGTGGAAGAGTTTCAGCTGTTTCAGCCGTCGGTTTCAGAGCTTCAGCCCCCTCTTTTTCCAGATCTGTTACCTCACTTTCAGATCCATTGAAATCAGCCTCTTTTCCTTCCAAATCACCTCTTGTCGTTTTGTTTGGACCTCTTCTAAAGGCCTCTGCCTTGCCCCCCCCCGGTTTTTTGCTGATTTCCCTTTTTCCAGCCACCTTGCCTCTGTCTCTTGGCTGTGATCTGCACCCCTTGTCTGCAGCTTTATCCTCCAGATCTCTGTCCCCTTTGACCCTAGATCCGTCGAGCTTCCTTTGTGTGTGTTTCCATAGTTTTTCCCTTTCTTTTCAGCATAGTTGTGAGAGACCCACCTTCTTGGTTTAGATAGATGCATACGTAGCTGTTATTTTTCTGTTATTTCAGCATTTTATTCTGTTCTCTGTAGGTTTATTTTCAGCTACGTCGCACACTTTTTTCTTGCTCTCAAACAACGGAAAGGGTTTAAAAATTAAAATTAACGCACACCACCCTAAGTGAAGAAGTGCCTGGTTTACACCGCCTGGCAAAGACTCTAAAATCAATTGTCACTGCACCTTTTCTGCCCTTGACCTTCTTGATTTTGTCCCTTTCTGCCCTTGTCGGTTTCCTTCTTCCTGTCATCATTGCGCCCCCAAGGCGCCTTTCCCGGCGACTTCTTGGCCTTCACCCTCAGTTTCCGGTTGATCGACCTGCTCCGCACCGCCGTCGTCGAGCCAGTCCACCTTCGAGTCCGCACTCCGACTCCTCTCCTGATTCATCGGGTTCCCCTTCTCCTTCCGGTTCTCCCCCTTTTACCTTCACCATGTCTGGACCAGGGCCTAACGCTAGCGGTTCTCCCGGCCCCAATGCCGGCCCTACTTCTAGCGGAACCATCACCACCACTACTCCGGCCACCCCTGTGCTGCCGTACATTGCAGGCCTCAGCCTCCCCGATTTCCGTCAGTTGATTAATGATCCCATTCACCACAATGCTACCTGGCCCACTATGCCCACCAAGCTGCCCTCTGATATCCCTAAGTTCGAGGGCCTTACCGGAGAAGATCCAACCAATCACGTCCGATCTTTCCACATGTGGTGTTCCTCCAATTCCATTACCGATGACTCCATCCGTCTTCGTTTGTTCCAACGCACGCTTACCGGCGAAGCTTCTAAATGGTATGTCGAACAGGCCACTTCCGCCCATACCACATTCGAGACTCTTGCCCAAGCCTTCTTGTCGTACTTCCAGCTCCCTCTCCGATACGACACTGGTACGGAGCTCTTGACTTCATTTAAGAAATCCTCGTCCACACGCCTTTCTGCCCATGTTCAGGAATGGCGACGAAGACGGAGCTTATGTCGAGCCCCTCCCTTTGAAGATCGGGTTTACATGGACTGGTTCCTTCGCACCCTCCCGTCTCCAATCGGCAAAGATGTCGCCTCTCACTTTCCTCAATCTGAAGAAGCCGCCCTCCAAATAGCTTTAAAATATGACCTGATCTACGCTCAATCGGGTTATGTTTATACCGTTCTGCTTGACATCCCCAGGCCCGGTGGCGCTAACGCCCGGGGGGCATCTCATTCCGCCGACGGTATTGTTGGATCTCTTTCCCACCCATCTACTCACCCTCCTATGAGCCATGGTCTCCCTCAGGGAGGGGCCAGCACCTCAAGCAATCTTCCCCCTCCCGGCAACATGTATCCAGGATACGGCATGCCTCCTCCTTGTGCCCAACCTCCTGCTTACCTCAATGTCGCCCAACCCAACCCTTACTTTTATCCATAGCCTGGTGCGCCAGCTCCTCCAGCATATGCGCTTCCGCCTCCCTTGCCTCCTCACAACCTGCAACAGCACATACAACCCCCTCCAGGGCAAGTATTTGCACAGCAGGGTGTGATTAATCCCCCTTCTTCTCAAAGAAGGCGGCGAGGCAACCAGAACCCATCTGCCCCCGGTAACCGAGGACCCAATTCTGGTATGGACCCTAACACTAGCAACCAGCCTCAGGGCATCTCGCCCAGGCCGGACAGGCCGCTTCGCACAAACAAGCCCTGTTCGTGTTGCGGTGTTTACGGTCACTACACTCACAATTGTCCTCTCTTACCCCAGATGCGACAGATGTGGGAGTCTCAAGCCACATTGCGCGGACAACACGCCTCCCCTCACGCTCCTCCTAATGTGGCCACTACCCAGCCAGCTGTGTTCACTGATCCTTTCCCTCAACAGTGATTCGTGGCTACCCAACCCCCTGACATCCATGCAGCCACACCCTCGTCCATTTCTGGTTCCTCTGACTACCAGATCCTCATGATGCACTCCGATCCGTCCCCTTCCGTCGACCTTCACCTTCAAACTCGGTCTCGCCAGTACACCAAGCCCCCTGCTCAGTCTGCTCCCGAGCCCCCATCTTCAGGTTCTACAGAGCCTCTTTCGACATCCAGTGGCCCCTTACACATCCCCCAACCCAAAGTTGAGGTTCACCCAAAGATTCCAAAGGGTCCATTACGCCGAAATGCTGCTTCTGGTCGAGCCGCTCAATCGTACAGTATAGTAGATGATTTGGCACAATCCCCTGCTGCCATTTCCACACCGGAACTCCTCCAGTCGTGCCCTTCTCAACGGAAGGCTCTACTATCTGCCGTGGGCGCTGTTGATCCCGCTCATGACCAAATGATTTTTTCAACGCCACTCAATCGGACCACCCTCCTCTTCCTCCTTCGCTTTCCAAATCCCAGCCAAATCCCGAACGCCACCGTGTCCCTGTAATTGATGAGGGGGTATCCACCCGTGTGATGTCCGTCTGGGTTTGAAGCAACTCGGATCCCCCGAATCGGCCTTCCACGATCACCCTTCGAGCGTGGGACGGTCACGCCTCCCACCCTATTGGCCTGTTTCGTAACTGTCCCATCACCCTAGCCGGTAAGACTGTTTGCGTTGACGTCGAAGTCATTGACGCCCCTCTAGACTACAACATTCTATTTGGGCGAAGTTACACCTATGCCATGTCTGCTGTCCCATCCGCGGTTTTCCGCAAGATGTCTTTTCCACATAATGGGAAGATAGTCACCATTGACCAGCTATATTATCATGAGCCGCCATCTCAGACCTCCTCCGAGACCACCATCTCTTCTGTAACCAACAAGCAAACCGTCGATTCCTTGACCAGTGTCTCCCCCGGCGTCTATAAAGATTCCACCCTGCTTGGTACTTTTCCTCACCTTCCCCCCCCTCCTGTTACTGATCCCAGCTTGTCGAATGTTTGCATGATGCAATCGTCTCAGGCTGCCCATAAACGGCCTGCCTCGGCTAGTCCGCACCCTCCCCCCCGCCCTCCGCAACCCGCTCCTAGCCATTCCTCTCCGCCAGCCGGACCTCCTCCTTCCGGCCCTCCCCCTACAGCTGGTACCCCCGAACCTCTTTATCCTCCAGGCTCGGTCCCCCCCGGCCTTAACCATCTTGGAGCCGTACCTCCTGGTCACTACCCTGCTGGACAGATCCCCTTCTTGGCTCCCCCTCCCGGAGCATATTCTGTCTCCGTCATGGCCACCCTCTCTCTCCCTAACTTGACCTTGGGTATTCCGGTTTGGTACCTTGACCCCCCAGCCGCCACCCCCCCTGGTCACCCCAAACCTTACATGGCTTTGACACCGGTTCAACCGGTCCCCCCCGCTTCCTCCATAGCCACTGTGCCCCCAGCACCTCCACAGGACCCTTCTCCTGTTGTGACGGCTCCCGGGAAGACAGGCAAAGCCCGAAGGGGGGCAACCCATCACGATCCGGCCCCCCCAACATCCGTTACCCCCCCACGACCACCAAAGCCCGCCATTCGATGCGCTTTGTGTGATGTCGTCGGTCATGCCACTCACATGTGTCCCGAATTGCCCCACCTCAAGCTTCTGGTCAACGAGACATTCCCCGACTCTGATCTCCCAGAAGTACATGTCACTATCCCCGACTCCCTCCCAAAACTCAAACACTAGCGCACAAACCACCCTTGTGCCTTGTGCGATTTTCACGGCCATTACACCCACCTCTGTCCCCGCCTTGACGAGTACCGTTCCTCCTTGGACTTGTACCGCCATTTCAAGGCCGCTTCGATCGGACCAGAGGACATTCACATTCCGCCTCCCGCTGTTAAGCCAACGGAGCCCTCAGTCACCATTTTGTACCTGTCATCATCCATGAGACCATTGGGGAACGTTCCATCTGAATCCTCCCCTGTTGCTTCGCTTGACCTTCCTTCATCGGTCATCTTGGGCTCAACATCGGTAGATCCGTTATCTACTTACTCTTCGGTCACCCATTGTGACGATGCGCATGTGAACCTCTCTTCTCATGATGATGATTCAGGCCACTTCACCACGTCAGGTAGTTCTTCTTCCACTAGTCACCCCAACTTCTATCACGATGACGACATTATGGAAGAAATTCCCACCCTCGACTTCATCTATTCCCCCTTACATCGAACCCATGCATTCACACCACATCCACCTTGTGGTCATTACATCGAAACCCAATGTTTGGGTAAGGGGGCACCCACATTTGAGAGACCAAGAGAAGCCATTCTCCACCACTCTCCTAGTGTATCGGGTCGTGTTGACTCTAGACCCCGTATTCTTCCACATTTAGAAGAACCTCTAGAGTCCCATATCACTTCAGATCACTCTCGGGACGATACCCCTTATCGTTCCCTCATCTTACATCAGCAACCCAGTCTCTTAGACATTATTATTGACCAACCCATAGCTTTTCTACGAGAGCATCAGTTCATTATCTCCAAATCCTCCTTTTGGGATAGTGACACCAGGTATGCCAATTCGGAAACTTAAAGTCCATTTTATCCCTATATGCAGTACCAAAAGAGATTGGTAACACTCCATTTCCTTTCTCAAACTGCATAACCATAACCAGAACAAATGGCACACTACATCATTAAAATGTGGTTAGATTCCCCTTTTTATAAATACATTTTGGCATGCCCATAGCATGTCACACAAACTCAAAAAATGGGGGCACCACCTGCCCCTACATACATCACTGGGGGCACCATACGCCCCCCCATACATATACATCCGACATGCCCATAGCATGTTACAAACAAAATCCAAAAACTGGGGGCACCATATGCCCCCCCCATACATTCTAGGGGGCACCACTTGCCCCTACACACATCCGAGAGGGCACCATATGCCCCTATATCTGGCCAATACACGACGAACACCCTGATCCGCCTGGATCTCTGTCCGAAGTGTTCCCAGATCCCTCTCTCTCCAGTTGACCCGCAACTCTGCCATACCTGCACAAACACATTCTTTTTGTCAGGGTACAGATCGGGAAAACCATAACCACACACCAAAACCCAACTCCCAGCCATCAAACAGCACCAAGCCCCCCTCATCTCCCAGGTCGCAGTTTTCTGCCATTCTCTGGACCAGGTCGCACTTTTTGCCCTCAAACCTGCGTCCTGGGTCGCACTTTTTGCCCCACAAAGTGCGACCCGGCCGTAGAGATGAGGGAGGGGCTGTTTCTGGGGTGTTGGGCCCTAAACTGCAAATCTAATCCATCAAAATGCAAGAGCAAGGTTAGGCCTCTTACCTCCAACTGACAGATCTCGAATCCAACGATCGGTTTGTCCGCTACGTTCGCCGCAAGATTTAGGGCCATCTCTCCTCTCCACATTCACCACAGCAACAATAGCAAATGAATGATTTTGGAGGGAAAATTGCCTCATTAAAAGAGAACCCCTGTTTCTTCTTTCGACTGCTGCGACCACACCGTAGCCCCGTTCGACGAACCGTCAGCACCGCTGGATAGATCTCACCGAGCTCTCAAATGGGTTTTACTTAGTTTTTGGTGATTTGATAGTTCACCCGGACACATTTTTTCCACGAAGGGTCACTTCACCACTCCTTAAAATCGAATTTCCTCACTTACGACACTTGTACTTGGGGCACCACATCGCCCCCTTACTTGTCCATGTTCGTGATGATTTTCGTCATGAGTGCCCACTTTGTACTCATGTTTCTATGACCCCCCATTGGGGCCTTTACTGTGTGGCAGCACTCTATAGTCGCCCTTGTTTAGAGCATCCAAGTCGAGTCATCATTGCATTCATGGAGTCTATCCTGCGTCCTTTTGCACCCCACTATAGCCCTCCATCCTTCTTTGCTTGGTTCCTCCCTTGTGTCGCATATCATGACCTTCAGTCCCACTGTCCCCTATCCCTTTCGATATTGTGTCAGTCACTGCCATGTCATTCATGCCCTTTATGCTCTAACAAGGGAAGTCGTCCATTCGCCACTCCACCCTCCCCCTTTCCACTATCATCATTGGTGTCAGTCTGTCTGTCGCTCTATTGTTCTTCTCTCGTGCCTTAGTTGAGGGTCTCTTATTGCCTCACCTACGGCGGACCTCCTTCTGTCGACATCAGCGCATTTATTCCAGCAGCAAGGTCTAGAGGGCGGTGTACCTTGGTTCCAGCTTCCACTCTTGTTCGGTGCCTCAGATCAGGCAGGGGGATCTCTCACTTCCTTTTGACTTGATTACTTCTCCAGCTCCTTTCAGCATGATCGAGATGAGTATACTGGACAGTCCAGTGACCCAGCAGCAGCTCTTGATGATTCCCGGGCGTGTGTGAGATGTCTCAGCCCTCATGAGGGGGTGGCCCTGCAGGTAGCCCCCCACATGCCCTGATGACCTCTTCATTGCAGCCTTTGATGCCGCTCCAGATTTTGATGATGTTGGCCTTAGCCACTTGCAGCACCTCTATGATTTGCATGTATCAGTCAGATTTTGTGAGCCCTTCCCCATTTACAGGGGGCATTTGGGTTGTATTTATCTCATGTACTCGGATGATATTGTACTAGTCCTGGCTGTTATCCCAGGCACAGCATGTATGTGAGACTCTTCATTGTATTTTTATCTGGCTCTTGATTATGCCAGCTGTACTCTATGGTTCGGTCCCTTGTTCACCGGACACACTATTCTTTTGTACTTTGTCACGGCGGGCATAGGTATGCCTCCCCCGCCGCCTTCAGCACAGGTACCCTCTCATAAAAAAGAGACTTGTTGCACCTGCGAGTCTCGTCTCCTTAGGGTCTAGTCCTTCAGCACACTATCTACCTCACACTTCTCTCTCTGACATCCCCTTTTGTTGTCCGGTGATTGTATTCTTACAACGTACTTCGGTCATACGATTTGCTCCTGACACTCGCACGCTGGGGGGCAATCTGTTACACCATTTTTTGGTCATCTCACCTTGTCTTATTAGATGGACCCAAGTACACCATGTAAGACCAGTTTTACCCCAAGTAAAACTGCTTTCACTATGTTAATTAAGGAAACCCCAAAAGGAATAATTAATTAAACCACAATTTAATTATTATTCCCAGTCATGTTTAACCCAAAAACAAAGAAATTAATGAGATACACCCATAGTTATCTTCTTATTTTCTAGGAATAATTATTTAAATAATATTCCTTGTTAAATATGACCAAATCAACCACTATTAATTAAATAAATCATTATTTATTTGATTATATCTCAACCACTTCCCTAAAAGGATAAATAAATCATTTATTTATTTATTCTTCACTAATCAAGGGATTTTGACCCAAGTCAAAGTCCCTTTCCCTCCAACAAATAATAATAAAATATTCCATAGAGGTGGATCTAGATTTGGTTAACATTATTTTAATCATGCACCAAGATCTAGAATGATCCAATATTTTGTTATAAATAGGAGGGTTTTCCCCTTCATTCTTCACCTTTTGTTGCATATTAGATCACTCTGGATCTATACACTTGGTCTCATTTCTGCCATTTTGCTCCCATTGAGCTCTACCTTCTACATTGGGTTTTCTACATCTACAAGAGAGAGAAAGCTTAGATCTGAAGTGCCGAGGACTACAAAGAACCCATCCCATTGAGGAGATCTGGATACACCTTCTTGTTTCCTCCCAGGTGCCCTGTAATATAAAAATTCATTCAAAAATCGTGTTCTTGTCTTGTCTGTTGGATGCATGGAGCAAACTCTTTACTTTACTGCTTAATGTCTTTCCATTTATAGATCCGTTTGTTGCAGCAGCTACTACAAAGTTTCAAAAATCTAGGAAAGTTGAGAATTTTTTTAAACCCTTGAAGTTGGCATCAATTATTCATGATTACCCTCCCAAATATTCGAAGTACCTGTTAATTGTGGAGATTCATTGTATTTAGACAACACTATTGATTTGTGTTAGCCCCATAATTTTCTCTTTTTTTTCCATTTTCCCCTTCCTAAATCATAACCATTTACCGTTGTTT